>OZ020304.1:17302102-17779526 GCA_963971305.1 Arcuatula senhousia | reverse complement strand
AATTGATTTACGGGTAGTTTAATTTAGTTTAATGTCAATTTACGATAAAAAAATTTATATTTTATGTCACCTTGACCAATGACTATTGAACATTTTTAAGAATTTGCATCAATTAATCTTCTGGGGAGTTTCACAAATAACCCCACTTGCACTACTCTATAATTTATTTTAAATTGCCAAGAAACACAAAAAAGTGTGGAATAACAAGAGAAAAGACAATTAACTTTAATCAATTCAACATGAAATATAGTATTATCATAGACCTGTATATTAATATACAGGTCTACGGTATTATACAGATCCACGGTCTCTGCTTGGCATATAGTGTTCGGTCCGTTGGTTTTTCCGTCCTTCCCAAATAAATGTTGCGAGATCCAGATGTGGCACTATGTCTTCCGTATGTTCCGGGCAATTCGAAAGTCCGAAAAAAGAAAAACAAATCCATTCCAATTATCTAATACTTATATAGGCTCTCTGGCCAATGTTAATTGTATTTATGTCTTGTAAGAGGGAACTGTAGAATATGCTGAGCCTTTAGAATTCTTAATCCCTATCTGAAAAAAAAAACTTAAATAAATGACAATGTTGTGGATAGTGGGATAGGTCTTGCTGCAATTTTAGCTCATCTCATAAAGTGGGGGCTTGTGATACCTGAAGTCAAATTCCAGAAGAATGGTTCGAGTCAATAACCGTTTACTGGCAAGCGTTACATCAACTATATAAGCACAATACATGTTTCCAATGCGGACTGTGGTCTACATTTTCCTAATGGATGACCATTTACAGAAGAATGGTTGGTTTTCATTCCTACTAATAAACAGCCATGTCAACCATTTTGGTATGGTATGTGAACCTTGAGATACTAAGCATGATACGATTTTCAGATGCTGACTATCCTAGCTTTTCCACATCGGTTATGACTTACAGAAGAATGGTTAAATTAAAGTCTATGATTATGTATTGGTATGGTAGGTGCAGTTCCCACATCAACCATAATCATATGCTAGGTGGACTAGGGATATCCTTAAGCACGATGAATGCTTTGGATGCTAGCTGCCTGTCCCCCTTCTTTTTCTGGCTGCGTACGTGATGAGGTGTGTTTAGTTATCGATAGATTACCTATGTTATGAGGCATGCTTATGATGTCAAGAATATTAATAAAGGGGTCTTTAAAGTCTTTTTGTGATCTCGTCAACACATGTAGTGTGGATTCACTTAAGGCATTGTCCCCCGTCATACTTTTCGTTAATCCGCTAAACATCTGAACTTTCACAGGACACCTCCTCAGTGAAAGTTAATAGTTTAACTGAATGTACATATTTCATAACCATAGAAACTTATATTTTGTTACTTGTATTTTTCAACTTTTATCAGAAAAGGGGTCACCTTTTCTACAATGCAAAAGCAAATATTAATTAATGTCCTAAAATCCAATAATGTATTTGACTAAGATTAGAGAATATAGCTCTGAATGAACTTCAACTAACGTCACTCTTTCGGGAGATCACTTTATTTTATAAAGAAAAAGATCAGCAGCATTTGCATTTATAACTATACCATAAACTTTTGTCTGTTTTAGACCCAATAACTACCTTAAATAATCTAGTGTAAGCTGGAAATCTGCTTTGTCCTAGGAGGATATGGAATTCCAAATACCATAGAACGATTCCAAGATTTCCTTAACACATACAAATGAAGACCTCCGGTCTTTCACAGGCAATTGTGTCATGCAGGAATTTCGTGCAAGCTTATTTTATGTCATTTTCATGTGATTTTTTTCTTTGTCAAAATGGTTCATGCGAAATTCAAGCCATTTAAATTTTCGCATGAATCTTGTGAATATGGTACAATCCGAAAACTTTCATGCAAAATTCAAGCGTAGCTCGATTTGTTGATATTACAATCAAGTTTTCAATAAATTTTGCAACGCCAGACGCGCATGTCGTCTTTTCAGAACTCATCAGAGGTGCCACAAGAAAAAGGAGATAATAAACATTAACCGAACAGAATATGAAGAGTATAGAACAATTTAACCAAAATATGCCGAACTGGAAACCAAGTTATAAATAAGCTAATAAGACAAACTTATGCCTGGGTAGGAAGAATCTTAGCTATTTGACAATTTTGAAATTCATAGCTTTATTGTACTCTTCAACACAAAAGTATTGATGCTGGAGTGTGCTTACAAGTTTTTTCATGCATAGGACGTGTGCCTAAAGGCACATGCTCCCTTTTGTCAAGCACATAATATATTAGAAGCGGATCCAGAAATTCTGAAAAGAGGGGGCCCACTGACTGATTTAAGAGGGGGCCCGCTTTGGTCACGCTTCAATGATTTCCTATATATTCAACCAAATTTTCCGCCAAAAGAGGGGACCCGGGCCCCCCTGACCCCCCTTTGGATCCGCCTATGACATTAACTGAATGATATGGAGGAAATAACATTGTTCTTGCGTTCTAAATAGTGTCATTGCGTTGCACTCTCATTTGCATACGCTTATAGTGCAAATGCATAAGTCATAAAAGACAGTCGTAACGTCAAAGACGTTACCAACGTCAACGGCATCTTCCGGTCAGTATTTGCGATGGAATCTTTGCGTTGTCAAGATTGCATACAGATCGCTCTCATTTTATGAGAAAGTAATTGATCGCATATCTTCTTTAAAGCCACAGAACTTGAAGTTAGACTTTGAAAATGGGTAAGTTTCTTCTTGAAATACGTTTTTTCCATCAAAACTACTTTGCGATATATAATTTATATTCATTGATCTATGTGATTTTTAAAGGGTTGAAATAACTGATTTAACTTTGCTTTGGTGTCATCCAGACGTACCACCTAATCTATTTTACCTCCGTTTAAATTCGGTTACATCATTAAAAAATCAGAAGTACAATGTACTGTCAAGATTGTCCAATCAAAATTATCAATAATCTTGGTATAGCATTTACACATTGCCTTTTGTGTTTTACCATTGTACACTATGAGTCAGTTACATTAGCTGATAAAACTCAGTTTCTGTAGAAACGGACCCCAGTTTCATAAAATATCTCAAATTTGAGATTTCCTCAAATCTATCCTCAACTCAAATATTGACCAACGAAATTGCAAGAAATCTCAGTTGAGGAAGGATTTGAGGAAAATCTCAAATTTGAGATGTTTTATGAAACCGGGACCAGAACGGACAACGCAGGTACAAAATGGGTCGGTTATACTATGACTTACTTGATCGGTCATGAGTTTGAGAAATGTAAAGAACAAAGAATGCTACATATACTAGTAATCTTGTGAATCTCCGGGAAATCCACTTTTTATCTGCAGATATTTGTCCAGTTTAGCGGGTATATTTTGCCACAAATAATCAGTGGTATTCCGACGGGTACTTCTTGTGCATGGCTTGTTGATTTGTCCCTTCATTTATATGAAGCAGATCGACTTCTTACAATGATCACTTTTAGGTACTTTAAGACAAACGGATCGCAGACATTTCTCGATTTAGCGACATTCATCCTTTTTTTATTGAAAAATAAATAAAGGGGGAATTTGTCCATGGGATACTGGTGTCTTATCGTAGGGACTAATAAGTTAAAATCCCACAGATCTTAACAATACTTGGGACATGCGTTTTGTTATAAGGAACCGCCCTTCTAAATTTCAAACTATCTTTATAGAAGAAAAACTTAACAAAAATTTTCATATCAGGCAAGTGTAAAACAGGAAGTAGTGATCTAACATGTCAGAAAGTCACTTAAGACGATCCGACATACAGTTTGTCATACTGAACAACCCTTCTAAATTCGTCGATATGTTTTTTTTTTCCATGCTATAAATTCATGCCATTTAAAATTTTGCACTAACATCGAATGAAAAGTATCCGAATGCTCATGCCAATATTTTCATGCGTGACACATTTACAGATTTAGCACTTGCTTTCTTTCATAAAACACATTGACTAAAGGGGAGGGTGCAAATAACTTTGTTCATGTGCTCTAATATTTAAAGTCCAGTTCATGGGTCATTATATGATAACAGCTAACAGATTACCATCACCCCCCACCTACCGAAAATAAAAAAAAATAAAGAAGGAATGTGTCCATGGGACACAGATGCCCCCGCTAGCCCCTAACAGGAAGTTGAAGTCCGACAGGTCTGAAAGTCACTTAGGACGTACAGTTTGTCATACTGAACCATCCTACTAAGTTTCGAATCATTCTCATGTACGGTGTCTGAGAAAAGCTTGACGGAATTTCCATAGTCATGTTCACATATTTTCATATCGGCCTAAGTCCAAAACAAGAAGTAGATGTCAGACAGGTCTCAAAAATGGCTTAGGACGTACAGTTTTTCATACTGAACCATCCTACCAAGTTTCAAATCATTGACATGTACGGTTTCTGAGAAAAGCTTGACGGAAATTTCCATAGTCATGTTCATATATTTTCATATCGGCCTTAGTCCAAAACAGGAAGTAGATGTCAGACAGGTAAAGAATAAAACAAACAAAACATGGGATGTCTTATTTCATGCCTATTTGAGATAAATGTTCTTCTCTTTTTAGATATGCACTCTGAATGTCTGTTATCCAATTATATGGTCCAGATTCAGAGGATTACTGGTCCGTTTTCTGCTCACCGTAAGTATAGGATGTTTATGGTTTTAGTTTTATCTATACTAAATGCTCATAAAGGTCATTATAAAATTACGGAACTTGGAGAATCAATCTCAAATGTCCATCAGACAAGACAAAACAAGGAAGACATACCGGAAATTTTGAAGATCGCAATGGTCCTGACCTGGTACAGGCATTTCAAAAGAAATGGTGGGTTAAACTAGGTTTTAAAGCGCGCCAAACCCCCCTTCCATTACGATCTTTGGGTCCGGTAGTTCCCAAAAAATGATGTAAAGCAAGTGGATTCGGCGGTTTCTTTAATCACTAGCTCTGGAGGATATATTGAAGGAATCCATCTACCAAACGAAGAGTTGTTGACAGAGAGGACGTCATCAATATATCTGAAAGTGAGATTAAAGGACATTGCCTCTTTTATTTTTATTTTTTTGTTCTTTACGAGTTCCTGAAGAAATTCATTCTCGTAAGAGTATAAAAACAAGTCGGCGATGAGAGGAGCACATTTCGTGCCCATTGGAATGCCGATTTGTTGTTGAAAAATCTCTCCTCCAAATGTGATTTGTCTTGATCATTGCGAACTGTAAAATCGCTTACTATAAAGGATAAAGTCGGACATCATATACAGAAATTGTTATTTGGATAAATAGTTTGCATCTTTAACTTTTATGTAGATCTATCAGTTTTGGGGGTGAAAAGGGGGGGGGGGGGTAAACAAAGATTCTCCTGACGTTGTCTTTTTTTCTTGTTCAGATTATTTTCTTAAACTTGATTAAATTGAAATCATTGCGTGCTGAATAAAAAATCAAATTCATAAGAACTTTTTTTTATAAATTACGTTTCATATAGTAAGACAGGGGATTATGGTCAAAAACATAATTTGCATTAATATTATTCTTTTTTTTTCTAGAACTGGATTTATTCGAAGATATCGTAGCTATACAGAAGCATAGAATATCAACAGCCAACAATAAAAGAGACATTAGAGAACTACAGGTTAGCTCACGTTTGCATGCTTTGTATGAATGTATGAATATTCAAGTTCAAAATTGCAATACGTTTAAAATGCGGGTATCCCCTTTTTATACTGAAGTAGGACACAAGCTGTTACAGCATATTCAAGTCCCTCTCTAGTTAGCAGTATATTAGTGTGACCTTTTCAATTGACCCTCATTGTGCCTTTTCTTGTCAAAGTCTACAAAGTGGTCTGTTTAAAGGATATTCTCTCCTCTTACACTGGACAATTTTTTTGGTCCCTTCTAAAGCTTTGAGGCCATCCTCGCAAATGGTGTCAAGAGAAACTCGAAATATAGATCCATGAAATTTTCACCTCAAATAAGGATCCATCTACAGCGCTTTGTTGCAATAAATATTAACTAAAGCATAAACAAGAATTTCGGACGGTTGCAATGTGAAATAAAATATTGAAGTTATTACACGTATCTTCTTATTTTTGTAGAATCAAAGCCGAAATAAAAGATCAAAATCACGCCCAGAATGGCTCTCCCCGAGACAGCTCGAGATCAACTATTACGAAGCCGGTGGAGACCAAGGATGTGGGCCATTCTCGTCATACAAAGTGACAGACTACGGGTTTGGCACGTTCGCCGAGCGGACCGTGAGGAAATGTTATCATCATTACGATTCACCGAGAAAGGAGAATCACGAGTCTGAGGCTGAGAAGTTGAAGATGGCTACCACTGCGTTTGAAGATCTGATGTCTCAATATAAAAGGAGTAGCCGAAAAGATGAGGGAACTCAGACGGAAAGTCAATGCAAGAATATAGATATGGAGAAACTCAAAGGGATAATGGAGAGAGCTGTTCGTAGGCTGAAAGGTTAGTTATTATTATTTATGTTTCCCGGTAGTGCTCAAATTTTCTTTTCACATATAGTGATATACATTGAGAATAGGTTCTTTTTTTTAAGAAAAGATTTTCCGGAAATGTAACAGTAGCATTTATCAGTTTCGAACGATTTGTGCTAATTTAATTTTAGTGGTTCCGTTAACCCTTGTCAATTATATTTGACCCTAAAAATTTGATGTTTCCCCCACAATTCCTAAACAAATGACCCTTCAATTTTTCTAAAATTAGCCCTTGACTGAAATTTTGCCAGAAACACTGTGCAAACTTCTTGTTCAATGAATAATAAAATAAGTAAAATATTGACCGAAATTATGATTTAAAGAATAAACGTGTTCAGGAATTGTTTTACGTTTTCAGATAAAGCATCGGTTGTGAATGTAGAAGAATTTTTGAAACTTTGTGCAGAGGAGATTGAATGTGATATTGTCAAGGTTGGTAGCTATTTCGAAATTTTTACAAAAGTCAAAATCGCAAACAATCTTATTGAGAGGAGATAACGAACTAAGACCAAGTCAATTGTTACTGAGAGTGAGATGGAAAACAAGAGTAACAGGGAGTTTGACATGATGATAATCAGTTTGCGGTTTTGAACGGTTTGTCTTTCTATTCCAGTGGTCTATCGCATTTTGTTTAAGTATTAAATGAAAAAAAAGTAGCTCTTCATCAATGATCGCGTTTCAATACAAAATATATTAGTGACACGATCCGAACCTCAAACTTAACATTCTAATAAAGCATTTATTCATTTTACAGAATGAAGTGCAGAGAAAGACCGGTGTACGATTTGATTTAAATGACAGCATCGCCAATAACCAAAATCGAGCGTCAAGCAGCCATAAAATGGTCGAAACAGAAATTTCGAATAGTCATAGAAACATCGTAGACTCGTTTGATGATGAAAAAGACGCACTAGAAGCAAGAATGACTTCAGTATTAGAAGCGACTTTGAATGCTTGTCAACATCGGCTACAGAAATGTTTAGGTTCTAGAGATATACATGTAACCCCTAAGAATCAACATGTACCATTTTATGATGATCACAGAAATTGTTCCGAAACCAGCAGTGAAATTACTGATGCTCGTGCTCACTATTATGGCCAAGCGATGACCCATTACGAACCAACATATGATATGTGTACTTGCGATCGGGAAGCAAACTTATCTAATATTTATAACCACAAATTGAACAGAGATGTCCATGAGATAAACAGACAACATGGTTATAAGGAATCATTGCCAGACAAGACACTCAAGAATAAGAAAGATAAAGATACGAAGAACAAGAAGAACAAAAAACAAAGTTTAGAATTGGAACAGTCAACTGAAGTATCCTTTCCTTCATCGCTATCGTACTACACGACAGAGAGTGCCAGGCCTAAAATCTGGACAGTTGAGCAGGAAGAAATGGACTTCTTAGATGACCACTATCTTAGGGAAGATCTCGTCGTTCCGAGATTAGATCTCGACTTTACGAGAGATGACGATTCAGTGAGGACATCTACACAGTCGGGTCATACTACTTTTAGTTCGTACTGGATCTCAGAAGAGAGTTTCAGTGACTGGTTAAAAGGCAAAGGGGTTGATGTATGTAAGAAACGAGATTGGGAAGAAATATCCATAGTTAGTGTTCCAGATCAAACTGAACATGGGACTAAACATGAACAAGAAAAAGGTATGTCTTAAAAACAAAATATAACATTATATAATTTGTTCAACTCAAAACCCACGTGTGTGTAAGAAAGGAAATGCATTAAAATAATTATCTTTTTAGGTTGCACTAGCTAAAAATAGAAATATTAAAACCGATAAAAAATCTTATCTTAAAACATCAAAGAAACTGTAAAACTGACATTATTTTAGCCAAATGAATAAGCACAAAAGAAAAAATACAACATTTTAAAAAAGCCACACCACGACCAAAAATACTACTTTTATATCATCAATTGAAAGTTAATCTTATCTTTTTTTTAGTCGAAACTGTAAAGAGGAATGCAAAGACGGCAAAGGAAAAGATGCAGGCTCTAAGTCAGCGGCAAGTGTTTGGTGAACTCGATGGGTCCTCTTCGGATGAATCATCCGTTTACGTTTCGAGCGCAAGGGAACTCGTCCAAAATCAGAACGAAAGAACAGACAGATGGGCCATGGCTACCTACAAATACACAGAATTACAGCAAGAGCATGGTGACATTGATGAGTTTTTTGATGATGAGGAGTCCAACACAATGTCTGACAAAGGAAGTTCTGTCGCAACGAATTGGACGTCCATTTCACAAAGAAAAGAAAAACGGTGCGAAGAAAACGCTATCGTAAACTCGGCGATGAATGAAGTCTTATACGACATCAAACAAGAGGTGGAAACACTACAACTAGAAAACTTGATTGAAGTTTCTAGTGACAGACAAGCTCTCAGCACGATTGAAGAAATCTCTGTATGTGAAGTTGATGATCAGAATTTTGATGATAAACTATCAGTTTGTAACGACCATTCTGGTTGGTCTAAGGATCAAGTGTCATTCGAGTCATCGGAAAAGAGACTTATAGATGTTTTTGTGTCTAAAGACGATAATATTGACACCACATTCACAACATATGAGGAACGATATCAAGAAAGGCGTCAACGAGAAATTGATGAACTTTTAGCTCCCGACTCTAGTGAAGAAGAGTTTTATATTGGAAATGAAGTTGCAAGTCGAGTAGCACGAATGTCAAACAGACACCGGAAAAAATTGTCAGGCACAGTTCCTACAGGATTTAGCCCTCCATCAGTTGGAGATCAGTTTTCGATTGGACCAAATGTGTCTAATGTTCTGCATGGAACTAGTGAGGACTTCAGTAAAGATAAAAAATCAACTAGAGAGGATAAGATACAAACCCAAAGTAAGTTGACATTAAATAAAACAGTCACTAGCATTTGATTACACATTATTATAAGCGTAACTAACTTATTCGCAAATATTGAGTAAACTGAAAATTCATAGGCGGATCCAGAGGGGGGGGGGGGCTGGGGTCCAGCCCCCCCCCTTTTGGTGGAAACATTTGTTTGAATATACAGGAAATCATTGAAACGTGACCAAAGCGGCCCCCTCTTAGGCCAGTCAGTGGGCCTCCTCTTTTCAGAGTTTCTGGATCTGCCACTGAAATTCATATTCTTTTTAAACTTATCAGAGACACTAAAGCCAAAATTTGTAAGGCCTTCTTTAATATATCTCAAATCACAAAAAATAAAATGCATCGAGATAACTGGGAACAGAAAAAAGGTATCAACAAAACTACCACACCGGGACAAATAACATTTTCGGGGAGAGGGGGTTGGGCCTTCTACTTTTATAGAAAGAAACTGCTTTGAAAATGCATTCTGTTAACATGTGATGGGTATTTTAAATAGACGAAAAAGCAATGATTTTGATCCAATTTAATTGGGTATCTTTAATTCTTATTTTATAGATAAAGTGCTTAAAGAAGCAACTACCGAATTCGAGGATGTCACACTTTTGTCAAGTGCCGACTCAAGTAGTTCTGACTCGGAAGAGAGCGTTAAATCCTTGGAAATATCAATATCAGATCTGCTGGGATCATCCAGGCAACAGAGTGAAAGTCTATCAAAGAATCAGACTGCTCAAAAGGAGTTCGAAAACCCGAAAATTCTAAATGCCATGGAAGTTGAATCTATTTCTAGCTTTGCATCATCCAACAGTCTTTTGTCAGACCATATCAATATTGACAGCAAATTAGCTACGACAGAACCCCAAGATAAAGAAAAGAAACATACTAAGATGTTTAAAGATAGTATCAAAGTCGAACTCATAGACTTTTCTGATGATGACTCATGGACAAGTCACGATGAGCAAGAAAAGCACGGAGATCTCGGACCAAATAGATCAGAGCCAAAACACTTATCCATGAATGATGCTAAAGCCGAGAAGGATGAGAATACATTGCATACAGAAGACAATGAACTAAGTAAAGTCGATACTATCGAGGTGTTTTCTGTAGAAGACGTAACAAGTGACAAGGAAGTCGGGTCACAAGAACGTGTTGATGTAGAAAACAGGGATAAATATTTACCCACGGTTGATAAATCAGAGATACTCGAACAAGAAGAAACAAACGAAGTAAATATTACCGATGAGTTAATTGACATTGATGAACCGTGGGATTCTGATGAAGAGGAAATTATTCCAAGTCCACAGAATATCAAACTAGAAGATAAATTTGTAGATATGAACAATGAGATAAAGGACATTGGTGAACCATGGGATTCTGACGATGAGGAAATTAGCCCACAAAATACCACCCAAGAAATAAAGAAAATAGATGTTGAATACGTAGTCGAAAAACAACTGGACACACAGCAAAATAGCGTTGTCCAGCAACTACCAAGTAATGAGAACATTTCTAAATGCGATGACAAAGAAAGTATCACTATGAAACAATCATTACTAGATAATGACGAAGCTATGGAATCTGATATGAATGAAGATGAAGACCCATGGGATAGCGACGAAGAGGCAGAAGATTCAAAGCAAGCGAAAACTGATGGATTTGTGAAGGAACAATCGGTAGAAGTAAAAGATGAAAATGAGATTTGCTATCAGGGTGAAGATGATGACCCATGGGATAGTGACGAGGAGGCAGAAGAAGATTCAAAATCAAAGCAAGTTAAAACCCAAAGAACTGTAATGGAACAAAGCGTAGAAGTAAACGATGAAAATAAGGTTTGCGATGAGGGTGAAGAAGATGATCCATGGGATAGCGACGAGGAGGTGGAGGAAACACCAAAACAAGTGAAAACTGATGGTGAAATGCCTTATGATAATAAAGACTGTGATCAGAGTGAAGATGACGACCCATGGGATAGCGACGAGGAGGAACAAGAAACTCAACAGTCAAATCAAGTCAAAGCCGATACAGGTAGTGAAGTGCGCACTAGTAAAGAGCAACAAAGTACATCACAAGTCTCAGTACAAGCCTCTCAACCAGCGACACGTGAAGCTGTTGGTTCTCTCAAGCCACTTCCCACACACGCAGAAATCCAATACACGGAAAAGGAACAGGCTGGAGAACGACAGGAAGGATCTCCTCGAGACTACTACGATGATGAGAAAACATGTGGTGACGTGCCTGAATACGATGAGTACTACATACACGATGAAACAGTTGATGCAGAAAGAGAGCTGCTTATTGCCATGATTGAAGGTATGTTGTAAAACTATACGTAGATAAATGGAATACGAAATTCCTTAACAGTATTTAGAAAAATTCTTGAACTCAATATGCCGAAATGTAAGAGTAGTAAAAATCATCGGCCTTAAACGCATGTTTCTAGCAGTGATGGTAAACATTATTTAGGATTTTAATGCAAATGACTGGTCATCTTTTTGCACTACAAGACCATTGCTGCCATGCAAACTGGCTTTCAGTCCGAATAAATACACAATGAAATTAGATTTGTTTCATTTTTATTGGTTTTTTTTTGCAATTAGTTGTTGTTTTTTATTTGCTTCAAAGTCAAATATTTCTTTCTTTTAGGAAGAGCCCCAGAAGAACCAAGTGAAGCGCAAGTCATCGATCCTTATGCTTATAAATATACTGATGAAGTGGTCTACAACGATGAAATTGATCTTTCACCGAAAACCTCCGAAGTCGATGGGACCGAAGAGATATGTGATGGCCTTGTTTCAGATACATTACCTCGTGAAGAGCCACATGAAGTAAAAACCATAGATCCATATGCTTATAAATATACAGATGAAGTGGTTTATGATGAAAATGATCTTTCACTTGGAACCTCCGAATTCGCCGGAGAAGAAGAAATTTATCATGGCCATGTTTTAGATGCATTATCTGATGATTCTGTAATCGACATGCCTTCTCATGAACGCCAGAGACTTGATAGTCAAGCACAGAGAACCCTTTCCTACACACCAACAGCATTAAAACCAGTCAAATCTCCACAAAGTGGAACTTCGAGATCTGGACTATTACCTTTGAAAAATGATAACCTAATGCAGGGAAAACAGTCTTTCTTGGAAGCTTCAAAGGACATATTTGCATTTGAAAAGTCTGTTGCTGCAGCTTCACATCAACATTCCAGTTCCAACTTGAAATATGAAACCCAGAATCAAGCTAGATTACCACTGCCAATTGTACAGTCACCACGAGGTGGAATGTCGGAACCACTCAGTCCAGTTACACCTCATAGTCCATCATTACCGCGTCAGGGGATGCTAGAACCACTGAGACCTTTGAATGACACAACTACCGTTCCTCCACAGCGTCAGGGCATGTTGGCGCCACTCAACCCTAAAAGTGATTCACAAACAGTTCCTTCTAATGGTGCGTTAAAACCACTAGCATCTGCTGGAGTTGAAAAGGCAAACAAGAAAGATAAACCAAAGAAGAAAAAGGACAGAAAAGAAAAGAAGGCAAAGAAACAAAAGGAATTGCCACCAGTTAAGATGGAAGGTTTAGGTATGGCTTATCATAGAAATGCTCCACAATCCCAACTTGAAGGTCAAGGCTTACAAGATGCACTTAGTCAGATGGGAGTTCTTGATATTCATCAATATGATGAAGAAGAATTAGAACAACTCAGAGATGCAATGATCAATTATGTGTATGCTCAAGATGACTACTATCAAGATGCTCAGTATGATTATGGCGAAAATCCGTATGATTACATAAACATTCCTGAGGAGTTTCAGGATAACCCAGAAGAATATTTAAGACTTCTTCAAGAATTACAAGATTCTCCCGATGGACTACATCAAATGATGGACTATGCCCAATACCAACAAGAAGGTCACGAAAACATTGCATACGAGAATCCACATTGTAATGGTTATCAGTCAAATGAAAGTGAAGTGGAATACCGTCGCCAACAGTTTAGATCAAGTTTGGAGAGAAACCACATGGGCGATGATCTTATCATAAACAATGAATATGAGACCACAGATTCAGACAGGTCTGGCAAAAACGTGAATCACAACTGCAAGAACAAAGGAGGCTCTGAAGGGAAATCGAAACAAAATGTGCGCTCAAAATTCGTTAAAATGTTCACTTGTGGAGACTGGAATACGGTGAAATAAACTAAAGTTTTGATACATGTTTGCTTTAACACATAACAAGATGTAAAAGGATTTTTGTTTTCACATGTTGTTTTTCCAATGTATTATGATTTATTATTTTCAGCGCTTTATTGTTAAGTGCAATAAAAATATTTCGGAACGATTCTTGATGTATTTTGAAGCAAATTTATTGAACAAACATACATGTATACTTTTAATAATTGTTTTAAAAGCCCTGTGTTTGAACTAAAGTTATTTATTGTCTTAGTTTTTAAATTGTCAGTTTGAGAGTAATGAGACATCTTTTATGTGGTTATTTTTTTAAATGTTTATTTTTGTATAGTATATTGATGCTTGTTTTTTTTTTATGTTATTTGCTCAGAGATGAAAATATTTTTAACATCATTTTATGGCATCATGTTTGATTTTACAAAAGCCCCAATTCTTTAATGTTTTTTTAAGATTAGATGAATACAAGTTTGTAATCTTTTAAATTTTATTTATTTGTTAGACAATTTTCATTTTTGTGATTTTAATTTTATTTTTTTACAAAAGGTTCTGAATATGAATATTAGCCGTAGTGCAAATATATATTTTTTAAATTTTTAGATGTTGTTATTTATATTTGTACATATCTGATACATACTTGTTACTATAAAATATGTTGTTATAATAAAATTGTTTATAAGCTCTGCCTCTTTATATTGAAAACATAAATCATGCAAGTTGTTCCAAGGTAATAATCAAAACAAGATGGCAAGATACATGCAGACAAGCAACTCTACCTCCTCTTCTCTTATTTGACTTTTTCCTTCTTTTACTATTGATTTGGGAGCCAGTAGGAAGCAAAAAAGAAATGCAACTAAAACAACAAATCTCTAAACTTCGGTTATAAGTGATATTGGAATCAGCAAGTCAACAAGAGTTACACTAACAGTGTGTCTCTAATGCCAGCATCAACTGTAAAGCAAAGGTGCCGAAAGATGAAGATGCAATTGTAACGGTATAGCAATGATGCATGAACAAACCAAGTTTCATTCACCTTTGACTTATAGAAGCAAAGAGGCACCAATGAGGCATTCGAGTGTCAAAAGTCCGAAAAAGGCAACGACAAAATCGGTAAACACGAACAAAAGCAGCACGAAGAAACACAAAACACAAAATCAACCGAACGGAAATCAACAACACAAGCTCAAGTCGTATAAACAAGAGTGAACTCAGGTGCTCCGGGAGAGTAAGCCGTTCCTGCCTGCTATAGCATACCCGTTGTGTTGCTAATTTTCAATCCAGTGTGTCAAATCCGGTAAAGGAAGACAAAACAAATTCCTAAGACAGCCCATCTGCACTCATTTGAGAGATAGAAATCCCATATTTCTCTAGGAGTGCACAGTGTCCACCGTAAAATTTCTTGAATGAAGACAGCAACCGTGGAGCAACATAACCGTGTGTTAGCAATTTCTGTGTCAAACATGACGCTCTGCCAAGGAAATCGATGTTATTCAGTCAAGCTCTGGATTAACAAATCAATTGTGATATGAAGACTCCATAAGCAGGAGCGGACGGAATGTTGCTACACAAAAAGGGAAAGTTCATGATTGGAAAGTTGAAGTCATCACGTTTGTCATTGAGCATTTTGAAAGTCTATCTTTAGAGTCAATTTCGAGATGTAGATCTAAATATAAAACATACTTCCTAGAATCCGTTGTGTTCTTTATCTCAAGTTCCAGTGGATATATGAGATGGAGAAAGATATACCCGTTATTTCCTGTGAAAATAAATTCCTAATTAAACTGAAATTGTATAGAAAATTGTCCAATCACTCAAATAGAAATCAAGGTCAAGGTCAAAAGATGGGGATGCAGCTGTGTTACGCCACTGCTGGGGCATGTGCATACCAAGTTTCGTCATTCTAGGACTTATAGTTCTTGAAATATGGGGTGATTGTTAAACTTCAACGTGACTATCATATGAATTGAAAATTGGCTTAACATTTATTATAGACATGGATTTTATATTATGTAACAATTTTTCCTGCTTTTTAAGTTTGCTATAATATTATGTCATAAAGGAACAAATTTTATAAGGAACAAATATATGTTGACAATAGATATGTAATGCTTCATTTTTGTAAGAAACAAATGGAATATTATTTGTGTGTGTTCCCCAAGAACAATTGAGACAAACTGAACTTTAGTTCACAAATGAATTACACTGCTCAAATTTTTTTAAAATTTGAAAAGAGTGCAACACACAGAAAATTCTATTTCGGAAAAGTGATGTGTCGGACGGAGAACAAACACAATTGCTCGCACAAATTAATACGACATTACATTTTGAAGTTTCTAACGCCGCGAAAAAGAGTCCATACCGATTTCATATCTTAAGGACAGCATCCTTTCAGTTTTCGGTTTAATTTTGCAAGAAAAGATGCATCCCCATTTTTTACCATTTGTGCTGGTTTTTGCTTGGTCATTTTAATAAAAATGCTTTAAAAATATAATTTACTGTCAAGACACCAAGCCAACTTAGAGAGTACACGACTTATACTGAACAAAATTTAAATTGCTCGTCTAATTCCTTGCTCTGGCAGATATCATTAAGTTTAACATTATATCGAAGTGTGTGCTTTAAGGATTCACCTTTCAAACCTGTCGTAAAGTTAACTGGTGTTTGCATTTTTACTTTGGAATTGTACTAACTAGATATCAGGGTGATTGCAGCCATCTCTACTTGCCCCGCTAGTTGAACCCTGTACTTCAGGGACAAATATGGACTTGGTATTTCTCTTTGACACATGTGGTCAATGGAAGATGGACAATAAAGACTTGCTCTTTAATACAAACATTTTGCGAGTATTGCAAAACAATACAAAGTCCCAAACCAGTCACGTATTTCAATGTTCAAATGGCCATTACTCTTATAAAAATTTGCGGACCGTAGCTCACTTTAAACTTGATCTGCAACACATCATACTTGACTCATATACAAAGTATCAGCCCAACACTAGTATCTGAAAGCGTATGCAAAAGAAAGTCCGGAAAACTGATTTTGTTACGGACGGACTGACTGACAGACTGATTATTGTAGGGCGACCGCCAAATATACAAGATGGGTGCTTAACTTATGGCGTACTGTATAATATGTACCCCCAAATTTTTAGAACTGTGTTTATATAACATATGAATTTGAAAAAAAGACAATGTGTTAATAATCCTTTGTGTGAGTCGTTCTACTTCATGTTAAGCTTTGTTTCCATTAAGTATACGATTTTTTGCCTATTGGACTATAGTATAGTTCAGGCACATAAGTCAGGTGAGCGATTCAGGCTCCTGGGAGCTTCTTGTAAAAAAATGCATATATTCTAGGGACGTTTACAAATAAGTGTAGAATAAATGCACATACCACAGCAAAAAAAAAGACAATTCAACATTCGATACAGTATAATACAGATCAACAGTCTCCGCTTGGCATATAGTGTTCGGGTCCGTTCGTTCATTCGTTCGTTCGTTCTCCCGTCCTTCAAAAAAATTGTTACGTATCTTGGGTCTCTGCTTGATATTAATTGTATCATATTAAGTTGAACCATATCATTCAAGTGGAAACTATAGAATATGCTGAGCCTTGGGTATTCTTAATCCCTATCTGAACAAATTGGTAAAAACCCTTTAATAGTCATGATAGTTGCTGCATTTTTAGGCTTTTAGCTCAACTCATAAAGTGTGGGGAAGGCGCTTGTGATACCAGACGTCCACTCCAAGAAGAATGGTTTAGTCAATTTTCGTTTACTGGAAAGTGTTACATTAACCATACAAGCACAAAGCATGTTTCGAATGCTTGATGCTGCCTACATTTTCCGCATGGATGACCATTTACAGAGGCCATTCCTGCTTGCAGACAAGCCATATAAACTATATCGGTATAGCCAGTATGGAACCTTTGGATGCTAAGCTTATTGCAAGCTTCAGATGCTGACTGACATAGCTTTTCCGCAACGGTGATCACTTACAAAATAATGGTTTAGGTCTATTAAAACGTATTGCTATGGTACGTGCAACTGCCACATCAACCATATTGATATGATATATAAGTGGGCCTAGGGATATGGTTAAGCACGATGAATGCTTTGGATGATTGTCCTGGCTGCGTGGTGGTGTGTTTTGTAATTGATATGATGCCAAGACTATTTAGAAAGGAATCTTTTCAGTCTCTGTTTGTGTCGTCAACATATGTAGTGTGGGATCACTTTAGTCATTGTCCTCCGTCATACTTTTCGTTAGTACGCCAAACAACAGGATCTGCATCTTAATTAAACTTTAACAGGACTTTTATGACCATTTGTAGCCTCCTAAAGTTTTAATGGTATACCTGAATATACTTTCTTTCATAACTATAGAAATTTATATATATATATATTTTTTTTGTATTTTTTAACTTTATCAGAAGAAAAGGCCACTTCAATGGCAAAAGCAAATTATAATGTTCTAAAGTCCACTAAATTAAGTCTGGGAAGCCAACAAACTCTGTACCACCATTATATAATACGATAAATCACGAGGACTTTAATGATATTGTGTGTAATGAAGAAGAGAAATGTTCACTCCTAAATAAATATTTTTGTTCTATATCAACACTAGACGAAGAAAATGTTGAAATTCCATTCTTCCAAGAAAGGTCTGAAAACATCTTATCAAATATTAATATAACAGTAAAAGAGATTGTCGATGTGATTCAAATATTAAAGCCTAATAAAGCATCAGGCCCCGATATCATCAGTCATCGAATATTAAAAGTATGTCCAGACCTCATTGCCATCCCGCTTCTTATAATTTTTAACAAGTCTCTACAGCAATGTAAGTTCCCCTCGAATTGGAAATTCGCCCATGTCACACCTATTTTTAAAAAAGGTGACGCATCTATACCTTCAAACTATAGACCCATCTCCTTAATAAGCTGTGTCGGAAAAGTCATGGAGAGAGTTATTTTTAAACATGTTTATAACCATCTTCATGCAAACAAGCTATTTTACGAATATCAATCCGGATTTATGCCGAAATTTTCAACTGTTCATCAATTATTAGAAATGTATAATTGCATTCTTAACTCATTTGAACAAAAAGACATAAACTGTTTTGTATTCTGTGATTTTTCAAAAGCGTTTGATAAAGTTTGGCATAGAGGTTTACTCCACAAAATTAGCGCGTATGGTATCAAAGGGAATTTACTTGACTGGTTTCGAAGCTATTTAACTTCGAGAAAGCAGAAAGTGGTATTAAATAATTCATCTTCATCTGTTGATGAAGTTTTCGCAGGTGTACCACAGGGATCAGTCTTGGGACCTCTACTATTTATAATATATATAAACGATATTGCTAAGAATATGACTTCCTTGTGTAGACTTTTTGCAGATGACACTTCGTTCAATTACTCAAACAAGGACATCAACAGCGTAAAAACTGTTGTTGAACACGACTTGAGAGAGTTGGACGAATGGTCAAAAAGATGGTTAATGTTCTTCAATCCAGATAAAACTGAAGTGATGATATTTTCTAATACCGAAATACCTTTACTGAATTTTTCCCTGAATGGGCTAGATATTCCAATAAAAACTACTCATAAACACTTAGGTGTTACTTTCAGTAAGTATGGAAAATGGAATGTCCATGTGGAAAATATTATTTCCTGTGGGAGACGCCATATAAATATCCTTCGAAAGTTAAAATACCAGTTAAGCAGAAAAAACTTAGAACAACTTTACTTGGTTTATATAAGGCCACTTCTCGAATATGCTTCAGAAGTATGGGATAACTGTGGAGTAGTCTATACTGGTAAACTAGAGCAAATACAGGTAGAGGCTGCACGAATAGTGACTCGGTTGCCTATTTTTGCTAAAACTGAAAAAATCTATGATGAAGTCGGTTGGGAAACGCTGCATGAAAGAAGACGTCGTAGAAAACTGCAAATGTTTTATAATATTCATAATAATAACACCCCTACTTACTTACAAGACCTTGTTCCCAATAAAATTCAAAGTTTAACCACATATCCTCTTAGAAATGGCGAGGATATAGTTATGCCGTTCTGTAGACTGTCTATCACAAGGGAGTCATTCATTCCATCCACAATAAAGGAGTGGAATAAATTAGACGTATCTCTTCGTAATGTCGATTCTTTGGCGAAATTCAAAGCGCGTATTAAACCAAACAAAGTCAACGCACACAGAGTACCATTGTTCTACACGTCAGGTCCTAGAAAAATTAACATTATTCTTACTCAACTTAGATGCTCTGCATCATTCCTCAATTATGATTTACACAAAGTGAACATAATAGCTGACCCTTATTGTAGATGTGGATGCGGCATAGAAGACGCAAACCACTTTTTCCTCGTATGCCCTTTGTATCAAATACAGAGGACGGAATTACTAAACAATCTAGAATGGATACCTGACACAATTCAAATAGATACTTACCTATTTCTGCATGGCTGTTCAGATTTTTCTGACAACAATAACCAAAAACTTTTTAACGAAATATGCAAATTTATTAAAAATTCTAAGCGATTTCTAGTTGTTGATTAACCTTAGGGTAGGAAAGGATGGTCTCTGTTCAACATGTCTGGCATCAAAATCTTTGTTCTTTTTCTTTTTTCTTTTTTACCTTATCCACATGAAACACATAATTAATTGTATTTCTCATTTTGTTATATCATCTTATATCATATTATAATCTTTACGCATGTTCGGTAACTGTATATATACTATTGTAAAACTGTATCTCGGAGAGGACTACCTAAGTAAGATTTTTACTTGTGTCCAATCCAATATGCTTTTATTGGCAATAAAATATGTTTAAACTAAACTAAAGTCCACTAATTTATATGACTAAGCTTAGAGCATATAGCTTTGAATAGACCTAAAGTTATTAACGTCACGCTTTCGGGTGAACACTTTTTTTTTATAAAGAAAAAGATGACAGACAAAACTTTCATCAGAAGCACTTGCATTTATAATTTTACTACAAACCCGCTTTGGAATATAGGCTAAGATATCATAAAAAGTTGAACTACCTTAAATAATCCAGTGTAAGTTGGAATTCTGCTTCGTCCTAGGAGGATATGAAATTTAAAATCACCATTGAACGACTTTAAAATTTCCTGTTACACATACAATTGAAATAAATTGTTCGGTCCTACAAAAGTAATTGTGCCAGGCAGGAATTTAATGCGTAGCTCATTTTTTGTCATTTTCATATGATGTTTTTGTCGAAATGGTTCATGGCAACTTACATGTAATGTGAATATTATACCAATGAGAATGGAATGCAATGCTTATTTTTATTGTTCATGCAAAATTCAAGCCATCTAACTTTCGCATGAATCTTTTGAATATGGCATGGTAATTATACGATTTTCATGCAAAATTCACGCGAAGCTCGATTTGTTGATATTACAACCAAGTTTTCAATACATTTTACTACGCCAGAAGCGCCTATCGTCTATTCAAGACTCATCAGAGGCGCCCCCGTCAAAAGTAAAACCCAACCGAATATGAAGAGCATAGAACAAATAAATCAAGCTTCCGAGCTGGAAACCAAGTTATAAATAAGATAATAAGACCAGCATACGTGTATGCCTGGAGTAGAGAGCAAATAGCAACTGCCTAGAAAGAACCGTAGCATTTTCACATTTTTGTCCCCCGCTGCAACGCGGAACGGAGACATAGAAATGCCGTGCGTCCGTCCGTCACACATTTTTCGTAACAGATATCTCAGCTACTATAAATCCTAGGCTTTTGATATTTGGTATGCAGCTTCAAGTAGGGGTCTCATATGGTGGGATGCGTTTTCAGGTCTGTCGATTACCTACTTCCTGTTTAACAATTAAGCTTGACTTGAGGGTAAAAAAAAAGAACATTTTTCGTAACAGATTTCTCAGCTACTATTATTTGTAGGCTTTCGATATTTGCAATGCAGCTTCAGGTCATCGGGTAGGCATATGGTGGGATGTATTTCCAGATCTGTCACTTATCCACTTCCTGTTTAGTGAGCGGATTAAGAATTTTTTACGCTTGGTGGGGGACTCAGGAATTTCGTTCTTGTTTTTTTTTTTAAATTACCACGGATAATTTCAAAGCTTTGATGTACATAGTCTTCAATACAAAATTATTGATGCCGGAGCGGGCTGACAATGATTTTGCACGATTTTCATGCATAGAACGTTTGCCTAAAGGCACATACGCCCTTTTGTGAAACACATTAGTTAAATGATACGGAGCAAAAAAAAACTATTTCTGTGTTCTAACAACTATCATTGCGTCGCATCAGCATTAATTGCATACGCTATGTGCATGTGCATAAGTCATAAAAGACAGCCGTAACGTCAATGACGTTACCAACGTCAACGGGATCTTCCGGTCAAACATTTGCGATGGAATCTTTGTGTTGTCAAGATTGCATACAGATCGCTCTCATTTTATGAGAAAGTAATTGATCGCATATCTTCTTTTAAGCCACAGAACTAGAAGTTAGACTTCGAAAATGGGTAAGTTTCTTCTTGAAATACATTTTTTCTATAAAATTTAAACAACTTTGCGATCAAGATAAATTATTTATAGTCATGAGAATTTTTTTAATGCGACACTTAAAGCGAACGTAGATTTCTTGCTATTAGGGGTTTAGCTATGTGATTTTTAAGAGTTAATGGTCACAGCTGAACTATCTCGTGGAAAGGGAACCTTCTTTGCTACGAGTTATACAAATGATATTTAAAATTATTTTTGAATACAAAAAGCTTAGATGTATACATAAGACCACACGCATCAGCAAACCGAAATGGCAATGGGAAATTAACGCAACTAGAAATTATTTAGTATAATAGTATTATATAACTGTTTTGTGAGTTTTGTTTGAATTTGACACTGAATATTCCATGCAGTTTGGTAGTTTTGTTTTAGACATATAATAAACATGTCACAATGACTGCATTAATCTAGAACCAATGCATGAAAGATCTTTTTTGACAGTCTTTTAGTTTCCAGCGTTAACGATAGTCGGTATTATCTCGAGACAATAATAAGTAGCTTTTAGATGTTTTTGGCATTGGTTCGCTTGCTTTTAGTGCATTTTATTTAACTCTCAACGACGTCCACCACTTGAATGTGCCCCACTATGCTCGCACATGAAATTGGGCATCCGGTGTATTGACACGTGCTGTCTCAATTCAGCTCATGTAAGACTACTCTTATCATATTGACCACAGGAAAAAGGGGGTAAAGTCGTACAACTCCAATTAACCGTCTGTATCTTAGAAAAACTGAACGGAAATTTTCATTTCACCCAAGTTCAAAACAGGAAGAAGTGGTCTGACATGTCTTAAAGTCACTAGTGACGACCCGACGTACAGTTTACCATACTGAACAACCTTTCTAAATTCGAAATATTTTTTGTGTGCTAAATTCATGCCATTATATGGAATGAAAAGTAACAGAAAAATACTCATGCCAAATTTATACGTAGCACGACTTCTAATATTTTCATGCGTGACACACTTACAGATTTAGCATTTGCTTTCTATTATCAAACACATTGGCTTAAGGGGCACATGAAAATAACTTTATTCCTATGCTCTCGTATTTAAAAAGCCCAGTTCATGAGCAATTATATGATACCCGCTACGATTACCCCCTCCTCCACCTCAGCCACACCCCCCCCCCCCCAAAAAAAAATTATAAAAACTCAACGAAGAATAAAACAAACAAAACACAAAACATTGATGCCATTTTTAGATAAATATTACTCTCTTTTTAGATCTCCACTCTGAATGTTTGTTATCCAATTATATGGTCCAGATTCAGAGGATTACTGGTCCATTTTCTGCTCACCGTAAGTATAGGATGTTTATGGTTTTACCTCATTAACAACTTGTGTTCCTTTTTATATACTAAATGCTCATATGATTTGTTTTGATCATTGGGAACGGTAAAATCCCTTACTAAAAAGGATAAATTCGGATATTATATACAGTAATTGTAATTAGGATAAATATTTTGCATCTTTAACTTCTACGTAGATCTATTATATTTGTGGGGAAAAAGTGGGGGGGGGGGGGGGGGGTAAACAAAGATTTATCTGACATTGTCTTTTTTCTTGTTTATATTTTCTTATACCTAATCAAAAATAATTGCATGTCGAAAAAAGAACTTTTTTTATAAATTAGGTTTCATATAGTAAGACAGGAGGTTATGGTCAAAAACATCATTTTCATTTATATTTATTTCTCTTTTCTTTTAGAACTGGATTTATTCGAAGATATCGTAGCATTTATTTTTATTTCTGTTTTTCTAGAACTCGATTTATTCGAAGATATCGTAGCTATACAGAAGCATAGAATATCAATAGCCAACAATAAAAGAGACATTAGAGAACTACAGGTTAGCTCACTTTTGTTTGCTTTTGAAATGTGAAATTAAATATTCAAGTTCAAAATCGCAATTAGTTTAAAATGCGGGTAGTTTTGGCCGGATTTTACTAGTGAAAATCCGGGTTATAAAATGGTGAATGTCGGGCGGCGAGCGTGCGGATGGGCGGTTGGGCTTATTGGCGGGGAAAATATTTTCGTGACACCTTTTTCACAGCCTCTTGATATTTGGTATGCAATATCATCATGGGCTCCCATTACGTGGGATTCGATTTCAGGTCAATCGCTCACCTACTTTCTGTTTACCGACTTAATTAATGTTCATAATAGAAAATTTTCGTAACAGTTTCCTCAGCAACTACTTATCAAAGCCTTTTGTTATTTGGTATGCACCATTAGCATGGGCTCTCATAATGTGGGGATTCGATTTCAGGTCTGTGGCTCATATACTTCCTGTTAAACGAAAGAAGCAGAGGTACCAATGGGGCATCCGAATGTCAAAAGTCCGAAAGGGCAGAGACAAAACCAGCAAACACCAACAAGAACGGGACAAAATCAGACAACATGTAAAACACTGAAACACAAAACTCCAGTCGAAACAAGAGTGAAATCTGCTCATTTCTGTCTTAGACCCATTTCTAGCTCACCTGACCCGAAGGTTCAAGTGAGCTATTGTCATCGCCACCCGTCCGTCGTCCGTCCGTTACTTTTTCAAAAATTTCCTTCTCTGAAACCACTGAATGGAATTTTTCAAAACTTGGTCCAAGTATTAACCAGGGCATGATGTTAAAAAATTGTGTTCGGCTTTATGATTTGATAACAAACATGGCCGCTGTTACTAAAAATAGAACATAGGGTAAAATCACATTCAAAGACTTATAACTTGAAAACTAGAACAGATAGAAAAAATCTGAAGGATCTTTGGCTCTTCAGAATCAAAAGCTCTACAAAAGTCTCCATTGGGTCGAAGTTGTCAGATGACCCCTAATAGGGGTTATAGCCCTTTTAATGTCAAAAATAGCGTTTTTTCATGTTTTTGCCCTAAAGAATAAAAACTATTGCAGATAAAGAAAAGGTGTTGCTTGCTTAAATGTTTAGCTCATTAAGCTCTACAAAAGACTCCTTTGGGTCGAAGCTCTCAGATGACCCCTAATAAGGGTTATGGCCCTTTTAAGGTCAAAATAGCGTTTTTTCATGTTTTTGCCCTATAGAATGAAAACTATAGCACATAAAGAAAAGGTGTTGCTTGCTTAAATGTTTAGCTCATTAAGCTTTACAAAAGTCTCAATAGGGATGAAGTTGTCAGATAAGCCCTTATAGGAGTAATGGCCCTTTTAAGGTCAAAAATAGCGTTTTTTCATGTTTTTTGCCCTATTGAATGAAAACTATTGCAGATAGAGAAAAGGTGGGGCTTGCTTTAATGTTCAGCTCATTTAGCCTCAGGAAAGTCTCCGTTGTGTCTAAGTTGGGAATTGACCCATTAAAGAAGAGACCATTATGCCTTAAGGACCAGGTGAGCGATTCAGGCTCCTGGGAGCCTCTAGTTTTATATACTTAAGGTTAGTGAGGACACCTGTCATGTGACCAAGAACAGCTAAAAATGCAAAAAATCAAGTGCAAATATCACAAATACAAAATAAATCAATTTTAGCACAAATAAAACAACCATTCCTTCATAAATATTTTTTTTAAATAAAACAAGGGAGATAATCCACTTGAAAAATTACCAAGATTTGTATTGAAGACAGAAAAATAAGCTGGTGACCCCCAGTTTTTACTGCTTTATTTCAAAATATATTGTATTTCATTTATTTTTTATCAAACAAAAAAAAAAAAATTTAAATTCGTGGATTTTTTCTGCGACAAGATTTTATGCTAATTATTTGGCATTTTCTATATAAACTTTGAGCCTAGATTTTGGGAAAACAAGACTGGAAAGGGGGTCCAATATTTTTACACAAGATAAAGTTTATACCTAATATTAATATATCAAAAAATTGGACATTTTAAATTCGGCATTATTATTGGGGTCAGGTGTCCTCACTTACCTTAAGTAGGAAACAAGCTGTTAGCTTAATCAAGAGTAGTATATTAGTGTGACATTTTTTATTGACCCTAATTTGGCCTGTTCTTATCAAAGTCCCAAATGGATATTCTCTCCTCCTACACGGGGCAAATTATTTTGTCTCTTCCAAAGCCTTGAGGCCATCGGAGGCCATCCTCGGTGTCAAGATAGAGTCGGGATAGGTTCATGAAATTGTCACCTCAGATGAGGATCTATCTACAGCGCTTTGTTGCAATAAATATTGAATAAAGAATAAACAAGAATTTTGGACGGTTGCAACATAAAATCTTGAAGTTATTATTTGTCTATCTTATTTTTGTAGAATCAAAGCCGAAATAAAAGATCTAAAACGCGCCCAGCATGGCTCTCCCCGAGACAGCTCGAGATCAACTATTACGAGGCCGGTGGAGACCAAGGATGTGGGCCGTTCTCGTCCTACAAGGTGACAGACTACGGGTTTGGCACGTACGCCGAGCGGACCGTGAGGAAATGTTATCATCATTACGATTCACCGAGAAAGGAGAACCACGAGTCTGAGGCTGAGAAGTTGAAGGTGGCCACCACTGCGTTTGAAGATCTGATGTCTCAATATAAAAGGAGTAGCCAAAAAGATGAGGGAACTCAGACGGAAAGTCAATGCAAGAGTATAGATATGGAGAAACTCAAAGGGATAATGAAAAGAGCTGTTCGTAGACTGAAAGGTTAGTTATTATACGATTTAAGCCGCGTATGTAAAAATGATTATTGACTAACATAAAAATATTTGTCTAAATATGATGAAAACAGCCTATACTATATAAACACAAAACTACGCCAATATGTAATTTATCCGTCCAATATGGATATTGGACTAGTCAATATGGATATTGGACTAGTCAATATGGATATTGGACTAGTCAATATGGCATATTGGACTAGTCAATATGGCATGTCAGCCATATTGGTTAGGTTAGTCAATAAAGGTATAATTGCGTAAAGTTTTCCATATTGGCTGAGTTATTGGTCCTCGGCTAGCCATATTGGACCAATAACTCAGCCAATATGGAAAACTTTACGCAATAATACTATAATATTTTTTAATTGAATCAATATTTTTTTTTCGACCACGACAATTCGTTCGTTTTCCTTGAATGCATAACATAAAACAAACATAGTGTTTCTGATTATTGGTTGTTATAATGTGCTTGTGATTTATTGTTCCCAGGTAGTGCTCAAATTTTCTTTTCACATATACATTGAAAATAGGCTCTTTCTCTGCAAAGACAACATTTTTTATGTGTACGATCCTATCTTTTCGGAAATGTCATACATGTAGTAGCATTTATCAGTTTCGAACAGATCTGTGCAAATTTAATTTCAGTGGGTCCGTTAACCCCCAAATGACGGTATTTTTCCCTAAACAATTAATTTGCCCCTCAATATTTAATGTTTTCCCCATAATTCCTAAAGAAATGACATTTAAATTCCCCAAACATTAGCCACTGAATGAAATTTTGTCAGAAACACTGTGCAATTCGTTAACTCCTTTTGCAATGCAAAATAAAATTCTTAAAGGAAATTGACTGAAATCATGATTTAAAGAATAAATGAAATTCACTTTCAATTTTTTCAGGAATTGTTTTTACTTTTTTTCAGATAAAGCATCGGTTGTCAATGTAGAAGAATTTTTGAAACTTTGTGCAGAGGAGATTGAATGTGATATTGTCAAGGTTGGTAGCTATTTCGAATTTTTTACAAAAGTCAAAATCGCCAACAATCTCATTGAGAGGAAATACCGAATTAAGACCAAGTCAATTTTTACTGAGAATGAGGTGGAAAACAAGAGTAACAGAGAATTTGACATGATGATAATCAGTTTGCGGTTTTGAACGGTTTGTCTTTCTATTCCAGTGGTCTCTCGTAATTTGTTGAAGTATTCAATGAAAAAAAGTAGCTCTTTATAAATTTTCGCGTTCCAAACCTCAATTTCAAACTTAACATTCTAATAAATCATACAGTAGAAAATAATGAGATGTGGAATAAGTTTACTAATAAAGCATATATTCATTTTACAGAATGAAGTGCAGAGAAAGACCGGTGTACGATTTGATTTAAATGACAGAATAATTAATGACCAAAATCGAGCCTCAAGTAGCCATAAAATGGTCGAAACAGAAACTTCGATCAGTCCAAGAAACGTAGACTCGTTTGATGATGAAAAAAAAATACTAGAAGCAAGAATGACATCAGTATTAGAGGCGACATTGGATGCTTGTCAACAGCGCCTGCAGAAATGTTTAAGTTCTAGAGATATACATGTAAACCCGAAGAATCAACATGTACCATTTTATGATGGTCATAGAAGCTGTTCGGAAGCCAGCAGTGAAATAACCGATGCTCGTGCTCACTATTATGGCCAAGCGATGACCCATTACGAACCAACATATGATAATTTCGATCGGGAAGCAAACTTAACTAATATTGATAACCAAAAGTTGAACAGAAATGTCCAAGAGATATACCGACAACATGATTATAAGGAATCTTTGCCAGACAAGACATTTAAGAAAGATAAAGATACGAAGAACAAGAACTTGAAGAAGAATGAAAAACAAAGTCTAGAATTAGAGCAGTCAACTGAAGTATCCTTTCCTTCATCGTTATCGTACTACACGACAGAGAGTGCCAGGCCTAAAATCTGGACAGTTGAGCAAGGAGAAATGGATTTCTTAGATGACCACTATCATAGGGAAGATCTCGTCGTTCCGAAATTAGATCTCGACTTTACGAGAGATGATGATTCAGTGAGGACATCTACACAATCGGGTCATACCACTTTTAGTTCGTATTGGGTCTCAGAAGAGAGTTTCAGTGACTGGTTAAAAGGCAAAGGGGTTGATGTATGTAAGAAACGAGATTGGGAAGAAATATCCATCTTTAGTGTTCCAGATCAAGCTGAACATGGAACTAAATATGAACAAGAAAATGGTATGTCTTAAAAACAAAGTATAACATTAATTTATTCAACTCCAAAACCAAGGAAACGCATTAGAATAATTATCTTTTTATGCACCACTAGCTAAAATAGAAATATTAAAACCGAAAAAAAAATATCAAAGCAATTGTAAAACTAACAATATTTAAGCCAAATGAATAAGCACATTTGTGAAAACATCCAAATACAACAATTTAAAAAGCCACAACACGACAAAAAATACTTCTTTTATATCATGAAACTGAAGAGTACTCGACATGTAATCAAATTTAATCTTACCTTTTTTTAGTCGAAACTGTAAAGAGGAATGCAAAGACGGCAAAGGAAAAGATACAGGCTCTAAGTCAGCGGCAAGTGTTTGGTGAACTCGATGGGTCATCTTCGGATGAATCTTCCGTTTACATTCCTAGTGCGAAGGAACTCGTTCAGAACCAGAACGATAGAACAGACAGATGGGCCATGGCTACCTTCAAATACACAGAATTCCAGCAAGAGCATGGTGACATTGATGAGTTTTTCGATGATGAGGAGTCCAACACAATGTCTGACAAAGGAAGTTCTGTCGCAACGGATTGGACGTCGATTTCACAAAGAAAAGAAAAACGGTGCGAAGAAAACGTTATCGTAAATTCGGCGATGAATGAAGTCTTATACGATATCAAACAAGAGGTGGAAAAGTTACAACTAGAAAACTTGATTGAAGTTTCTAGTGACAGACAAGCTCTCAGCACGATTGAAGAAGTCTCCTTTTGTGAAGGTGACGACCTGAATTTTGATGATGAACTATCAGTTTGTAACGACCATTCTGGTTGGTCTAAAGATCAAGCGTCATTCGAGTCATCTGAAAAGAGACTTATAGATGTTTTTGTGTCTAAAGACGATAATATTGACACCACATTCACAACATATGAGGATCGGTATCAAGAAAGGCGTCAACGAGAAATTGATGAACTTTTAGCTCCCGACTCTAGTGAGGAAGAGTTTGATATTGGAAATGAAGTTGAAAGTCAAATAGAACAAAAGTCAAACAGACAACAGAAGAAATTGTCAGGCACAGTTCCTACAGGATTTAGCCCTCCATCAGTTGGAGATCAGTTTTCGATTAGACCAAATGTGTCTAATGTTCTGCATGGAACTAGTGAGGACTTCAGTAAAGATATAAAAGCAACTAGAGAGGATAAGATACCAACCCAAAGTAAGTTGACATTAAATAAAACAGTCACTAGCATTTGATTACACATTATTATAAGCGTAACTAACTTATTCGCAAATATTGACTAAACTGAAAATTCATAGGCGGATCCAGAAGGGGGGGGGGCTGGGGGTCCATCCCCCCTTTTGGTGGAAACATTTGTTTGAATGTATAGGAAATCATTGAAACGTGACCAAAGCGGACCCCCTTTTAGGCCAGTCAGTTGGCCTCCTCTTTTCAGAGTTTCTGGATCCGCCACTGAAATTCATATTCTTTTTAAACTTATCAGAGACAATAAGGCCAAAATTTGGAAAGCCTTCTTGATTGATTGATTGTTGGTTGCTTAGTGTCCCGTCGGCGATATTTCAGCCATAATCGGGACATCAACATGTTATAATAATTAGATCAAAATTGGTAAGGCCTTCTTTAATATATCTCAAATCACAAAAATTAAAATGGATCGAGATAACTGGGAACAGAAAAAAGGTAACAACAAAACTACCACACCGGGACAAATAACATTTTTGGGAGAGGGGGTTGGGCCTTCTACTTTTATAGAAAGAAACTGCTTTGAAAATTCATTCTGTTAACATGTGATGGGTATTTTAAATAGACGAAAATGCAATGATTTTGATCCAATTTAATTGGGTATTTTTTATTCTTATTTTATAGATAAATTGCTTAAAGAAGCAACTACCGAATTCGAGGATGTCACACTTTTGTCAAGTGCCGACTCAAGTAGTTCTGACTCGGAAGAGAGCGTTAAATCCGTGGACATATCAATATCAGATCTGCTGAGATCATCCAGGCAACAGAGTGAAACTCTATCAAAGAATCAGACTGCTCAAAAGGAGTTCGAAAACCCGAAAATTCTAAATGCCATGGAAGTTGAATTTATTTCTAGCTTTGCGTCATCCAACAGTCTTTTGTCAGACCATATCAATATTGACAGCAAATTAGCTACAAAAGACCCCCAAGATGAAGAAAAGAAACATATTAAGATGTTGAAAGACAGTTGCGAAGTCGAACTCACAGACTTTTCTGATGATGACTCATGGACAAGTCACAACGAGAAAGAAAAACACGTAGATCTCGGACCAAATAGATCAGAGCCAAAACACTTAACCATGAATGATGCTGAGACTGAGAAGGATGAGAATACATTTCATACAGAAGACAATGAACTAAACCAAGTCGATATTAGCGAGGTGTTTTCTGCAGAAGATGTAAGAAGTAACAAGGAAGTCGGTTCACAAAAACGTGCTGATGTAGAAAACAGCGATAAATATTTCCACAAGGTTGATAAATCAGAGAAACTCGAACAAGAAGAAACAAACGAAGTTAATATTACAGATGAGTTAATTGACATCGATGAACCGTGGGATTCTGATGAAGAGGAAATTATTCCAAGTCCACAGAATATAAAACAAGAGGCAAAATATGTAGATGTAAACAATGAGTTAAAGGACGTTGGTGAACCATGGGATTCTGACGATGAGGAAATTAGTCCACAAAATAACCCCCATGAAATAAAGAAAATAGATGCTGAATACGTAGTCGAAAAACACATGGACACACAGCAAGATAGCGTTGTCCAGAAACTACCAAGTAATGAGAACTTTTCTAAATGCGATGACAAAGAGAGTATCACTATGAAACAATCATTACTAGTTAATGACGAAGCTATGGAATCTGATATGAATGAAGATGATGACCCATGGGATAGCGACGAAGAGGCAGAAGATTCAAAATCAAAACAAGTTAAAACCCAAGGAATTGCAATGGAACAAACCGTAGAAGTAAACGATGAAAATAAGGTTTGCGACGTGGGTGAAGATGATGACCCATGGGATAGCGACGAGGAGGCAGAAGAATATTCAAAATCAAAGCAAGTTAAAACCCAAAGAACTGTAATGGAACAAACTGTAGAAGTAAACGATGAAAATAAGGTTTGCGATGAGGGTGAAGAAGATGATCCATGGGATAGCGACGAGGAGGTAGAGGAAACACCAAAACAAGTGAAAACTGATGGTGAAATGCCTTATGATAATAAAGAATGTGATCAGAGTGAAGATGACGACCCATGGGATAGCGACGAGGAAGAACAAGTAACTCAACAGTCAAATCAAGTCAAAGCCGATACAGGTAGTGAAGTGCGCACTAGTAAAGAGCAACAAAGTACATCACAAGTCTCAGTACAAGCCTCTCAACCAGCGACACGTGAAGCTGTTGGTTCTCTCAAGCCACTTCCCACACACGCCGAAATCCAATACACGGAAAAGGAACAGGCTCAAGAACGACGGGAGGGATCTCCTCGAGATTACTATGATGATGAGAAAACATGTGATGACGTGCCTGGATACGATGAGTACTACATACACGATGAAACAGTTGATGCAGAAAGAGAGCTGCTTATTGCCATGATTGAAGGTATGTTGTAAAACTATACGTAGTCATATTGAATACGAAATTCCTTAACAGCATTTAGAAAAAATATTGGACTCAATATGCCGAAATGTAAGAGTAGTAAAAATCATCGGCCTTAAACGCATGTTTCTAGCAGTGATGGTAAACATTATTTAGGATTTAATGCAAATGATTGGTCATCTTTTTGCACTACAAGACCATTGTTGCCATTTTTACATGCAAACTGGCTTTCAGTCCGAATAAATACACCATAAAATTAGATTTGTTTCATTTTTATTGTTTGTTTGGCACTTAGTTGTTTTTTATTTGCTTTCAAGTCAAATATTTTTTTTCTTTTAGGAAGAGTCCCAGAAGAACCAAGTGAAGCTCAAGTCATCGATCCTTATGCTTATAAATATACCGATGAAGTGGTCTACAACGATGAAATTGATCTTTCACCGAGAACCTCCGAAGTCGATGGGACCGAAGAGATATGTGATGGTCTTGTTTCAGATACATTACCTCGTGAAGAACCACATGAAGTAAAAACCATAGATCCATATGCTTATAAATACACAGATGAAGTGGTTTACGATGAAAATGATCTTTCTCCTAGAACCTCCGAATTCGCCGGAGAAGAAGAAATTTATCATGGCCATGTTTTAGATGCATTATCTGATGATTCCGTAATCGACATGCCTTTTCATGAACGCCAGAGACTTGATAGTCTAGCGCAGAGACCCCTTCCCTACACACCAACAGCATTAAAACCAGTCAAATCTCCACAAAGTGGAACTTCGAGATCTGGACTATTACCTTTGAAAAATGATAACCTAATGCAGGGAAAACAGTCTTTCTTGGAAGCTTCAAAGGGCATATTTGCTTTTGAAAAGTCTATTGCTGCAGCTTCACTTCAAGATTCCAGTTCCAACTTGAAGTATGAAACCCAGAATCAAGCTAGATTACCACTGCCAATTGTACAATCACCACGAGTCGGAATGTCGGAACCACTCAGTCCAGTAACACCTCATAGTCCATCATTACCGCGTCAGAAGATGCTGGAGCCACTGAGACCTTTGAATGATGCAACTACTGTTCCTCCACATCGTCAGGGCATATTGGCGCCACTCAGCCCTATAAGTGATTCACAAACAGTTCCTTCTCATGGTGCGTTAAAACCACTAGCATCTACTGGAGTTGAAAAGGCAAAAAAGAAAGACAAATCAAAGAAAAAGAAAGACAGAAAAGAAAAGAAGGCTAAGAAACAAAAGGAAATGCCACCAGTTAAGGCGGAAGGTTTAGGTATAGCTTATCATAGAAATGCTCCACAATCCCAACTTGAAGGTCAAGGCTTACAAGATGCACTTAGTCAGATGGGAGTGATTGATATTCATCAATATGATGAAGAAGAATTAGAACAACTCAGAGATGCAATGATCAATTATGTGTATGCTCAAGATGACTACTATCAAGATGCTCAGTATGAGTATGGCGAAAATCCATATGATTACATAAACATTCCAGAGGAGTTTCAGGATAACCCAGAAGAATATTTTAGACTTCTTCAAGAATTGCAAGATTCTCCTGATGGACTACATCAAATGATGGATTATGCCCAATACCAAAGTGAAGAAGGTCACGAAAACATTGCATACCAGAATCCACATTGTAATGGTTATCAGGCAAATGAAAGTGAACTGGAATACCGTCGCCAACAGTTTAGATCAAGTTTGGAAAGACACCACATGGGCGATGATCTTGTCATAAACAATGAATATGAGACCACAGATTCAGACAGGTCTGGCAAAAACGTGAATCACAACTGCAAGAACAAAGGAGGCTCTGGAGGGAAATCGAAACAAAATGTGGGCTCAAAATTCGTTAGAATGTTCACTTGTGGAGACTGGAACATGGTGAAATAAACTAAAGTTTTGATACATGTTTGCTTTAACACATAACAAGATGTAAAAGGATTTTTTTTTCACATGTTGTTTTTCCAATGTATTATGATTTATTATTTTCAGTGCTTTATTGTTAAGTGCAATAAAAATATTTCGGAATGATTCTTGATGTATTTTGAAGCAAATTTATTGAACAAACATACATGTATACTTTTAATATTTGTTTTAAAAGCCCTGTGTTTGAACTAAAGTTATTTATTGTCTGAGTTTTTAAATTGTCGGTTTAAGAGTAATGAGACATCTTTTATGTGGTTATTTTTTTTAAATGTTTATTTTTGTTTAGTATATTGATGCTTGTTTTTTTTATGTTATTTGCTCAGAGATGAAAATATTTTTACCATCATGTTTTATTTTACAAAAAAGACACATTTCTTTAATGTTATTTTGAATCGGATAAATACAAAGTGCTAATCTTATAATTTTATCATTTTATTTAGAGGCAATTTACCTTTTTGTGATATTTTTCATTTTTATTTTTTACAAAAGGTACTGAATGTGAATATTAGTCCTTGTACAATTTTTTTACATCAATTTTTAGATGTTGTTATTTATGTTTGTACATATCTGATACATGCTTGTTACAGTGACTATAAAATATGTTGTTATAATAAACTTGTTTATGAGCTCTGTCTCTTTATATTGAATGAATAATTCAGATTGACATACAAAATTAGAGAATATCATATACCGTAAGTTGTTCCAAAGTAATAATCCAAACAAGATGGCAACATACATGCAGACTAGCAACTCTACCTCCTCTTCTCTTATGTGGCATTTTACATGCTTTACTATTGATTTGGGAGCCAGTAGGAAGCAAAAAAGAAATGCAACTAAAACAATCAGTTTCTAAAATTCTTTTGGGAAACTTAAAAATACCAATTTGAAAGTGATATTGGAATCAGTAAGTCAAACAAGAGTTAACACTACAGTGTGTCTCTCATGCCAGCATCAACTGTAAAACAAAGGTGCAGGTTGAAAGATGGAGATGCAATTGTAACGGTATGGCAATGATGCATTAACATACCAAGTTTCATTAACCTAGACCTTATAGTTCCTGTGATAATAAATTGTGCATAGAACTTTGATATTGTTGCTTTAATAATGGTATTGAAAATTGTCAAAATCACTGAACTGAATATCAATGTCAAGGTAAACAGAAAGGGATGCTAAGCTACCTCTTGGATATATAAATAACAAGTTTCATCAAATTTTAACATTACTTTTATAAGAATTGAAAACTGTCAAAGTCACCTAACCAAAAAAAAAAGATCATGGTCATAAGATAAGGATATAATTATGCTATTAAATTCTACTAGGGTATGTGCATACCAATATTAACCTAGGGCTTGCAGTTCTTGAGATTTGGAGTTGCTCATAAAACTTCAACCTTGAAAGATAATACTGCTGGTATTATAGCCCTACCTATATCTCACTTTGCTTGGCAGCCAAGACTAAAAGGTTACAGAAAACATGCAGAAAAAATATAACAGTGTAACAAAGACTTGAAATATTTTTAAGAAGAAAAGTACCATAGAACTAAGGTGTACTTAGTATGTATAGGCCAAAAAAATACATGTTTGTTTCCTGCTTCCCTACCTACCGTATTTTTTTTAACCATAACCTAAAGTTTTTATTGGCATTTTGGAACAAACACTGTTAAAGTTGGAATAGCTTTCCCACTGTCTCAGTGTAAAATAATTTTGTAAAAAAAAAATAATTTTCCTACCTATCTACCCTAATTTTCAAGAGTAGGAAGCTGGAAACAAGCATATTTTGTTTTGGCCTAAGCAGTTTCTATTTGTTACAACTTATCTGTCATAGTTAGTTAATGTTAATATACAATTGGGAACACTCAAAGAGACCAAATCTCTGGACCTACATGTATACCAATTGATTCTATGAACATGTAGCCTAGATTATGGATGCTAACATATACACATTTGTATGATTTTCAATGACATTACATAAATTTTGTAGGTACATTGGAAGATTTATTTAAAGAAAAACAAGGAAATACTCTGAGATGTAGGTATATTTTATTACAAACTTTATATCAAATAGGCAATGTTAAAAATCTTAATATAACGTTATTATTTTTGACATACAACCCCAAACAAAAAAGTCATAATGAAAGTGTAAAAAAAACCTGCACACTCATAACTAAGTTAAAATATCAAAACATGAAGCGCTTTGCTTGATTAATAAATTATATAATGTGCACATAATAGCTTACATATAAGTCTTTCGTTTTGTTTTTTTTTAAATTCTATATACCCTTGGTACCATTTTTTTTTCAAAATTGATCATAGTATGAGTATGATGTAAGAAGATGATAAGAATAAGAAACTCTTCACATTTTTCATCATCACCTGCTTATAACCAAGTTCATCTTTTAAATTTTGATATTAATATTTATTGACCAAATCAGGAAGTGCTTAGTCTGCAAAAAAACAATTTTCCAAAAATATTCAACAGATTTAAATGGAACTTTATACCTACAAATTTAAGAACTGTGCTGTCAATGTAGTTTCTATAAAACTTCTAAGATTTTTACAAAAAACATTTCACAATTTGCATGAAAGTTCAATATGTACATCTTAAACCATGCTGCACAGCAACTGTACAAAATCTGAACTGTACTTTTAATCGTTTTTAAGTTATTTAGTGTTCACAAGAAATTATTTCAAATGGACAGACAAAGTAAAAACTATAAAGTATACGCCATCTGCACCTATGATGCAGACCCTAATTAATATCTTAATTCATTTAAAGTGGTGGGTTATATTAAATGATATACATGTAAAAACTAAAAAAAATCCAAAATATCAAAGAAAGAGTATTTTTTTACTTAATTATGCTTGATTAATAATTTTATACAACATCTAATAATATAATCATAAAGTTAACACAGATATGTTTCATACCTAACAACCAACAACTATGCACTACAAATTCACTGATAAATAAAATACAAGTATTGCACTACCTATGTATGTAAACATAAATACAGTATTACAGGACTATCTTAAAACAAAGTACCAAACACAAGCTACAGGGTACTTCAGTAAAATATATATAATACAACAAAATACACATAACAAGCACAACAACGATAATGGATGTATCTGAAACATAATGGAAGCAAGTTCAATCATCATATAAAGATGATAATTTTAAGGGAGAATATTAATGATATGGTATTAAAATGATTGCTGCCTTTCAAAAGAATAATTTCTGACAAAAATTAATAGTAAAACTAAAATATAATTCATGATTTAAAAATTCAAACAGTCATGGATTATTTAAATATAACGAAGTCCATATTACATGTTCTAGTGAGAAAGTTTCTAGTGGCCATAACTACCACTAACAGTATTTGTCAGAAAATTTTCTACATAAAATACCCCCCCTCAAAAATACTTTGACTCTCTTTACAGTAGCACCATTTTCATAATTGTTTATTCCTACATGTAAAAAAGTATATCAAAACCTTTGAAATAAAAAAATGTATGCACAACTTACATTGAAGTTTAGAAGAAAAACTATGAAAAGTTAATATGGACTGTCTAAACATGCTAAAGTAGAAAAGAAAATTGTTTGATTTTCAAAATTTTGAAATTTATTAACATGTCCAAATACTGGCATAATTATAAAGGTGGGCAGTGAATCAAGCTTTAAATATCAACATTGTTAAGTTTTAGTCTCTAAGCATTATCATCATGGTCAAAATCTCTGTAATTCATTCTTATCTGCCGCAGAGACATCTCATTTGAAAGGGAAGACACAAACTTTGACAGTTTACCCATGAAGCTGGTTTCTGATGATGTTGAGTTGAAGACAAATCCTAAGCTAGGGAGATCTTCTGTGGACAAGTGGCCATAATATGCCGTCTCATTAACAAATCTTACTCCTTGCTCCTTCATTTCTCTTACTACGACCGATGGTGTTAGAACAAAAATTCTGCTGGAATCTTTATTTTTCTGATAGTTCTCATTCTTTGATAATCTTTTGGGAACATCTTTTAAGAATTGCTGTAAATCTACTCCTCTAGCATCCAAGATTTGTGACTTAGCATTCTTGCTAAGAACCAAAGAGTTTGGTGGCATATATGTGCGGTAGAATATGAAGGCATCATGGGATTTAAATGTTGCGGTTTGATTATTAACATGTTTTTCGATCTGCAGTAAGCTTTGGGTCACTCCTCCCTGATGTAAGAAGCCATAGATCAAACCTAAGGAGAGGTTGAAAATTAACCAAATCCTGATGAAGAACGGCCGATGTTTGCAGATCTGTATATGATCTAATCCTACCAAGACTGCTAATGGTAACAATGGAATTAAAAATCTTGGTTCTTGGTGTGGAAAAATTGAGAGGCAAACAACAGGTACAAATAGCATTACAGCTGGTAAATAACTTCTGTGGAACTTTTCTTGTCTCCAGACCATCAGAATCAAGCCTTTCAGTTTCCTGTAAAACAGCAAGGTCAAAGGACCAAACAAAAGAAAGAGATTCACAGTAAAATGCAGGTATCTTGGATGTATGCCATGTTCCTCTAGGTGGTGAGGATTCATATTGTAAAGTAGAAAATTGTAAGGTGTGATGACAACCGATTTTAAAAATGTAGTGAAATAGCAAACGAATAAGGACGACTTTTTTGTATCACATTCATTCAAGAGCTCGTTGAAATCTTTTCTAAAGTATAAGGTATCCACAATTGTTAGGAAAATCATTGCAACCATGGCACCAACTCCAATCAAAAATGCATGTTGGATGATCTTCTTTTCTTTGGCCTCACAATATACCAGTGCTGGAAATATTGCCAAGAGTGCAAATGTAGGTCTATTGTACAGTCCAGCCATGCCAACAATGCCAATTGAAATGGCATTTAGACAAAATACTTTGTTTAGTGACCTCAAGTATTTTAACTGCATAACGGCCGATTCAGATTTCTTTTTGTGGTCAGGTGACCTATCTGCCGAAATTTCTACAAACTTGTACTTAGTAAACGATTCAATTGTCTCGTCACTATAAACAATTACCAACAGCAAGGCAAACAAAATGGCTTCTATCGTATTAGTAAATGTTCTTGTTAAATAGGTCAGCATTACGTAAGATGAGGCTAAGAACTGGAGTCCGAACTTGTCACTCAAATCATAACACCGACAGAGCTTGTACAAGGCTAAATCAATGAAAAGACTAAGAAATGTTGTAACAAGTCTTGGGACTACTAAAACCCAGTAGGCTGACACTAGACCAGGATAAAATTCTCCCATTATCTTGAGAAGCTTGAGAGGCAGGCCAAACAAGGTGTAGATCATTGAGACACTCCTGATGGGAAAGCTGGTGAATTCCCAAGGCTTGGTGACCTCAATGTCAAATACATCTCCTACAAAATAATTATAATAATTTCTATATATCATGTTACTGTTTAATATATAAGCATATGTAAACAACAAAAATATTACATTCTTTGGTTCAAGAGTGCATGAACATTATTATGTTTTTATTTGTAAATGTTTATTCACAAATGTTATAATTAACTGTTATTCATGTAATGCGTGATCCTTAAAATCATTTTTTGTTGACATTTTTATAAAAGATGTACAAATTTGTGCAAATCTAATTATTTATTTGATTCAACATGTTCAATGTAACAAAATTCTAAAACAACTGCCAGTTTATCATGTAATTCATTAATGATCACTTTACAGTAACAGCTTTATCACCCAAATCAACATTTGTAAGGAGATTTTTGTACATTTATATTACTCTATTTTATTCACATTTTGAGTGGAGCTTAAATTTCTCTGTCTTTAAGGTAAGATTTAAACGTAGAATCCCGAAATAATTGACCTGTGACCAGCCCAGTCAATAAAATAGAGTAATAGCAATCTTTTACTTATTCACTACAGGTTTACGACTTCCGGTTCGGCCTTGCTATTGAAAATCTGTTGAAATTAACTAAATTCATCAACCTGTTAAAACATTTTTAAATCTGTCTGCCACAGTCTTAAACTAAAACATACGATAACATCCAAGACTTTACTCCAAACTAGTTTATTTGAATCCGGAAGGGGAAATTACGCCAGGATAGAAACGGATAGGGATAAATTGACATTTTCCTAAGTTCAACGTTAATCACACAATGTGGCCGACCCACAAAGGGAAACTACTCTTGCAAAAATGGAAATAAAAGACTCAGAATTGGAATTCCGGATGACTTTTTTAAAAGGGCAATATCATGTTTCTTTTAATTTAAAAAGTCTCTTTATAAATCATGTATATGTAAACGGTGTACTTGACACAATGTCTAAAACAGGCATTGAGTGTAATTTTTTGTTTGTTATCCATACAAACCAGCAACAACTTCTGTACTTTGGAAGAATTCATCTGGATGAATGTAGCCATACTGTGGTACAAAAACTAAAGCAAATCTCAACAGAACAAGGCCTGCATATATGTGATCCATCTCCACTGAAAAGAATGAAAATGATTTAAATCATAAAGAAAACAAAAGAATCATATTACCTACTCACTGTATCAATGTAATGTCCATGATGTACAAAATGTATGTAGTCCAGTGTTAGTAACCTCTGGTTGAATTGACCTTGTACATGGTTTATCATTTATATGAATTTTGCTGTGTACATGTAACATGTGACTTGCTACAAGTCCTTTTATAATTAAAAAAAAAATAAACAAGAGGCTCCAAGGAACCTGAATTGCTCACCTGTCTTAATGTAACAATATTTGCATGTAACATTCCCAACAGCCCCTATTAATGACAGGAAACTATTGGAAAGCACTAATAAGGCTGAGCATTTAAGCAAGCAAATGGATGGCACAATCTTCTATAGTACACAATCTTTCACTTTCACATACAATCCACTATTTTTGGCATTTAAGGGGCTGTAACTCTTATAATGGTCATCTGGCAATTTTGGCCTAATGAACAATTTTGTAGAGTTCAATAAGCTGAACATTTAAGCAAGCAAAACCTTTTCTCTGTCTAAAATTGTTCACAATCTTTAAGGCCAAAAACACTATATTTTGCTTTTAAAGGCCCATAACTCCTATAAGGGGTCATATGACAATTTTGACCTAATGGACAATTTAGCTGAACATTTAAGTAAGCAAAACCTTTTTACTATCTTCTGAGAAAATTAAAACTAAAGATATATGAATCATGTCAAACATAACAAAGTGGCTAAAAAAACAGTGTCCTCGCTGTGATAAATGCAAGTAAACTTGTGCATGGAAAAAGAAAATATACACCTGTAATTAAATTGATATTGTTGGAAAGTTGGGTCTTCGGGAATGGGATGGTATATTTTTTTAAAAGCTATACTATATATTTTTATTTTATAGAACAAAAACTAGACAATGCTGATGGTTGAAAAAGGCAAATCCTCGCAATCTGATTTAAGTTGGTCACAATAAACAAATATTCTTATCGGCACTTATCGACAGCGGGTGTCAAATTTTAACAGGAAATTGCGTAACCTTTTACATGTAATTACTTGTCTCAAATTTACCTAATTATCATTAAAATTTCACTTGTTTATTCTGCCAAATTTCCAATATTTAACGGTTCTAATTAAGAAAGAAATTAAATGAAAATTAAAATAAAATTTATAAGATTTCCCAGAGGCACTTTTTAAAGAATGTATAAAAAAATAATTCGTTAATATTTTAAACTGACGACTTAAAACAGTATTTTTCAGAAAATGCCCCATCAAGATTAATAGAAAATTAGAGGCAATAAGCCTATCGCATACAGCAGGATTTTCTCTTTCCAATGGTATGAATATTTTACATACCCTCGAACCATTATACCATATGTTTCAACAGAGAATCTGAAGACAAACTCCACAGTACCGGTATACAAAATCATGCGAAGACCTTGTTATTTTCAACTTATCAGGAGAGACTAATATCTTTAGTTTAATTATATCAGCTATCTTCTATCATTTATATTATAAGGCTTAAACCACTATTGTTGTCGTTTACAGGGCCATAAACCCAAAAGGGGTTATCTAACAATTTCGACCTTATGGACAATTTTGTAGATCTCAATTAGCTGAACATTCAAGCAAGCTGAAGCAAAACCTTTTTTCTATCTACATGTACTATCATGCTCAATCCATAAGGCAAAATCCACTATTTTCTGCTTTTAAGGGGCCATAACTCCTGTAAGGGGTCATCTGACAAGGCAGCTCAGGCTTATTTAATAATACAAAGGTTGCTCATTTGGGGGATCAGTCACTATTTTAGCCAAATGAAGAGGAACTGGTAAAAAACTGGTTCCAACATGCCAGGAACACTAAATAAACACATGTTTTAAAATGTTCCCGGACACGCAATTGGATAAAGAAAGTAATTTCTTTATTTTCATTCAAGACAGATTTTTTTATGGTTTGGAAATGTTGTCTGTGGGTTTATTTGTTAGTTGCAAATGATTTTATCCATAATTACAGAAGATCTGTTGATCAAAAATGCCTAATCCCTTTTGGGATCTTGTGTTTGGAAATATTTTTGGTTGGGCAGCACAACCAAAAATATCTCCAAACACAAGATCCCAAAAGGGATTAGAAAATGCAAAGTTCCCTTTATCCCATCTTGAATGACGTCGTTTTCCTCCTCGTGACCCCTGATGACCTGGTCTAAATGACGAGTAAAATCTGGAATGGAAACATTGTGCAACCTGTATGTATTCATTTTAAGACAAGACACTCTGTCTGTTAGCTACAATAATTTAGCTCCTTGGTCATCTTTGATTGGGCGGAGCTACAATGCGGTCCCATTACTCGTAATGGACCAAATCAAATTTCTTTCTCCAACTAAAACAAAGCTTAATTCAAGATGGTTCGAAAATACCAATAACACTCTGAATAACATTGAGATAATACAAATTTTAGTTGAAAGTCATAGGTAAGTATAATAATTTGTTAGAAAACCAACATTTTCAAAATTTTACGAGAAATGTGACCGCATTGTAGCTCCACCCAATCAAAGATGACAAAGGAGCTACATTATACACGCCTTGCGCATTTGCGGGATTGGTCCCTTATTTAGCCAAAAGAGGAGGAACTGGTAAAAAAACTGGTTCCAACATGCTAATGGACGAAGAAAGTAATTTCTTTATATCCGTTCAAGCTTGTGTAACGGGATTGCCCCCCTTCGTACATTAATTAGTAGATTTAAATAGCCAGCCTTTATCCCTGAACAAGGGAAGTACTTCTTTGGTTCAGAGGTAGAGCGCCTGACTGTAAACCTAGAGGTCCCGGGATCGAATCCCGCTCAGGACATGTCGATTTTGTGAAGTAATTCATGCTCTCCGGTTACACTTGATTTTTTATTGGTTGGAAATGTTGATGGTTGGTTTATTTGTGGGTTGCAAATGATTTTTACCCTATATGTTGAACAATTACAGAAGAATCGTTGATAGCAAATGCTATTCCCTTTGTGCCACAGACAGATTTGAATCCATCGTCGTTTAATTATTATTTTTTTTCTGTCAGCGCCCTAATACAAAGTGAAAGTACACCTGTGAATAAATTACAAACGCGCAACCGACATTACAGTTGTGCAGGTTGGGGAGTATGCCCGAAAACGGGTATTATCCTTGTTTTGGGGTATTTGAAACTTAAAGCCCCTTTTATGCACTTCTGTAGCCAAAAGTTCCTTTTCTCATGCTGGGGAAACACAAACATTTACAAATACTACCTGTTTCTGTAATTACTGTTTAAATTCCATTTGTATTTAAAAATTAAAAACAATCATCAAAATGCATTTATGTTGACTGAGATGTCTGTGAGCATCCAGGTGTGACCTGAGCACTTTTAACTTTCTATTGAATGATAACATGCCATGCGACAAACCAATTACTGGTCATTTAAATGTTTTGAAAAACTGAATTGATTGATCAATTGGTCAATTTAAAACACAAAAGAAAACACTTTCTGCAATAGTAGGCTTAAATCACCCATTGAATTTTATTCTTGGATGCATAATAAGGAAGTTCTGTCATCACTTCAAGTGTATACCACTGCAATAGAAGCCGCCTATCTCTAGTAAGTAAGTAATATCAAGTTTAAGTTTTGAATCCTTGAAATCAAGGATCACATGATCCTTGAAATCGAGGATAATACCCGTTTCTGGGTATTATCCTTGATTTTGGGCATACTCCCCAACCTGTTGTGAAGATCAGTGTCAAGACGACGCTTTTGAAGATTGAAGATTTGTGCCATGTTGAATGACCCGTGACCCCTGATGACCTCGTCTAAATGACGAGTCAAATCCGGAACGGATATATTGTGCAACCCTAGTATTGTAGCTATCCGTCTGTCAGAAGACAACTTGGCCTGGAACTCATTAAATAGATACCTTGTTACCATTGGCAAAATGGGGGTTACAAATTAGGAGGGTCTCAAATGGGTGCACATTTAATCCCCTACAATAGTTAACCGGTTATTTTATTTTTGTGTGTGTGAAAAGGCCAGTGCTGCACAGGGACTGCGGCCGGGTGGCAGCGTATAGGGTATAAACTCGATGAAGATAATACAACAGGCTATATGAAATTAATATTTACTTTCTATGGGAAATAAGTATCTATCTTACATTGTTCAAATGGGAAAGTACAAAATGAAGTTCAACTTTGGAAAATATCAACAACAATAAGCTAAGGGAGATAATCAGTATTTTTGTTTTTGTTTTTGGTCATACTAAAAAGCGACTGGATCCGCCCAGTGAGGAAAAATGTACCAGAGGAGAAATAAAAAGCGCCAGCAAACGTACAGGTGAAGTCAACTCAAGTAAATTTGTACAATTTACAAACAAATAACACAAGTTTTAATGAGCTTTTGATGCCAACACAAATTACAAACATTACAGACCAACATCATGACATTAAAAGGCACACTAAAAAGCGACTGGATCCACCCTGTGAGGTAAAATGTACCAGAGGAGAAATAAAAAGCGCCAGCAAACGTACAGGTGAAATCAACTCAAGTAAATTTGTACAATTTACAAACAAATAACACAAGTTGATGCCAACACTAATTACAAACATTACAGACCAACATTACAGACATAATAAGGCATACTAAAAAGCGACTGGATCCGCCCTTTGAGGTAAAATGTACCAAAGGAGAAATAAAAAGCGCCAGCAATCGTACAGGTGAAGTCAACTCAAGTAAATTTGAACAATTTACAAACAAATAACACAATTTTTCTGTGGCGGATCCAGAAATTTTCAAACGTTATAGAAGAAAGTATAAGCCAACTAAGTATAAGCCTTGAGAGGGCATCATCCATCAGAAACTCATTTAGTATATATTAGCAGCAGACTTCAACCCCCCTGGATCATATGGATGGGACTTGAAAGAAAACAGACTGAAACCAAATACCCAATACCCAACTATTCACCACAGATTTACAGACATATTGGATGACAACGGATTAACACAAATTGTTTATAAGCCAACCAGAGGTCATAACATCCTGGATCTCATTGCGACAAACTATCCATTCAGCTTCCGTAGAACAGAAATGCGACCATGACATTGTATATACAGAGATAGATGTCGTGCCTACAAGAAACCAGCAAAAACCTCGCCAGATACCACTTAACAGCAAAGCCAAATGGAAAAACCTTACCAAAGATGTAAACTCCATTCACACAGTAGTAATGAAACTGAAAACCCAAGGAGCTTCAGTCAATGAACTATGGATGTACTTTCAAACAAACCTGGAAAGTAGTATTAAATGTAACATCCCACATAAAACAGCAAAAAATAAAGACGGCTACCCATGGATAAATATGGACATTAAAAGGCTTATAAAGAAGAGAGATAGGTGGTACAACAGGAAGAAAAAATCTGGAAACAAACCGGAATAAAGATAAATACCAATCAGTGAAGTACGAAACACAGAGACAACTGAGAAAGGCTTATTGGCAGTATGTTGATGATATTGTTACCCCACACGCAGACAGCAGGTCAGAAAACGGTAACCGTTGCATGAAACGTTTTTGGACTTGCATCAAACACAAAAGGGCAGATAACAACACCATTCCTCCACTCAAATAAGATGGCATCTTACACCCGGACCCAAGAGAAAAGGTGGAAATCAAATGGCATTTTCATCAAAGACAGAAACAACCAGAGAAGACTTCCAGAGCAAATGTAATATGAAAGGAAATTATGAAACAATGCAAGGAATCAACATCACAGAGCAAGGCATCAATAAATTACTAAAGAATCTAAATCCTCATAAAGCACCTGGACCCGATAATATAACACCAAGAGTCTTCAAAGAAATGGCAACACACATATCTCCAATCCTAACAATAATTTTTAAGGAATTCTATAGAACTGGAGAAGTACCGAACATATGGAAAACTGCCTTTGTCTGTCCCATCTTTAAGAAAGGAAAGAAATTTGAAGCCATAAACTACCGCCCAGTTTTACTCACATGCATTGCCTGCAAACTTATGGAGCACATCATTACCAGCAGTATCATGTCCCATGCAGACCACCACAGTATATTGCACCCTCTTCAAAATGGATTCCGTAAAGGTCTATACTATGCACCCAACTTGTGGAATTTATAGACGACATTACAAGGAACCTGGACTGTGGACAACAGGTTGACTGTCTGATAATGGACTTCAGCAAAGCATTCGATAAAGTCTGCCATAGCCTGCTGCTCCATAAACTAGACCATTATGGAATAAAAGACAAAACTAACAGATGGGTCGAAAGCTTCCTTCAGAACAGAAGTCAAGCAGTTGTTGTGGAAGGGGAATCATCATTCCAGTGGAATCAGGTGTCCCCCAAGGATCAGTACTGGGTCCAAGCTTATTCCTATACTACATAAGTGACATGCCAGAGAACATACGATCAACAACAAGACTTTTTGCTGATGACACGATAGCCTGTTTGACAATTACATCAGATATTGATGCAACTTATCCCCAAGAAGACCTGGACAAACTTGCACTATGTGAACAGACTTGGAAAATGAGCTTCCATCCGGAGAAATGCAATGTGCTTACTATATCTCGGAAAAAAAACCCAACCTATAGGGAGCAATTATATATTCTTCATGGTCATCAACTAGAGCATGTCTCAACAGCAAAATATCTAGGTGTCTCAATCACATCAGATATGAAAAGAAAGCAAACGGCACCATCAGCTTTTAAAATGCAACCTTAACACCAGGAATGCAAATATTAAGGAAAAGGCATACAAGTCAATGGTAAGACCTACCCTAGAGTATGCATGCATCACCTGGGATCCATATCTTAAGGAGGACAAAAAACTGGAAATGGTACAACGCCGTGCAGCCAGAAATGTTACCAACCGATACCACAACACATCATCAGTATCGGATTTGCTAAACTATCTAAACTGGCCAACACTGGAAGAGAGACGAAAGAGGGGAAGACTGATACTCTTGTACAAGCTTGATAACAACCTGATCAAAATCAATACCAAGGATAGACTTCTGACACCAACCAGAATGACCCGTAACATGGGAACACATTCCTTCCAGGTGACATCCTGTAACACCATGGTACGGAAGGAATCCTTCTATCCCGAAGGACTATTCGAGATTGGAATGCTCTGCCAAATGACGTACCAACTGCTAAGAGCCTTGAAATCTTCAAGGCTCACCTACTTGATTAAATTAATCAAGAAGTTTTACTTGCACATTGGGTTGTACAGCACTTGGTTTTTATTTTTATGAAAATTGTAATGCGCATGCACACACAAAGTGGCAGTATCATCAGCGATTGATGGCGGCCGCAAACTGGTAGAAGTAGAACGGGGGAGGGGTGCAATTATAAAAAAAACCTTCTGGGACCTGTTGTTTTGTACAGTTCCTAACCATTTTTTTTTGTCAAAAGGGGGTGGGGGGGTGGATGGGGGCGCCCGGTACGCCGGTCCAAGATCCACCTTTGGTTTTAATGAGCTTTTGATGCCAACACTAATTACAAACATTACAGAACCAACATTACAGACATAATGAACATGAAATTAAAAGGCAGCACTACATTGAAGTGCATGCAGATGACATACACGACAAAACAGTGCATTTTCAAATATGCACATGCAAACATGCATATATAACACCCTTTTTAGGTAGATACACATGCATAGACATCGACATAATATTATGACACACAAAGCTAATCAAAAAACAGATTTCATGCAAACAATAACTGAATAAGACAGAAACATAAAAAAAACCCATTAAAATATAACGTTATACGAATTATCCACAAGTTATGACCTTAAAAAGGTAAGTCGGCTATCGGCAAAAACTGCATTTACATACATTCCCGTCCCACTTTCCAACAGAGACCCTTAACTTAAATGTTCCAATTCCATATTTTTGAAACTGCATAACGTACGTTACCGAAAGGAATGTAGGCCATATCTGCATTGTGGATTCTTACCCTAGGCTGTTTCAGTGTATTTGTATATCTGAAAGAATCATCCGTGAATAATTTGCTTAATGTGTTATTCATATTTTTGTATATATATATTCTATGTTCTTAAAATTAAAATGCCACACTAGAGAACAGTTATTGAAATTGTATAGAATAAAACTTAATTTGCCTAGTATATTCAGATGAGTTCCAATCCCTTTCAATACATTTAGCTGCTGATGTGCTTTTTAGCAAATATTTGAAAAAGATTGAGATTTGAAATTTAGACAGAAATCAAAAGTAACTCCTAGTCATTTAACTTCTCCATCACAACAAACAATATTACCATCCAAATTTAAACTGATATTTCTTTATCAAAGGTCTTCTTTCCAATGGAACTTTGAAACTTTTCTGGATTAGCCTGCATTTGATTGTTACAAAACCAGTTTATTAGAAGTGTTTTAACAAGATTATCATCATTATCATCAGAATATGAAATTATTGAACAGAGAACTCTTTTTAAAAAGGTTAAAAATATCGTTAATAAAAATAGTTAAAAGCAAAGGTCCTTTTAGAGTTTATAATATATTTTTCTTTTCATTTTTGGTACACTAATAGACCTTTATGTTTAGATATCAAAACTGCAAGTATGTATATTTCCATGTCATCAAATTTAGATGGCTAATAGAAAATGGATGGATTGGTAAGATTTGGTAAGGTCGAGCATTTTCGTGGCCACCTGCATGGGAACTAAGTGTCTGGCCCTCATAGTGTCCTACGTTTACAGTTATTGTATACTTGAAGGTCCATCAAAAGGTATCAACTCAAAGGGAATTCAAACTGAAAGCAAACATTGGTCAAAGTGACTAATTCAGTAGTCAAAATCTAACTGGGAGGTAGTCAAATATTTGGAAATGACACGTGCAGTAGTCACAATGACTACCTTATTAGTCGCGCTGACGAGCTTTACTGTCAATGTTGACTAGTTGCATCATCATCTAGGGGCAATCAATATGACTGTCTAAACTTGTCACAGTGACAATCTAGATCAGAATACAGAAACGTGTAACAGTGTTATGTTTATTAGCGAAAAAATGAATTTGTGAGTCGTATGCATATAAAAAACTAGTCGGAACCAAAACTTTACATTGAAAAGAAGAACTAACTGCATAATAAAAGTAATTGATTTTGAAACTATGATGACAATACTTCTACCAGGTAATGAACTATCTTTTTCATCCGATTTGACTTCAAAGGGCGTCACCTGTACTATTGCTGTTGCATATATGGTTTTTAAGTCAGTGTAAATAATTTGTGTTCTAGTTTCTTAAACAACAATAATAACTATTTACTGCGGTGGGTTTGTTAGGGAGCAACCATTTGATTTATATAGGGGTTATTGATATTTTCTTCGCACTGCCTTAATTTATATAGTGCAAAAAGCCTGCAATATATAAAACATGTAAAAGTTCCTTATAATAACTGTTCCAATTAAAATAAATATCGTAATTATGTGTCCTAGGCAGCAGTAAGCTTTTTACATCTGCCTATTTTACCTTCATTCGAAATATTTTTTGTTCATTAAAAGTATCATATTATTTGTCAGTTAAGACCATCCGATTAATACATTTTGAAAAAAAAAGTTAGTAACAAATTACTAAGAATATAGACTAAGTCCCTATATATACAGTGGATTTCACTTAATCGACTAACTCTTATTAGAATAATCCTCTTAATTGACTAAGATTTTAAAACACCAAACCCTTTCCTATACTTACAGTGCTAAAAATTTCATTTAATTGCATTGAAAATCTGAGAAAAAGTACAAAATTCCTGTTAATTGACTTAAAATTTTTCATAAATCACCTTGATACCGGTCAAAATCATATGTTTTCTTAACGCGGTCTTTGAAGTGTGTTTGATAAAAGTTATCAAAACATGTTTAACAACCTTCATTTATGTCACGTTTGTTTTTACAATCATTAGGATACAATAAAAGTGTCACTTGACTGTTCTAATTACTCAACACATTTGATAATTAGACAAATTTATATAAATTCTTTGCATTTTCTGTTTAAAATTGACATTTCACTTAATGGGGTAATCTGGTTAATTGCATAAAATTATATGACAAATTGATTATGCTAATAAGAGGAATCCACTGAGATCTACTTAGTATGGCCGAACCATGTATGGCCGAAGTGTCTATGGCCGAGGAGTCCTATGGCCGAGACTTCCAATGGACGAAATAAAGTGTGGCCGAGGTGTCCAAATACCTTTTTAAAAGCTACTACCGGTATATTTTTTTTTTCAGCCAAGATACCATCCTGTCTTTTATCTTAATTCAAAGCACTATCCTGCCTGATTATTTCTGGATTTTTGCCACCCTGTCCTTTTATTTCAAATTTCATCACGCCCCTCCCCCAATAAAAGTCAAACTAGTGGTCGCTCCCCTATCATCCATCTGTTAAGAAGCAAAGAGGCACAAATGGCACATTCGATTGTCAGAACTCCGAAAGGGCTAAGACAAAATCAGCATACACAAACGAAATGGCACAAAGGAATGGACAACTAAGAAGTACATTCTGAACAAATGAATATAGCAATCAACAACACAAACTTATTATCTAAATATGGATCTAGAGTTTTAATGATCCCTTGACCGTGAAGTGGATATCATCCAGGAGAAACATAACCTTTCATCGTGAAATTGGTATGCCAGAATTGGTTTATATCGAATAGTTAGGGTAAAATACAATGCTGTTTATGATATTTTCGGGCGCTTATTACCAACTTTTTCGCTTTTAACAAATGGGCGTTTTCGGGCGCTTTTTATTATGATCAGAAAAAAATAAAATGAACGATTTCCGGTTCAAAAAAAAAAAAATAATGGCAGCAGCAACAAATCTCCCGTCTTTGAAAAGAAAATTCGCACAAACAGTTGCTTTAAGTTCATACAGGGACCAACATTATAAGGTAATGAAACATCTACCAGGGGAGTTAATCAGGACACAGATTGTGTGACCCGTACCGAAATGTTAACAAAATTAGAATCATGGACCGATTTCCGGTGTTAAAAAATCATGGCAGCAACAAATCTTCCGTCTTTAAAAAGAAAATTCTCACAAACGGTTGCTTTAAGTTCATATAGGGATCAACATTTTAAGGTAGAACTACATGTTAAAACTGGAAAAAAATCCTAAAAGCTCCCATTTTTATGTGAATGAATGCTTTTCTCCAATTTTCTCAGTCATGGCATACATGTACATGTAGGTGCCCATAAAAAGCAAACAAGCAAAACTACATTAAATTTGTATCATTTAATAGGTATATATTTATAGGTCCCAAAGAAAATGTTGAAGGTAGAAAACTGTTGGTCTTCTATTTGTCTGGGGCTATAGTCTCTGGACAGGGGTCAGACCAATACCCGGATCGCGAGTTCCAAAATAGCCGCCATTTTACCTCGATTTTACTGGAAAACTTGTACCTACTCTGTGATAAACCAAACAGGGAAACCTTGTCCTTTCACTCCAATCCCTTGGAAATGTTTGTTTTTATATTTCTGTAACCATTACAAATTATTGAACAAAACTTTTTATTCAATTTTCTTTCAAATTTTCCTACAATAAATCGGTAAACATGTTGCTTCCATTGCTCCCAATGTTCTGACGTCAGATCTTACCTCAGTTGACCTTTGACATTTGGACATTCTAATATCCGGAATGTTCCGGAATGGATAAACTCGCGATTGGTCTATGGTGCTTTTAAAAACAGTAATGGGAGATAATGATTTTAAGCTCGATCAAGCTTTACTAGCTCAATTAATCTACCTACATGTAGCTCATTTTGCACTTGTTCCTAACCTGTTTAAATGGTGGTAGTGTTTATTTAATTAATTACCACTTTAACCTTTTGTCTGTTCTTGTGCATGTTGTTGCGTAGTCGTCATTAATGATGGTGCAGTGTACTGTGTACATGTAGATGTAGTGTTTCTATAAATCCCTTCTTTGGTCTTGTATTCAGCACAACTATAAAATCTGAATAAAAAATCCCAAAAGGTATTACTAGTGTTGCCTCTGTTACTGCATGGGCAGGTACATATGTACATGTGGCACAAAGTATTTCTTGGATAGAAGCTGTTTTCATATTTGTCGGAACACCAGTGTGTTCAAAATGGTGTTTGCATGATGTTGACTAAGACTTATTGGCTGTGACATGTTTTCCTGTTGTTGCCTAGATACATGTAATATGAGGAAATTCCTGTAGCTGCATGATGGTAAAATATTTCTTTTAAAGTATTATGAGTGTTAGTTACATATGTACATGTACATCATTACATGTACATTTTTAGCTCACCTGGACCGAAGGTCCATGTGAGCTATTGCCATCACTTGGCGTCCGTCGTCGTCGTCCGTCGTTGTCGTCCGTCGTCGTCGTTAACTTTTCTTTGAAAATCTTCTCCTCCGAAACCACTGAAGGGATTGCTTTGAAACTTTGCACACTTCATCTATGGGATGTCCTCTACCAAGATTGCACAAATGGTGACCGCCGTCTAAACAACATGGCCGCCGTTACTAAAAATAGACCATGGGGGTCAGACTACTGTTTTTGGCTTGTAAATCAAAAAGTATAAGAGATAGATGAAATCTGATGCCACGCTACTGCTTCAGCATCAAAAGCTCTACGAAAGTCTTCATTGAGTCGAAGTTGTCAGATGACCCGTTATAGGAGTTACGGCCCCTTAAAGGTGAAAAATAGCATTTTTTCATGTCTTTGGCTTATAGAATGAAAACTATGACAGATAGAGAAAAGCTGTTGCTTGCTTAAATGTTCAGCTCATTTAGCCCTACAAAATTCTCCATAGGGTCGAAGTTGTCAGATGACCCCTTGTAGGGATTACAGCCCCTTAAAGGCGAAAAATAATGTTTTTGGCCTATAGAATGAAAACTATTGCAGATAGAGAAAAGCTGTTGCTTGCTTAAATGTTCAGCTCATTTAGCTCTACAAAAGTATTCATAGGGTCAAAGTTGTCAGATGACCCCTTATAGGGGTTTCAGCCCTTTAAAGGCGAAAAATAGTGTTTTTGGCCTATAGAATGAAATCTATTGCAGATAGAGGAAAGCTGTTGCTTGCTTAAATGTTCAGCTTATATAGCTCTACAAAATTCTCCATAGGTTTGAAGTTGTCAGATGACCCCTTATAGGGGTTTCGGCCCCTTAAAGGCAAAAAATAGTGTTTTTGGCCTATAGAATAAAATCTATTGCAGATAGAGGAAAGCTGTTGCTTGCTTGAATGTTCAGCTTATATAGCTCTACAAAAGTCTCCATAGGATCGAAGTTGTCAGATGACTCCTTATAGGGGTTACAGCCCCTTAAAGGCGAAAAATAGTGTTTTTGGCCTATAAAATGAAAACTATTGCAGATAGAGAAAAGCTGTTGCTTGTTTAAATGTTCAGCTTATATAGCTCTTTAAAAGTCTCCATAGGGTCAAAGTTGTCAGATGACCCCTTATAGGGGTTACAGCCCCTTAAAGGCGAAAAATAGTGTTTTTGGCCTATAGAATGAAAACTATTGCAGATAGAGGAAAGCTGTTGCTTGCTTAAATGTTCAGCTCATTTAGCTCTACAAAAGTCTCCATAGGGTTGAAGTTGTCAGATGACCCCTTGTAGGGATTACAGCCCCTTAAAGGCAAAAAATAATGTTTTTGGCCTATAGAATGAAAACTATTGCAGATAGAGAAAAGCTGTTGCTTGCTTAAATGTTCAGCTCATTTAGCTCTACAAAAGTATTCATAGGGTTGACATCCAGACCAGGTGAGCGATTCAGGCTCCTGGGAGCCTCTTGTTTACACACACAAATTAAATGTATACATGTAATACATTGTATAATGTATCTTAAATATCTTTGTTGTAATGTGATGGAGTTGAAGGTTTAGGCTACAATGTATATATATGAATTTCTAACCATTTTACTGGTGATAGTGTTGTCTTCAATGATGTAATTTGATTTGATATTTTCAGGGTAACAGATCAGAGCAAGAAAGGCTTTTATTACTAAGCAGTACCCTTTATATTGGTAATCTATCATACTACACCACAGAGGAGCAGATTCATGAACTTTTCTCAAAATGTGGTGATATTAAAAGAATTATAATGGGTTTGGATAAGGTCAAGAAAACACCCTGTGGATTCTGCTTTGTAGAGTATCCTTTATTTAATGAACTTGCAAATCATAACATGAATATACAATGTACATGTACATAATGTTTAAAGCCAACAAATACATGTGCAGCAGAATTTCTTTGTTCAAACAGTCATGATAATAATTTGTGTTCAAGAAAAAAAAATATTCAAATGTAATAATTTAAAATGAGTCAACAATTTTAGAATGGAAGAACATGTCTAGCTTTTAATGTTTGTTTAAATTAAAAGATCCTGCTAAGAACTTTGAACATGTTGAAAGGTGATTTAAGCACCTATACTTGAATTACATGCATGCCTTCTTTAATTTATGTTTCTTCAATTTTTTGTTCATATGAAATCATGGTGATATTAAAGATACAGGTACATTGTGTAATTGAAAATACTGGTCAATTTAATTGTGTAAATCAAATGTACAGTTTAAAAAAATTGTATAATAAACACCATGTTTTAATATTGGTCTGTAAGATTAGAATCCTTAACTTTTTGTAAGATATTATATAAGAGAGGATGCAGAAAATGCAGTCAGGTATATCAATGGTACAAGACTTGACGATAGAATTGTCAGAACAGATTGGGACGCTGGCTTTAAAGAGGGGCGACAGTATGGCAGAGGGAAAAGTGGTGGTCAGGTTTGTACAAAACTTTGTTTTTCAAGTTTAAACAATCAAGTTATCTTGGAAACCCTTTGGAAATAAATTGTTATGGAGCTTAGAAAAGTCTGACAACATTAAAACTCTAGATGTTTGATCTTGAAAAATTCAAATAACTGTTATGTTATTCTCGAAACTATATGTACAAAATGTAGTTTACTGACTAGTATGTTGGCTTGGAATGAGAAAAAAATGTTAGCTTTTTTATACAAATGGGTATTGTCTGATTCAGACAGTTGGATTAGATTATTCCTACAATTTAGAAAAATCCGAATTTAAGGCTCTCTGTTTGTAATATGTAATCCAGCTCAAGACACAACACTTGCTGAATATGCTACTCCATTTATGCAGCTTTTTGTTCTTGGTCTTTACTGGAGATTGTGTTCTGAGTTTTGGAAAGACATTTTGATTTATTCTATATTTTTTGTAGGTTCGAGATGAGTACAGAACAGATTATGATGAAGGTAGAGGAGGCTATGGAAAAATTGTACAAAATAAAATAAGAACCAGGGACCCAGTGTAAAAGGAAAGGTGATAACAACTGAAAGTGATAGAAAACTGAGAATGATGAAATAGAGCTGGGATGGGAAGGGGGTGGAAAACTAAAATGATAAAATGCAGTATAAACTGTAAAAGGTTCTAGTTACTCCTGTTTCTTAAAGATTGGATGCTAATTTGATTATGGAATTTTAGCCAGTTTTTCATATCATATAGTGTATGCTGGTATTCAGCTGTTCGTCCTTTGATATCATTGTTGAATGGACTGGAGTTAATCATCTTTGCTAACTTTTTTATCTGTTAACTTAGAAAAAGATTTTTTTTCTGTCATATGCCATTATGATAGCTTCAGAAGAAATTATTTTAGTTTCCATCCAGATTCAAAAGGTAACACTTGTTTGGCTAATGAAATCTAGATTTAAAAAAGGATAGATATACATGTATTAGAGATACAAAAATTATTTTATGTTCTATAATTTATTATATTCATGAAGTAAGTTCTTGGATATATTGTTCATTAACTATAGATAAAGTGTATGATATCATATATTTTTCTTCTGTTAATTTTTATAGAATGAACCAAAAGAATCTATTCAAACTCAGTTATTAAAATGTACATCTTATTTCATAGAATCAAATCACCTCATTGAACATTGTACATATCCACAAACATTTCCAATTATGACCAGGTATCATGAGTTAAAGATACGGAGATACTGTATTCACCATTTTATTATTTTTCATCGTTTTTGTAAGATTTATGAAAGGTACACGTATGAACTTGTGAGAATGGGATATTGAAGCTTTGTTATGAATGGTATTGTAATACGTTTTTGTTGTTTTAATAAAAAATACAAATGATTGAAAATTGTTTTTGGGCATTCTTTACGTTGTTATGAATAAATGTAATACCAAAAATCACTGGCCTGCAAATTTCCCAGAAAAAAAACCAGACTAAACCTGTATAGGTGGTTAAATTAGAATTATCATTACTTACTGCAATATGATGTCACTTGTGCTTTGTAATATGTGAATTTATTTCTATTTCTATGAGCCCTATTAATTACCAATAAAGATAACCGTATTATCATTTTACAAACAGAGAAATGAAAACCCCAATGGCCCTGTCCTGGTATCGACAGGTGAGGGTCCCATATGGTGGAATACGTTTTCAGGTCTGTCAATCATCTACTTCCTGTTTAACGAGCTGGCTTAGACTTTTTTCACTAAATTTTTAGGGTAGAAAATTTTTTCACAGATTTCTCAGCAACTATGAATTGTAGGCTTTTGATATTTGGTATGTCGCCTCAGGTAGGGTCCCGTATTATGGAATTAGTTATTCGATCTGTCGATCAACTACTTCCTGTTTAATGAGCTGACTTTATATTTTTTTTCACTAAATTTTCAGGGTTGAAAATTTTTGTAAAGGATTTCTCAGCAACTATTAATCATAGTCTTTTGCTATTTTGTACGTAGCTTTAGGAGTCGCTCTTTTACTTCCTGTTTAAGGAGTTAACTTGGGAAGACAACAACTCTTGACTTTTTTATTCCTAACTCGAAATATATAATCTCTGTCCATAATGTGGATGTGTGGGGTATGTCAGCATGCTCACTAAGGTTCTTTCATGAAAGCTTATTTTGTACCTTTACCTATAGCCTATTCATCAAATATTTAGATACCTTGTTATTTTCAAAATGACCAGCGAACATCCTCAATGTCCTGTCAGTGATATTGCAGCCATCATCAGGACTAGGTAAATACATTTTGTTTTCTTGCATTTTTATACAACCACAATTTTTACAGCAAATAATTTTGCGGATTTAGTTCTAGTTAACTGATTGCTATGAAATTTGACAATGATGTTCCTTACCATAAAAGGATGGGACTATTTTGGGGGTCCCCCTTTTAAGCTCACCTGGCCAAAGGCCAGGTGAGCTTATGCCATCACTATGGGTCTGTGTCGTCCGTCGTCCGTTAACAATTTCAAAAATCTTCTCCTCTGAAACCACTAAACCAATTTAACTGAAACTTTGCAGGAATGGTATATGACATGTTGGCAACAAATGATTCGTTAAAAAACATGGCTGCTGTTACTAAAAATTGAACATAGGGTAAAACAACTTAAAATGGCTTATAACTCAGCAACCTAACAGATAGAAAAAATCTGAAGGATCTGAGACTCTTCAGAATCAAAAGCTCTACAAAAGTCTCCATTGGGTCGAAGTTGTCAGAGGAACCCTTATAGGGGTTATGGCCCTTTAAAGGTCAAAAATAGCCTTTTTTCATGTTTTTGCCCTATAGAATGAAAACTATTGCAGATAGAGAAAAGCTGTTGTCTGCTTAAATGTTCAGCTCATTTAGCTCTACAAAAATTTTCATAGGGTAAAAGTTGTCAGATGACCCCTTATAGGGGTTACAGCCCCTAAAAAGGCAAAACATAGTGTTTATGGTCTATAGAATGAAAATTATTGCAGATAGAGAAAAGCTGTTGCTTGCTTAAATGTTCAGCTCATTTAGCTCTACAAAAATTTTCATAGGGTCAAAGTTGTCAGATGACCCCTTATAGGGGTTACAGCCCCTTAGAGGCGAAAAATAGTGTGTTTGGCCTATAGAATGAAAACTATTGCAGATAGAGAAAAGTTGTTGCTTGCTTAGATGTTCAGCTCATTTAGCTTTACAAAATTCATCATAGGGTAAAAGTTGTCAGATGACCCCTTATAGGGGTTACAGCCCCTTAAAGGTGAAAAAAAGTGTTTTTGGCCCATAGAATGAAAACTAATGCAGATAGAGAAAAACTTGCTTGCTTAAATGTTCAGCTCATTTAGCTCTACAAAAATTGTCATAGGGTCAAAGTTGTCAGATGACCCCTTATAGGGGTTACAGCCCTTGAAAGGCGAAAATAGTGTGTTTGGCCTACAGAATGAAAACTATTGCAGATAGAGAAAAGTTGTTGCTTGCTTAAATGTTCAGCTCATTTAGCTCTACAAAATTCTACTAGGGTCGGAGTTTTCACACGACCCCTTATAGTAGTTACAGCCCCTTATTGGCAAAAAATAGGGTTTTTGGCCTATGAAAACTATTGCAAATAGAGAAAAGCTGTTTCCTGCTTAAATGTTCAGCTCATTTAGCTCTACAAAAGTCGTCATAGGGTCCAAGTTGTCAGATGACCCCTTATACAGACCCTCTAAAATTCAAACTAACCATTTTTGCGCTCATCGTGCGCTCATCGTGCATTCATCGTGCGCTCATCGTGCATTCACCGTGCGTTCATCGTGCGCTCATCGTGCGTTCATCGTGCGCTCATCGTGCACTCATCGTGCGCTCATCGTGCGTGTGAGTGGTTTAGCGTGTGAGCGGTTTAGCGTGTAGATGAACGTTTAATCGTGTAAATGAACGTTTCAATCGTGTAAATGAGCGATTCAATCGTGTGAGTGGTTTAGCGTGTAAATGAATGTTTCAATCGTGTAAATGAACGTTCCAATCGTGTGAATGAGCGATTCAATCGTGTGAGTGGTTTACCGTGTAAATGAATGTTTCAATCGTGTAAATGAACGTTTAATCGTGTAAATGAATGATTTAATATTTCGAATGTGCAAAGACAGCTACATGTATATACAATAGTATACATTGTCGTTATTGAAGTCTGTTCGTGTTATCTTTTCAAATATAGTAACATGTACATACGTATTATCCATAACTTTTATTTTTGACTATAGAAACATGTATGCAAGTCTCCGTAGAGTAAAGAATCTGTATGAATAAATTAAACGAATAAAATATAAATAAGAATTGGTATTTATCTGCATGATTTTTTTGTTTTATTTCATATATCTGCTTGTTTCATCACAGTCAGAGCGAATGACCCGCCTCGAACGCGATTCCGCTAGAGGTATATGATAAAGAAGAAAAATTATTAACAAAAATTTACCGGTATAATGTTTAATAAATACTTTTGCTGTCATAGATATCATTTTCGAATATTAATAAATTTTACCTTGTTGTTACAAAGGTTATAATGTATATCTCGGAAATGGTGAAGCTTTTCATTTATAGAAGATGAGCCAATGAGTCTGCTAAGGAAATATTTTTTTCGTAGGTGATTTCCGTGGGGAGGGGGTTTAACTGCGTGCTTTGTTGTGGATTATAAAAATGGGAGCTTCGAGACTGGACTATATATATACCTCGAAACTAGTTAAACCCCGCCACATTTATAATGATTTAAATTGTTGTTTCAAAGCTTATTTTTTCATTCGTCGTCTTTATGTCATTTGTTCTTTGCATGCAATTGTCAAAAAGCTAGGTTGAAAGAAAGTCTTTCTTTTAAAATATTGTTTCTGATATGTATGCCGATTTCTCAGTCTAGAATTAAAACAGTGAGCAGCAACCCCTGCATGGTGACACTGAGTTCTGTTGGCAGTTTTTTGTCGTTGACGTTTTATAAATACATGTACATATACATGATATACATGTATAAATGTTTTGTCCCGTACTGTCGGTTTAGTGCACATCTTATGTTTTCTTGAATCATTCTTAATTGCACGTAGCATTATTTCTTAATACAGTTAAGTTGGTTTTTTTTTTGCTTCGGAACAGCAACGCTTATTTATAAGATACGTACACCACACCACATAAAATTAGTACGAATCCCAGCATCACAATTACAGAAAAATAGAAAAAAAACTTTAGAAAAACGTAAATTACGCATCGAAAAAATATTCATTGTAATTTCATAACGAAAATAATAGATTCAAATTTTAACGGGCATGATATTGCAAATACGTCTTTATTAATATCATTTTAATAAAAAACGAAAATAAGTTTAACTATTCGATTATGAGTAAGGGGGAAATCAGGGAGAGCGGGGTATGAAAGCCCATTAATTTTATAATTATTTCTTTTAAAGAGCATTTGTACAAGTCATGTAAAAAACTATCTTGGGCATTCATTTTTAAAATTTTGAATTTAATCAAGAAATATATAATATTTAATTATAATATTTTGACTTAAAATGTACATGTAACTGTTGTCTTATATCAAATTAAACATATACGGTATATGTATCATAATATTTTTTTCATCAGCTATCAATCTTCACGTGTGCATAATTTGTCACAGCTGGTTGTTTGGACACGAGCCAAAAGCGGCAGGCGGATGTTAATTAAGTAGGTCACAGCATGACACCCCAGGTATCGCGATCGACAGGTGTTAAAAGGTAGACTCTGAACATGTCAAATAAACAAAAGGTAATTCATAAGATTGGCAATATACAAAATTTGAAGAAGACAAAATAATCTAATGAAAAAAATGAAAAGATACAATGTCTTTAATGTTCTATTAAAAGTTATGAAATTGGAAACGTGACGTTTGGGAAAATATTTATTTATCTACTAATTAAAGAACACTTTTAGAATGGACCCTAAGATTTCGCCCATTTTGGTGTACATGTATGGCTAGGAATTTTTCTAGTGAGTATATAAACCATTCTTTGGGACGTGCCGTAAAAATACAAACAAATATGGATAATTTGTAAAGATTAACACAACCCGTGCTTTAACAACTGTGTGTTGCTTTTGTTATGTCTACGTTTTTATCTTTCTTACCAGTTTTTCTTGACATGCAGCATCAGTCTAGTTAAATTTTCTTTTTTTTAAAGAAAAGGTCGATCCGTTTGTAATAGTAGTAAAATAAAAGAATGAATGTGTTCATGGCACACACTTGCCCCGCGTAAATTCCAGACAAGAATGTTCAGTTGCACGGTCACGCTGAACCACCTTATTAAATCATTCTCATGAACGCAAAATACACATGACGAAACCTTGCAAACTATTTTTTTTTTAAATGTTCATATCGACCCGGTCCCGAGACAAAAATAGTGGTGGGCAGGTACGATCTGCAAGTCACTTAGAACATACATACAACTTATGATACTGAACCACCCTTCTTTCACATGTACATTTACATTGTTGAGAAATTCATGACGGCATCAGCACAAATCAGGGTTTTTGAGTCAACGTCCCGCTCCATCCTACATAATGTTATGTTTTAGTCGTGGACCTGACTTGGGAGGAATCCATAACGATACTAGACATACCAACGTACCGATAGACGGACAAACGGGCAGGCTGAGTAGAACTTAATGCCCTTACATATCATCGCGGGATCTTTTCCAGTGGCAGTCAAAACTCTCCTACCCAATTGACCTTGTGTCCCCATTTCCCCCACTTCATCATCATTTCATGTTCATTGTATCACCACTAATGTTCATCTCCCGGATATAGCCGAAATCGTTCTGCTTGGGAGTAAAACCATAACTAACTAACTAACTAAAGTATATACGCCATACGGCAATAGTTGGTATATTTATTAACGAACGACCACATGTCAGGGTATTCAATTTGCATCCATCCTCAAATTTTGTTCCTTCGTTCGTCATATACTACAACTCACGTTACTCGGCTTCTTTCGATCTTATAATGCTCAAGTTTGAAATAGCTAGGCGTTATTTGAGTATAGGATGCGTTTTCTTGACCAATACGACATTTACTTCATTGTTTAAGTTTTTGCTTCAAACTATATTATTACATTTAAATTATGTCATGTTTTCGGGTAAAACAACGTACCCACGTTTTACATAAGCAAGACATTGGATAATCATAAATTACACTTGAAAGGAAAAGCATTAGCACCATTCATTTATAGGTCGGTGCGTCTAAATACCTTATAGCCGAACTACCTCAAACACGCACTAAGTCGTAAAAGATAATGTTCCACAGTGTATACCAAAGTTAGTCATACCATTCTAATTATTACAAATGTCACAAGCCGAAAGTTTTGTAAAGATATTTAATCTTTTTTATAGACAGTTTTAAAAAACCCTTTGATTTGCCGCTGTCAAATCTCGCCCATCACTTGGTGTCCGTCAGTCTGTACTATGTTACATGTACCGTCCATCACTTGGTGTCCGTCTGTAAATGTCCCGGTTGTAAAAAAAACGCGAGAAAACTAAAACTAATAAACAAACAAACAAAAATACATAATGATATTCAATCACTTGGTGTCCGTCTGTCTGTCCTTGGTTTACTATGTTACATGTATCACCAACTTTTTTATGTCTGTCTGCCAATGTCCCTGGTGTAAAAACGTATAACTTTATAGGTTTCTGAAAGAAGACTAATTAAGTCCATGTACTTTATTTAAAATGTTAAGTTTCAAATGTCTTTCTTAATCAAATCATATATACACATTTTTTAAATGAAGATAAATGTTTCGCCTTATGATGAATGTGAAAACAAAGACTAACCGAACTCATTAATTGCATGTCGTGTACAAACAATAACATGTATAATAAACAAAATACAGGCCGCATGCATATATAACGGATGTTTAATGCGGAAGATCACAGCGGGTATCTAAGGGGAAGAAAACCACAGGTGATGACCAGGACCTTGTTAATTAATAATCGTTATCAAATGCAAATTATTACACTCAGAGTTGAAAGCATATTACACGTGAAAAACATATAGACGTTTATAGTTAGGAAATAATAATGTTAAGGTCCAAATTATTGCCAGTATTGATAAATGGGACAATCTTTTGCAAATGATCCGATAAAGACAATATTTCAAGGAGTTATTTTCGTTTGAATAATTTTCTGTTTTAAAAATTTTTAAATCCTTCTCTTATGAAGATAGATTTTATAAATCTTCATTTTTGCTGGAAAATTTAACGGGAATTGCAATTTTGGCAAGTTTTGATCTCTCATTTTATTGATTTATACCCAGTAAGGTTTCCTCTCTCAATGACAGCAATCAGAGGAGGTTGGACACTTTGCACACGGCACGCATATATCTTGTATATTATCGATTGCGTGGCCTATAGACAATCAGTCTAACAGTGGTTATCGACGGGCCAACATCAAACCGCACGTGTATTCGACCGCTGGTCACTAATAAATTGATGATTAATTAACATGTAAAAACAAATGATTAACAGCAAAGAGCTGCAAACCCCTTCGAAAGATATACTATATGTTTATATATTTTTTGGGGGTTTCACATGTTAAGACTAAGATCATATCTATGAAGTAAATTAATTCCGTGTATTTATCAAATAAATGTCTTTAAAGTAAATAAATTAAATGATTTCCTAGATTATTCATATGTTAAACAAATTGTCATAATCGAAGTTCTTTACAACTTTCGGACCAATATTTACTAATGTGTACTTATACATGTCTATAATACTCTAATTCCTTGAGGTCTATAACTGAAATCATTGCAAACTTTCCGCCCCACACCCTCAAAAATAATTTATCCATCTATCTTTAAAAATACCTTTTTTTTTCAATCGTAAACATTCCTTATAATATTCTTTTAAATTAACTTTTTTGTTTATTTATTATTTTTTTTTTGAGATATAGGAAATCCGCGATTCTGGAAGAATTCAAAAATGTTTGATTTAAATATGCAAATTAGTAGAAAATTGGCAATGTTTGTTGGTTAAATACGAACAAAATAATGGGGCGCTATGGGGCGCTGAAAGAATTTAAAATATCCAATATATACAGATTCCATGTCTGAAAAATCAGCTATGGAACTCAAAGGGTTTTCTCAGAATTTAATGTTAAAGATGACATGTCAAATCTAAAAACTACATTTTCAAAAAATGTGGATTTGTAAATGAGTTAATTAATTAACAGATATCGTATATCTGAGTTTTAAAATTGTATATTACGAAAGCGGGTCCGTCTAAACACCGCCAAGGAGGTCTTGGTGCACCAAGGATATAAAATCAGCACCAAGGACAAGACTCTTTGACAGTTTTTGAAAAGCGTTTTGCTTTTTCAAAATATTGGTATGTATGGATTTTAAATATATATTTTTTGTATTAAGTTTTTGCTTTTTTAGTTAGCAAAAACGATTTTTATCCGTTCTCTATTAATTATGTAGTCAGTGAGACGTTAAAAGATAACGATGACCAGATAAGTGGACCCCTGCTATGCGTGTAAATACAATGGACTGATAATTAGATGGGAAACAAATGAATGAAAATATATTCTACTTGTAGTTGATAATAAAATTGACAATAAAACTGATAAATTAGAATAAAGTAAACCTATAGGCTCCTAATATTAAGGCCCTATAAAAACTAGTTTGTATAGGTCATATCACACCATACTGACTGTTTTTGTCATTTCTTTTCAATTAACATTATTGAAGAAATATTTCGTGAATAAAAAATATAGCAAAAGTAATCAAGAAATGAAAAAAAAATGTCGCTTGCTTGTTTGAAGCAATCAGGGATTAAATAAAACTGATGGTTAACATCCATGAAGCAATTGACAGCAAACTGAGATAAATAAAATAAAGGTAAGTTTTAATTTGATCAGCAGCAAATAATAAATATTTTGAATAAATAAATTAAAAAAAAAACATTTCGCTCGCCTACAGAAAAATCATTGCTCCAAATTATCAGAATTTCTGGGAAATTTAAAGAAACGTCGCTCGCTCCTTCATATCGGAATAACAATTAAGGAATTTGTTCTGTGTGGTCTAAACCCGCGGGTCTAAATACATATGTAACAAAAAAACATTCAGTCAGCATGACATGCAATCTGAAATAAACTTGTCTATACGTGTGCGGTACGTCGCCATGAAAACACAATTCTCAAGACCATTTAGAAAGCCGAATTTGTTTTACCATGAAAACATATGGACATAAAAAAGGTAAAAATAAAAGTCGGTTAATTATCAATTGAAAGTTTCTAGTAGTATATTGTTGGACTTTCTACTACACAATAAACGACTAAAGAAGTCAAGGAAAACGTTCTAGAGAACGAACTCGTAGTCCTTTTTTTTCGTGAGCCTTCTTCTCGACCATCTTCATGAGACGCTGCGGAACAGGAATTTTCAAATTGTACAGAGTAGCGGTTTACAATGTCCAATTTTCCTTTACCCTCTTCCCATTATCTTTCATAAAGTTGGCTAACAGCTGTTGTGTTGGTCATCTGATATTGCTGGGCAACCAAGTCATGGCTTCTGGAATTGTCCACAAAGCTCAACATTTTCTGGACTAAAAAGTGAACGACGTCACTGCTGTACTTACAAACTATTATAGTTTATGAACTATTCAACATGTACTATAGTCAACTGTACAATTGCTTAATACTTATACTTGCAGGCTATGTACCATTGCTTAATACTTATACTTGTGGGATATGTACCATTGCTTAATACTTATACTTGTGGGATATGTACCATTGCTTAATACTTATACTTGTGGGATATGTACCATTGCTTAATACTTATACTTGTGGGATATGTACCATTGCTTAATACTTATACTTGTGGGATATGTACCATTGCTTAATACTTATACTTGTGGGATATGTACCATTGCTTAATACTTATACTTGCGGGCTAACCTCAGGGAATTAAACCTCCACCAGCAGAGCTAACCATCACGGATGTTAGAAACAAAAAGTACAACAAAGTTTCAGACAATAAATTTAGCTACGCCTGACGCGCGTTTATTCTATTCAAGATTCATCAGATGCGCTCTACCAAAAACAATGAAAAAGCCAAACAAAATAAAAATGAATGAATGTTTGTAAGCCAAATAATACATTATATAACTTGAATAATTCAAGCCCTTTTCGTCTTTGTACACATGTACTGCAGTGGACAATGTTGGGTCTGTCAGGAGTGAAATATAACGACGCGAAACTTTAAATACTAAAGAAATGTAACTTCTGTGCGAGCACTACTATACTATGTATAGCAAGGTCGGTTAGTGGTCGTTTTACTGGGCTTTTACAGACATCTTTAAGGCGGATTAACCTGTATTGTATCAAGATCTAATTTATCCAAACTTTTTTTAAGTATTAGGTCATTTCAGATAATTTTGAAAAAAAAAATTGATATTTGTATATTTTTTCAATTTTATTAAAAATGTAATCATCTTCAATACGCTTATTATTACGCATTTTACAAAGTCTATATATTATCTATTCTAGAAGGTATTTGGTTGTTCCGCTCTTTTCTATTTCTGGGCAAAAGGCACTTAACTTTCTTTTTGTGTGTAGAAGTTGTTTAAAAAGTTTTTTACAACATCATTATAATATGTTTAAACTCAAGGTAACGTTTACCAAATGTAATAGTATTTAACACGAAAATGAAAGGGGTGTTTAAAACTGTACCAAAGATCGCAATGAAACTGCATGACTAAGTAGTAAAGGCATTTTAAAAAAATTAAAATAACCATGTTCAAGGAAAATATTGGGACCTGTTATTATGGATTTTTCATGTTCCGGATGTTGGGAGTTTGAAAACTTGTAGTATTAAACCCTTATCCGACCTTAAAAATTGTAACATATCAAAATATAAACTTTATTTACCCCACCCGCCTTTTCAAAAATCGTAACCTATCAATAAAAACTATCTTGCAAAATTTGCTATTTGTATATTTTTATGATATATAAGAAGACCCATAAAGCTCGCGTATCCCTTGTTTAACTTGTTATCATGTTGTTTCATTTGACACCTTCGTATAAAAATGCAGATAAGACTGTTCGGACGTCAAGTGGTGACGAGGCGGCACATCAAAGAACGGAACAAATTATCGTATTTTCTCGGATATCTTTCAATTTTTTATTAAAAATCAATTCAATATGCTCCAACATTGTTTTAAAACACACTTCTAAAACAAAAACTAGAACATATCCACGTTTTCTAGTCCTTGGTGCACTTTTTTATTTCTTGGTGCACCAAGGAGTCCTTGGCGGTGTTTAGACGCACCGTACGAAAGCTGGGTCTTGGTTCTGACGATATACAAAAACCTGGACACCTGGGGTTAATTAGAAATAAAATAATTTTGTTACAAAAACGCTGAATTAAGGGTCGTAAATCAAATTTGAAATGCTGATAGACGATGTGAATTTGACCACGTGACCTTTGCACACGGCCTTAGGCTGTCGACCCTCCTCTGGACAGCAATTTTGTTATTACAATCTGGAAATAAGAAAACTTGTAATTAATCCTTGTTACAAATGTATCTTTATTTCTATAAAGTGGTCGCTGCATTTAACTCAAATATCATTTTCGTATGTTCAAAATTAAATTTCATAGTTAGATTTAATTTAACTAAAAATGAATAATGTGTTGTAACCTGTATAGGTCTTTAAATTAATTAAATAAAACGAAAAAAAAATTGGGGTTAAATTTTGAATATTGTTAATTATTTTCAAGTTGGTAGATATACATGTCTTATAAGATGTTGCGCAAATGTACCAAAAGGTTAGTTTAAATGAATTTATTAATCAATATAACACTGCTGGATCCGTATTTGGCTTTGGCTTCACTGATGGTATATAGGAACAGTAAGTAACTAGCAATCAGTTTACATCAGCAATTATAAATAAATAATTAAATAAATTGGAAAAAAAATATGATAATCAAAAATTTAAACAAATAAATAGAGTATAAAAAATAAAAGGTATTTTATATCGTCAATAGTAATTATGATAAAAATATATGAAAATAAAAACGAAAAAAATCTTTTCACATTAAAAAAAACGACAATTACTTGTAGGCTAGTACTGTATCTGAAAACTATAACTAAAACGTGTTTTTATTTTTTTTGCATGAATATTCAACGTTCATCGCTCATCGTGCGTGTGAGCGTTTAAACGTTCATCGCTCATCGTGTAACGTTCATTTGAGTGATGAATCGTGTAAAATCCCCAATCGTGTATTTGAGCGATTCAAACGTGCGTGTGAGTGTTTAAAAGCTCATCGCTCATCGTGCGTGGAACGTGTATCGTGCGCTCATCGTGCACTCATCGTGCGTTCATCGTGCACTCATCGTGCGTTCATCGTGCGCTCATCGTGCATTCATCGTGCGCTCATCGTGCGTGCGTTCATCGTGCGTGTGGTTAGTTTGAATTTTAGAGGGTCTGTAGGGGTTACAGCCCCTTAAAGGCGAAAAATAGTGTTTTTGGCCTATAGAATGAAAACTATTGCAGATAGGGAAAAGCTGTTGCTTGCTTATTTGTGCAGTTCATTTAGCTCTACAAAGTTCTTCATAGGGTTGACATCAAGACCAAGTGAGCGATTCAGGCTCATGGGAGCCTCTTGTTTCGCCGTTTTGAAATTTTGTGCCAAAAACGATCCATAAATGCTACTTATTAGCTCGCCTGGACCAAAGGTGAGCTTTTGCCATCACTTGGCGTCCGCCGTCGTCGTCCTCTGTCAACCGTTAACAATTATCAAATATCTTTTGAAAAGAATTTAATGCAACTTGGTATGGTTGATCTTCAGGATGCCTGCACAAAAGTTATGTTTCAATTTTTGATGCGTCAAAAAACATGGCCTCGGGGGGGGGGGGGGGGTCAGACTACTGTTTTTGGCTTGTTAATTATAAAAGTATAAGAGATAAATGAAATCTGATGCCACCGTACTTGTTCAGCATTAAAAGTTCCACAAAAGTCTCCCTTTGGTTGAAGTTGTCAGATGATCCTTTATAGGGGTTTCAGCCCCTTAAATGTGAAAAATAGCTTTTTTTCATGTTTTTGGCATATAGAATGAAAACTATTGCAGATAGAGAAAAGCTTTTGCTAGCTTAAATGTTCGGCTCAGTTAGCCCTACAAAATTCTTTATAGGGTCGAAGTTGGCAGATTACCCCTTATAGAGGTTTCAGTCCCTTAAAAGGTGAAAAATAGTATTTTAAGCTGTGTCGGGAACACTTATTCCACATCTCATTATTTTCTATTATAGAATGAAAGCTACTAGTATTGCAGATAGAGAAAAGCTGTTGCTTGCTTAAACATTCAGCTCATTAAGCTCTACAAAAGTCTTCACTAGGTTTAAAATTTCATATGACCCCATATAGGGGTTAAAGCCCCTTAAATAATATTTTTTTCATTCTTTGGACATACAGAATGAAAACTATTATAATAGTAGACAGAGAAAAGCTGTTGCTTGCTTAAATGTTCAGCTTATGTAGCTCTACAAAAGTCTTTATAGGGTCGACATCAAGACCAGGTGAGCGTTTCAGGCTCCTTGGAGTCTCTTGTTCATAAACTGTTGCAGATAAAGAAAAGCTGTAGCTTGGTTAAATGTTCAGCTCATTTAGCTCTTCAAAAGTCTTCATAATGTCAAGGTTGTCAGATGACCCATTATAGGGGTTATGACCCCTTACAAGTTATAAAAAAATTCTCCATTTGGTCGACGTTGTCAGATGATCCCTTATAGGGGTTACAGCCCCTTATAGGTGAAAAAAAGTTTTTTCATGAGAAAAGCTGTTGCTTGCTTAAATGTTCAGTTCATTTAGCTCTACAAAACTCTCCACTGGGTCAAAGTTGTCAGATGACCCCTTATAGGAGCTACAGCCCCTAAAATAAGGTTCTTCATGTTTTTTTGCCTATCGAAAGTAAACTATTGCAGATAGAGAAAAGCTGTTGCTTGGTAAAATGTTCAGGTTCACTTTAGCTCTACAAAAGTATTCATAAGGTCAAGGTTGTAAGATAACCCCTTATAGGGATTATGGCCCCTAAAAGGTGAAAAAAGTGTTTTTGGCCTATAGAATGAAAACTATTGCAGATAGAGAAAAGCTGTTGCTTGCTTAAATGTTCAGCTCATTAAGCTCTAAAAAAGTCTCCATAGAGTCAAAGTTGTCAAATGACCCGTTATAAGGGTTATGGTCCCTAAAATAACTATTGCAGATAGAGAAAAGCTGTTGTTTGCTTAAATGTTCAGCTCATTTAGCTCTACAAAAGTCTCCATTGGGTCCAAGTTGTCAGATGACCCCTTATAGGGATTATGGCCCCTTAAAGGCAAAACATAGTGTTTTGGGTCTATAGAATGAAAACTATTGCTGATAGAGAAAACCCGTTGCTTGCTTAAATGTTTAGCTTATTTAGCTCTACAAAAATCTCCATAGGGTCAAAGTTGTCTGATGACCCCTTTATAGGGGTAACAGCCTCTAAAATAAGGCTTTTCATGTTTTTGGCCTATAGAAGGTTAACTATTGCAGATAGAGAAAAGCTGTTGCTTGCGCAAATGTTCAGCTCATTTAGCTTTACAAAAGCCTTCATTGGGTCGAAGTTTCCCTTAGAGGGATAACAGACCCTAAATTGACGTGTTTTCAAGTTTTGGAAAACTATTGCAGATAGAGAACAGCTGTTGCTGGCTTAAATGTTCAGCTCATTAAGCTCTAAAAAGTCTCCATAGAGTCAAAGTTATCATATGACCCTTTATAGTGGTCATGGTCCCTAAAATAACATTTTACATGTTTTTGGCCTACAGAATGAGAACTATTGCTGAAAGAGAAAATATGTTACTTGCCAAAATGTTCCGATTATTTAGCTCTACAAAAGTTTCAATAGAGTAGAAGTTGTCAGATGACCTCTTATATGGGTAACGGCCCCTTGAAGGTGAAAAATAGTGTTCTTGGCTATTTGCTTTTGAACCTATTGCTGATAGAGAAAAGCTGTTGCTTGCTTAAATTTTTAGCTCTTTAAGCTCTACAAAAGTCTTCATAGGGTCGAAGTTGGCAGATTATCCCTTAAAGGTGAAAAATAGTGTTTTTTGCTTATAGAATGAAGCTATTGCAGGTAGAGAAATGCTTGTCTTGTTTAAACATTCAACTCATTAGATACAAAAGTCTTTATAGGGTTAACATCAAGACCAGGTGAGCGATTAAGGCTCCTGTGAGCCTCTTGTTTGTTTTTTTCCTACAATAACTTTTGTTCTGGTTTATCAAATGCTGTGAAATTTTACAATAATGTTTCATACCATAAAAAATTGAATGGGATTGATTTTGGAGGCCCCTTTTAATCGTTGAGAAATTAGGGGCCCAAAAGGGGCAAACATTTTATTTGTTCCCCAAAAAACTTTCTGGTTGCTATGAAATTTGCCAATGATATGCCTTTCCATAAAACCATATACGGTATTGATTTTGGGTCCCCCCTTTCTTCATAAATGGGGCACAAAAGGGGTAAAAAAGCAATTTTTATACGACCGCAAAAAATTGCTGTCCGTCGTCGTCATCTGCAACTATTTTATTTCTGGTGCGATTTTGAACAAAAAATGCATGTTAAGATTTGTTCGATAGTCAATACAAAATGGAGAATTAAATATGGCAGCCCCTTATTTACATTATGAAATTAAGGGCCAAAAAGGGCGAAAATCAAACATTTTTCATTTATTGTCTGATTTCAAGTTTTTTTTTTGCTAATCAATTCTTGTCATGTAGTGAATTTACAAAATTTAAGATTAATTTTATGACACTCCCCTCCCTCTAGACTAATTCCTGTTATGGACCAAAAGGGACAAAAATGAAAGGTAGCAGATATTCTTAAATAAGGTCCAAAATGGGTTGTATTTTTGTAATTGTAATTTATTTTTGTCTACTTTAAAAAAATAATAATTCATTGCGAAATATGGCGAGACTGCATGTGTCAAAAAAAAATTGTCAGTCCACCATGGGCTGTATGTGTCCAAAGCAATTGACTATCCATATTTGGCCTAAAACGTGCAGGGTTCGACATGTTGCGGTCGTATCATGCTGCGCTCAGCGGATCTTTTTATTGACTTTTAAAATGAAAACAATTGCAGAAAGAGAAAAGCTATTGTTTGAATGTAGTTTCAGCTTTAGAAGTTCTACAAAACTTTTTATTAGGTGGAGGGTTGTTCATTAATCCAATTAAAAGGTCATTTCTTTTGTAGCATGAAAACAATTCCATATAAAGAAAAGATTGATCAAATGTCCAGCTGAAGAAGCTCTAAAAAGTGCCATTTGTTAAAAGTTGCCAGGTGACCTTTTTAGGGATTAAAGCATAGTTTTTTTCATGTCTTTGCAATAAACATGTATAATGAAAATATTGTAGATTCTTTACAAAAGTATTGTAAAATATCTTTTAAGTTCATTAAACACCACGTGAGCGATTTCATGCTTCCGGGAGCCTCTAGTATTATCGTCTACGATACAAGACACTGTTTCGTACAAATTTACCAAATACATTAACCACAGGTAAGGGAATCCCTGTCTATTTATATACCTGAAGTGAAAATCCTTAAATATTTTGAACTTTTATGATTGTTAAATATATTTCTGTATCAAAAATGCCACAACAGTTTTTTTTTTCATTTTTAAAATTTCTTTATGAGCACTTCAGTGTGAAGGGAGACAACTATAAATCCCGCCATATTTGCAGATGTCAAAATGGCACTTTTCAGGTAAACAAACATATTTCTCTTTAGAGCTGGAAAGCGTATCCTTTTTGTTGGCTATTTTTGCTCTAAGTGACATGCTCTTTCAAGCGATTTATTATTTTGACTTGACATTTTCCCACAAGTCGGTGGAATTTAGCCTCAGAAATGGGATGACACCCATAAATTTTACACAAAACACCCCCTTTTTTGTTCATTTTGGACAGTTTTGATGAAGTATTCAAATATGAATAAGTATACTAGGCAGGTTCCATTAAAAAGTGGTGAATTTCAGCTTTTTATTGATATATAGATGTCCATATTACAGGTAAATATCTTATTTCCATTCAAGCATGAAGGTGATGTTGCTTTCATCTGATGACGTCACTTTGCAAAACTATACCTTGCACCCTTAGGTACCTGTCACGAAATAAAAACAGGGAGCGTTAAGAGTTTGCACGTATCGAGGTAAATCTTGTGGAAACAAACAAATCGAGTGTTGATATTTCTTGAAATACGAAGCTGTTCATATTAAAGTGGCTTTCATCTATGTTCAGTGGTGGACCTAATGGGGTATTTTTGTCCCTCAACGCAATGTGAAGTAGGGACAAAAACTGTCGGTTGCCTTTTCGTCTGCCCCTGTGCCCGTTACCGATTTCTCAGCAACTTCTAATCATATGCTTGATTGGATGCGTTTTTAGGTCTGTCTCCCTGTTTAACGAATCATGATCTGCCATGTTGTTTGAGAAGTTGATTGTCAATATATTCCAGTAACATGCCTTACAAATTTTGTATTACAAAAGTTACGAGTCTCTAACCCAAGCTTTGGCCCCTTAAAATCAAAAACTGCTAATTTGATTTTACATGCATATCATGCATATAGAAAAAGTAAGGATTGCCTATTATTTAGCCAAACGACATCCTCAATACACCAACTGGTCAAAATCGTTATATGCTCTTGATATTCACATGTTTCTTTGTATGAAAAAAATGAAAAAAGAAACATTTTTCAAAACCAATTAATTTTGGTCTTCAATAAACTCTTTGAGATCAACATTATCAGATGAGACCTTTCACAGACAAGACTGTTTTAAGAAAAACAGCCATTGCTGCAATTATAATATGGAGGTCTATGAAAAATGCAGAAACAGAGAAAGGTTTTGCTTGTTCAGATGTCCAGCATAATGAGTGAGATCTACAAAAAAATATCTTTTGGCCAAAGTTGTCATTATACCTTTTATGGTACTTATTGCCTCTTAAACGTTTTGATTTGTCATGTCCAGGGGTATGAAAACTTATGTAGATAAAGATAGACATTTGCTTGTTTTTATGTTCGGATGATTAAAATGAAATATACAAAACAAAAGGCTCAAATTTGGTAAAAGTTGTGACTTTTATTAATTTTTTCTTTTTAGATTGCAAACCCTAAAATATTTAGAAAAGCGTTTTCTTGCGTTTTCAAATGCCAAAAACAAAGAGTTGCCGTCCAATTTAAATGTTGATGTAGATTTAAATGTAAGATTTTATTTCCAGTAAAATGAACAGAAAAGCAGATAATTCTTAACCTCTATAAAGCGTTTTGCTAAAAGGCCAAATGGTGCCAATGTGTCATTCGAAAACGACAAAAACATTTAACAGACAAATAAAGCAATAAAGACGGAGTCGACTTTCCGACACAATTTTCTATATTAAAAAAACAAATAAAGCAACAAAGACAAATTCAGTAAATGAAGCATGCTGGCTCACCTTCCTTTTCTATGTTTGTTGCATCCATTCACTTATAAGTCATTCAACAGAGCAATTAAGGTCAGGATCCTTGTCAAATTGGAAACTGGGTTTCTTAAAAAACAAGACCGGGATCATAAAATACGTCGCCTTGTGCCTTCATTTCGTCCGTGTCGGACTTTCCGTCACAATTTTCTATATTAAAAAAAAAGAAAAAAAGCAAAAACAAATACCTCCAGACATTCTTGAGTGTTGACTGAAAGCTGACAGACCTTTTTGTAATGTTGCTGTAGATGTAAAGTATTTTCATATTTCTTGCTTATAAGCTTATTTCTAAGCATGTACCACAAGCGTCTTCATATGTACCACTCAGTGCGAAATAATTTAAACATTTGAAGGACCTTAAGTTTAAGGGGCTTGAACAAGAAAGCGGTCACAAGGTACTGCTTTGTTTTAGAATCCAAGAATCGTGCTAAAATCTATTAAAATTAATGGAAACAATCCTTATGTAACAAACCAGGTCGCATGTACTACATGTATAATTACATTTTCTAGGATATTGTCTTTAAAAGACGTTATTCAACATTTCTCCTTTCATGTAAGTCATGTCTGAGTTATAAGTTTTCGCATATTCATTATCAAAAGAATTTTTGAGAAATATAATACAGTTGCATGCAAGTAGTGAAAAGCATTTATTTTCCAAAAGCAACTGTTGCAAAGATTTATGTTATATTGAGAATTAAAATGCATTAGTGTTGAAATACTGACTTGTGTTCATCGCAGAGTTCCCATAAAACAAAGAAATATGACGTGCTCATTTAAGATTTTCAGAGTAATAGATGGTTTATTTTGGACATAAAATGCCAAATCGATGCTGTAACAGTGACAGAGAGTGTACAAGATTTTCCTGGTCGATACCGTCCTGGTCTTTTTTCCATTTCCATAAAGGAGGAGAATTATTACAGCTGTCACGGGTTTATTGCCAAATAAATAACCGACTTGTCCCAGAACATAAATTTAAACTAAAAACGGGTCAGCAGAAAAGTGATTGCTCACCAAATGCATTATTTTCTGTACGATTTCGTAGTTTTAATTTGATTATGCAACAAAGCCAGTTCAGAAAATGTAAAACTTTTATCTTTCTCTACAACAGATAAAGCAAGACAATAGTTGCACAAAAGTATATGTTATATAATAGTTTTATGCATTTAACAAGCTAGAAAGGCCAACAGATAAATAATGTCTTTTAGATGTATCTTAAATTTCTTTATTTTAGGCCCCCTGTCGGGATAGCGCTTCTTAATGCTGATGAAATAGAAGGAAATGGAAGATTTCCGTATGCTCTCCCAGTCGGACTGTAATGTGAGGTTACTTTCCCTACCCATCGTAGCTTGATTTAACCGGGTCTATGTTTCTTGTGCACACAGAGGAATATGTTCTGTAGAACTACAGACCTATATTTAAGAAATAAATCATGGTCGCCCTTGCCACATGTGTCATTGTTTTCGCTAACAATGTGCCCTGAGTGTAGCACATTTTTTGCTTCTGTTTTTGTCATTTTTGTGTTTTCTGTTGATCTATATCGAGGTACAGTCACGACGTTAAACTCCCCAGTCATTTCGAACTACATTCGGTACATCAAGCAGGTATGTTGTAGAACAAGTTTGGGCTTCTTCTACGTAAGTAAGGAAAGCCACGGGAATCTGGCTATATCATTGAGATAAACATGATAGATAGAAGAAATGGAGACGCAAGGCTGAGCACATGCGAATCTACTTATTTTCAAACAAGGGTATGGGACTTTGGTTACCGATAGCAAACTATGATATATTTTGGTTTATAGTCCAATAGATTAACCTTTTTTTCAAACGGGGGTCGCGCATGTCTTAAATTCGTCATTGGTATTGATGTCTATTTTCTACGATTCGTCAACTTCAGATTGATGTATTCGGTTTGGGTTGTGCCAGAGGTTTTATAGAAAAGTAGAAAGAGAGTAGCTCGACTTTCAACAAAACTTTATAAAGCTTTTTACAATGTAATAAAATATATTTGCTTAAGGAAATGGTCAAAATGGAAAGTCAAAGACAGAAAAAGGTTCCATGTGCGGACATGTTAACGAACAAAATTCCCCATATTCATGATATATATCTGGTAAATATTATTTGTATCATTTTTAACCATAGAGACCTATTATACAAAAACAATTGGGGATCCAATATGACTTTGCACTATAACCAGCCAGGTATACAATTTGCAAGCAATTTCATTAAGTGGCCTAGCCGACTCGATTTTTGGGGGAATTTTGTTGAAAATGGAACTGATATTTTGTTAGTGTTTTCGTTAACCCTCATATCATTTAGCAAAGCTATAGCTAACATTCGTGTAAATGTCGTTGGACGACAACCAACCGATAAAATTCACATTCGTAATTTACTTCTGCATTACAAGGAAGAGCAAATTTTGACGATAATTTCAAACGCCAAGCCTGTTCTAATGCAGATTCTGTTTGACTAATTACTATAGTCTAAAATGTTTAAGAAAATGTTTGATTAAAACAATCCAAAAATAGTGTTTTGAATTTCAAACAGTCTGTTTAATTAATTCCCATTGTCATCTCTCTTTTCCTTTCTCAAAATCTTAATCTTGTTTACCAAGACATGGAATTCAAAATAAACCAAAATTCAATTTGCCAAAGAGTTTTAGTTCTGATCATTTATAAGATAGGCTTGCTGAGACGTAAACATGAGCCGAACAAATTTCCTTTTTAGTGACAAAGCTGGGAAACAAGAGATTAGCAAGAACTCTTATTTCCTTCACTATAAAACGGCGGAAATTGTGCATGCAATGAAATCTTTAGATCCATTGACTTTTTGTCATGCTATTTTAACATATGTTTGTTTATTTTCAACGTCGTTGAGTACACCGTCACTACAAATAATATTTTTGAATAGAATTGTGTCCACATTCCGGGACTTCCTTCTTTCAGAATGTTGAAAGCTCGATGATGTTGTTGAAAAAAGTCGCGCTACAAATGCATGTACAATGCCTTGTAGGGGCCTCTTTAGAAGGGGGTACCAATATTCCATATCCCCGTAAATTGTCCATTATATATTTTTTTTTATAGTTTTTTTTTCAAATATCCCATATCTATGTAAATAAAATAGGTTAATAAGTAAGTTTTGCCTCAAATATCCCATATCCCATGAATAAAATATATGAATACTCCATTTCCAAATATACCCTAAACAAGCATCATTGTTCTACATTCCACTCAAGTTTATGCATGGGAAGAAGAATTATTCTGATGAATTATATGTTATTTGAAATCGTGAATTAAAAAAAAGATTATTCGTTCCATAAATGAATTTGGACACTTTCGTTGTGTGCAACATGAAGCAGTTGAAATTAAAATTGAAAACCTAGTTTTGAAAAACCGTGCTGTGTTCTATAATAAAGAAATGGGGAATAAGCGTACGCGACACAGCCAACATACATGTTAAAAATTGGCAATTCAATAAATCACAATGGAGAACTGTTGGTACCATAGTGAAAAAGTGATCCTTAACACAATAAAACCTGGTAAATCCACATGACACACAGTGTGTTGCTGAAATGTATGTACCAAATTAGAACAATTATGGTCTTTATTCTTTAGTGGTATTGTCTAGTTTTGTCTCTTCTTCTTGGAATTCGAAATAATTGTTTGTTTTGTTTTTTTCCATTTTTGTATGAAACAAATTGTCAAATTATGTTTAATACGTTTTTTTTCGGATTTTGATAGAAATTAATTTGATAAGAAATGGGCGTAACAGCGGTACAAAGTTTCGTTCAAATCAATGCAAGTAACCATAGGAGGACAAGACGGACTCCGAACATAACAAACGGAAATCATACATAAAACATGGCAACGTCGTTTGATTGAGCATAAAAACAATAGGAAAACACTTTAAAATTTGTTTTCTGAGATTGTTCTTTGCTACATTTTACGGGGTATTACCGTTTTAGACTATCATTTACTGCTGGAAATCTGAAAACAGTCAAAAATATTAACGGTGAATGATTTTTTAACAAAGTAGAGGACAATGAGAAATTTGTAAGACAACAGAATATGATAAGTTGTTGTCTACAATTTTCTCCTTTTGTCCATTCCTCTAATCATTTGATTCAATTAAGAGATACAAGGCTCTAATATTATTTGCAAAATATGCCATTCAGCATTCTGTACAAATGTAATGATGTGTGTGAATTTTTAAAATCAATTTGATTTTGATAAAGCATGCGTGTCTTGATGTGCGTGTAGCTCTTACGCACAGCCTACGAGGAATAAATGTATAATCAAAATTGTTTTATAGTAATATTATTTAAATACCTAAATCAATGTAATTTACAGTCTTCTTTATGTTAAAAAGTTGCTATTAGCCACGCATTACAGTTGTTAAGTTCACAGAAGAAGTCATTATTAAGTCAATTACGACTAATTTTCACAAATTAATGTAAATTTTGTTTTCAACCTTACACGGTAAAGTAGAGAATGAATCTAATAAAAAGTAAAATGTTTCAGATTTAAAAAGAGATCAATTGTATACAACGGTAATAAAGGAAAAACTGCTTAGCCGATTTAATCTTACTCTTATTATGTGGAATTAATTATATTTTTTTCTCATTCAGCTCATAAGCTGGAGGTATCTTATTAGCTTTTAACGAGTAATGAATACGCCTTATTGAAAAAAAATCGCATGTTAAAACCAAATATAGGATAATTTAGAGCACATGGTAGAAGAATTGATTAGCATTTATTTCAGTGATTCCTACAATCCAGTAAAAATGTACGCTTTGTTTTCTAGAACAACATACCTCTTGACCTTATGATGGCAAGACTTGGATAAATAACACGGGATAATGCCTGTAATCTTTAATAAGCTCATAATGATAATGGTACATATGAATTCTCACACAAAATGACAATGGGAAAAGTGGAAGACAACAGTTTGTCCTTAGAATGTTGTCTGCCATTTCTTTTATTGCTCTATTTTTTGTTAAAAACATATCCTAATCATTGGGGCTGTCTTCAAGTTTCCAAAATTTGCGACAGCCGGTAATTTCTTGTGGTAGAGAAAAAAAAAATGACTAATCTTATATCATCACCCTACACAGGCAAAATGTTGACTGTTAAACGCATGTCATCTGACGCATATTAAATTGGCGTTTCTAACCGCGTACGTTTGACGCACGTTAAAAAATTATCTTGGCAATATTTTTATTTCATAATAAATAAATCACTAATTTCATACATTTTAGGAAACTATACGTCTGACGTATGGTAAACGCATGTTTGACGCACGTTTAAAAAACGTACCTCTGACATATGTTTTGACAATTATTTGACGTACGGCAGTGAGAAACATATGTTTAACGTACGTTTATACACTACGTCAGACGCACGTTTTTACAAACGCACGTCAGGCGTATGTCTAAATTTTGCCTGTGTACAAAGAAAAAAAGAACACCACTAACTACGAATACAGCGCGACTGTTTGCTACAGCAGGGAGGAACTGCATACTCTTCCGGAGCACCCGAGATTACTCTCGTTACGAGCTGAGTTCACGTCTAGTTGTTTTGTGTTTTTATGTTATGTGTTTTCGCTAGTGCTGTTCTCGTTCATTTTTACTGGTTTTGTTGATGCCCTTTCGGACTTCTGACATTCGAATGCCCATTTGATAGCTCCTTGCTTCTTTCGAGTAGGTTTCTTCTAGCTTAGCTCACTAGGGTTGGAAATGGAAATTGTAATGTCTGCTTTACTTGTTTTTATTTTAACGAGAATCTCTTGATTTATAAACTAATTCTATGCACAAAAGCTTGCGAACAAGAAAAAAATTCAAACCCTTCAATAAATGCAGAATTGTTTTGCTTTTTAAAGTAGAATAATCCAGCATCATATATCAAGTATCCCTACCGGGAAAACACCAATCAACCAATTACCGTTAACCGTCGTTACTTCTAATAAGAAGCGACCCAGCCACCTGCAATGACAAATTAAAAATCTCAGTAACAGTGACAATTTGTAGCAGATTTTCTTCAGGGAAAAGGTATTATTAAATCAGCTCTTTCTCATTGTCATATGAAATATCTTTTTACTGCAGAACGCAAGTCTCGATGAGACTTGAGCAGTTGCAACCAAGTCTATTTTCATTCGATCTGATAAGAATTTACAATTTCAAATAATAATCACAACAATATTACTGTGGTTTTCGTCTTTTTATACGTTTTATATTTTTTCCATTTTTTTCAATTTAAAACTCGCGTACATGCTCAGATTTTATATGCAAAATATTGTTATACATGTTTCATGTAGAAGATGCATGTATCACGAGACTGTATTTTTTAATTGTATCCAATTCTCTTGGTAAATTCTTCTGCTTATTTTAACGTATATTTATATATTAGTATACAGTTATTTAATGTGTAGCCAGGCAATGGATCAGAATTTTTTCCCCGAGGTATCCAGATTAGCTTAATGTTCTATCGCCCGAAGCCGTAGGCTGAGGGCAATAGAACATTTAGCTAACCTGGATACCAAGGGGGAAATAGTTCTGATCTATTGCCTTGCTACACATTCAATAACTGTTTTACTACCTAGTATATTTCTAATTAAATTATTAGTCGAATTTTGTTTAAAGAAAATTTAGGTACTTTTGAAAAAAAAAGATTGGGTATAATGACCATTTGAATTACGCCCTATTATGGAAGTAATAACAGACCGGCCGGTTTAAACCAGAACACACACAAACAGACTTTGCAGTTGCACGGACTTCACGTAAATGCCCGGGCTAGATAATAAATATTCATGTTTATAAATTGTCCAAACAAATTTGAGGTCAAAATGTCAACAGGCAATAGAACGTCACCGGGCAATAGAACACCTTTCTATTGCTCGGTAGAATGTGATAATGGTCAAAATTAAAATATAGTTAATAGAAAAGGAAATTTTATTATATTAGGTAATAAACGGAACTAACTATACGCTTTGAAGGAGGAAATTAAAAATTGCAATGGTCCTGACACTTCGTACAGACATCTCAAAAGAAATGGTGAGTCAAACAAGTTTTATGGCATCAAGTATTGATATTTATTACCTAATACAATAAAATTTCCTTCTTTATTAACTATTTTTTTAATTTTGACCATTCTCACATTCTACCGGACAATAGAAAAGTGTTCTATTGCCCGGCGACGTTCTATTGCCTGATGACCTTTTGACCTTACATTTGATTGGATGATTTATAACCATGAATATTTATGATCTATTCCGGGTAATTACTATTACATGTTTCTTGACTTTAATATAATCATCAGTAAAATGTTTGGGCATTCTTAAATGTTTCATACATTTGAAACTTGATTAAAAATGTGAAGTTCGAGTCAGTCACAAATGAACTGATATACAAGTATACTGTCTACTTAGTCATAAATAAGATGTTTTTGCAATTTTCCATTCCGAGTTGGTGTTAAGGAAATATATTGTTAATAAAATGTGCAATTGATATAAAATACAGTTGTACCTATTGGTATATCAATTTGTTTATAGTTTGCAATAGAATTTATGAGGGTATACAAAATGTTTTGACTGGCCTCACTCATTTCTACCTTCTCCTCGGGATTTCTTTAGTATGTATATTGTAGCTGTTTTGATGTATTAGGTAATAAAACAGTTATTGAATGTGTAGCCAGGCAATGGATTAATAGTATTTTCCCCTTGGTATCCAGATCAGCTCAATGTCCTATTGCCCTCAGCCTATGGCTTCGTGCAATAGAACATTGAGCTGATCTGGAAAAATATTCTGATCTATTGCCTTGCTACACATTCAATAACTGTATAATAGTAAATGCTATCTACCATAACCATAGCTGTCTAAGCCTGAAAGCTGTTACAAGCCCTTATTTCTCTATTTCTGTACTAAGTATGTAAAGAGCACACGCTGTTCTATCATTTTTACTACTATGGTATAATATATTTATACAGTTGATTTATTTTTTGATGTTTTAAGCGTGTGTTATGGCACTTAAGATCGACTTTGTACTCGAAATGTTCGTATCAATGGGCCACTAGTATGAAAAGAAAACTTTGATGTGGCAACAGGCTTTAACTTCTATTTTCTTATGAAGTTCAGTAGGTTTGATGATGGAAAAGTTAAGTACAGTATTAGAATAAGGCTGTGAGAAGAAATTTGTCTCGGAAAAGATATTTTATTATTTTATAAGCATTAAAGTATTCGTCTTTCAACATTCAGACTTCTACTCCCTATGAAAAATATGAATATATGTGTTTATATGGAAAAATAACTTAAACCTGCTCGAAACGGACAAACAGACAGACCCAACACTATGTGCCCGTCAGCGTTCATAGGCGTGGCAAAAGTATCAATACGTTTTTACTACAAAATAGTCCAACAGTCGGTCGATAATAGCTTACACTTGGAAAATCTTCCACAGGGAAAATTTCTAGTTCTTGGGAGGGTGTAATCCAAATTAAAATAACAACAAAATTCCAGACAATAAATTTTCTACGCCTGACGCGCGTTTCGTCTATTTAAGGTGACTCGAGGCATCTTTTTGCGCATATTTTAATTTTGTATAAAATTGATAAACTAACTGAACTTAGCAGAAAAAAAACTTATACTATCATGTATCTTATCAAATTAAAAGCAATTAGGATACAAAAAAAAAATACATTTCAATTATTTTGAGAATTTCCCCCCGTACTAAATCAAAGGGAGATAATTCATATAGAATGAATAGGAATTTTATAAAATTTTCATGAATATCTCGTAAAGATGAACGGTGATTTTATATTTTTGTCAGGCAATTTCCGAAAGCTTTTGAAAAGGGACTTTCCTTCAGAATTTGTACTGTAACATGCCCATTGTGGGCGCATTCTAATGGGCGATTAAATATTATTTTTCTTCTGATTAGCATAGAATAATAAACCATATCTGCCGAGCTGAAAACTAAATTATGATAAAGAAAAAAAATACAATACCAAAAAGGGTTTAAAAGCGAGCCTGTTTATGAGAAAACCATGCTAAATCGTCCAATAGCAATGTTTTCATTATTGTAAAAGATATAGTGCAACTGAAAGACCATCCTATATGACTTATTCAGGTTTGAAAAATCCAAGATGGCCGCCCTACAGGCCTCAATAGCTATATATAGGTTTCTTCTGATTTATCGGTGATTTCAATCAACTTTTAATTGAAAATTTGACGTTTGCATTGTGATTTTTTTTCAGTTTACGTAGATTGAATGAATGAAAAATATTAGTAGCTTTATTTTTTGAAGAAGTGATGTTTTGTTTTTCAAATACAGTGCAAGATTCGTAATTCATAATTTTGTTCCTCTGGTACCCTAAGGTAGGACATGGTCAATATTCCAGACTGCTCAAATATGCTAAATTTTACTATATTTAAGGGTATTTATTGTCCAAGGTAACGCTTTTTATCCTTTATCTTTTAGAAATTCAAAAACCAATAACATATTAGGACACACATTTGATAAAGCCAATCTGAGATTTTGCATTTTGATTTAACCACAACCCTAAGAAAAATGACATAGTAGAAATTTGATAATTTTACATAAAACCCCAAATTTAGGGGATAAGTTTAAAAATCTGTATACGTTTGATATGAAACAAAATGCATTTAGAACATATGATACAATTGATTATCACAATACAAGTACCATTTAAGGACTAGGAATGACGAATACTTTGGATTAGGGTAAAAGGTCGGAATATCTGTCTATTTTAATGAAATTTACATAATTAAAAACCTTGCTACTGGACAAAATTTACAATTTTGCATGATTTTCTCATAAACAGACTCTTAAACATATGTTTGAGGTAAGAAGAAGCCTTGGGTTTTGACAATTTTTTTTTTGAAATTTAAACTTGTAATTTATTGCTTTGATGTGTTCTTCAGTACAAAAGTGTTGATGCCAGAGCAGATTAACCTTGGGAATTAAAACTCCACCAGCAGTTGAAACACAATTGAAACACAATTAAACAAGGCCGGAGATGATCATGACGACCTTAATAAAGTGAACATGCAATTGTGATGCTGTAAAACATACATTTACTTACATGTATTATACTATCATAATATATATAGAAGTCAAAATTCAAAGTCGATTGCAAAAGCAAAGCAAAGTGAAATGTTACCACATACGCGGAAATTTGAATGCTCCATATGGTCATTTTGAGAATTTATCTCATCTTCAGTGAAGCTAGGGTCTAAAATGTTGGGAGTCTTTTTTTTTTTACAAATTTACTTATATTAATCTTATAGAAATGAATGAAGGGGGTTTCCAATGATTAATATTAACAAGGTTTTGTAAGAAGGGGATTTTGTTTGACGTATGAATTTCTGCTGATTTCGGAAAATGCCAATAAAAAGATTTCCTCCTAGATAAATACACAAAGATCATTTCAGCAATAAAACCCAAACAAGTTTTATTAGGCCATAAATAAAAAAACACAGTCACATTAATAAAGCCCATTGCAAGTATTTATAGAGAATACATCGATGACCTTTTAAAGACAATACACTTGTGACCTTAAGATTACACCCACAGAAAATATGCCCATATAAAAATGCAAATATTTGACATTTCAATGATATATGAGTACAAAATCTTGTTCCATAAAGAATTACACCAGAAGTGTATTAGTCTTCAAAGTAACTGCACCAAAGTACATGAATTTTACGAAATAGTAAATTAGAGTTACCGCCCTTTACTTCTAAGCATGAAATATTTGGTGCATTATTGATTAGGACAATGCGATGTAATTACAGACCCCATGTAAAGCAATGTTGTGCAGATGATGGAAAAGCAATCTCTGAAACCATTAATACTAATTTAAATACTGGAAGATTGAGATGTGTTCAAATTCACGTTACAATTAAAATTGAAATGCTAATACATTTCCTCATTTCAGTGACGGATCGTGATTCATCTTTTAGATACGAAATATTTATTCTTGTTATCAAAAATGTCCATGGATATTCTATACAAAACATATAACCCAAAACAAAAAGTGAACCTTGTTTAATCTATTTTCCATTGCTGTTAGATATAAACATGCACTTCACCTAAAGTCGGAAGACAAAATCTGCGGATACAAAAAAAAAAAAGAATCACAAAGAAACAGACAACAAAAATTAAGGTGGTTCGGGAGTATAAAACTGAGCATCTTTTTCAGACATCTTGCAAATTTTTAGTCTGGATTTCAATTAAAGTGAATAAAAATAACACAAGAGATACAAAATTTAATTCTTTATTTTATTTTATGAATGAAATAAATATAACAAATATGTTTAAACAGAAATTAAGCTTTTTCTAAAAAGTTCTATTTTCAGGGGAGATAATTGGCGGGAAACTGTGTGATAAATTTTTAAATAGAAATATGTAGGAAAAATTAGTTTTTCTTAAATATCTTAAAAAGAAGGTCCGTGACCCCAAGTTTTTATCATGTTTTTTAGTAGATAGTATATTCGGCTTGTCATTTGTGAAATATAATTAAAATCTGATGGGTTTCCAGCTCACAGTGATGCTAAATAACTCTTTTCCCTTTATAATCTATTGGAAAAACGATCTCTAGGCAACCAACTTCGCAAGGTCATAAATCTGTAAAAAGGTCCGTGACCCCCAATTATTTTTGCATTTTTTTAATGTTCTTTTATCAAAGTTTAATTCTGCAAAATTTAACAAAAATCTGATGGATTTTTCTTATACCCCCGAACCACCTTAAATACACAAAACAAACAAACCACAGTCATCAACTCTAACTGACGTTGTAACGAATGTAAACGCAGACGTTTTGGAACGGTTATCAACAGACTGTTGCGTTGGGACCGACCATAGTGGGGTTGTTTTTCCTTTAAATATTTTGAATCTAATTTTCGATGATAAAAAATATTTTGGTAGCAGAGGTTTAAAAATATTCTGAAGAAGGATTTATGCTATATAAAATAATGTTAATAATGAAAATAGATAATAATGTGTCATGACGCCTTTAAAAAAATAAATATTTAATTTCGGACCAGAACAAAAAACTATGACCCCCCTTCAAGTTAAATGATCAGTACTTACCAACAAATTATTATTTTGCAAAATCCTGTTAAAGACGACAATTACGGGAAAACTCATATGGCAAGAAAAATGAACTCATCCAATTTGAAACAATAAGACATAACTCGGATGACTAGGGATATGTTGAGAACATTTGTTGAAGAATATGACAGGTAATAATTAAGGAGATATGCAAACGGTCTCTCGTGTTAAAAGAAAAACTAAAATAAAGTTAAATCAAAGAAAAAAAAATCATATGTACATGAGTTGAGAGACAGTTTAAAACATTGGCGGGAAATCGGACTTCTCTGGATTTTTTATTGGAATAATATTGAAACAGTTCTTGACCTATTAAGCATAGAAATAGCTAGAATACTGACAAAGTCAGAAAGGGCCCCGCGGCAAAAATCTAAGTGTTTACAAAATCATACGAACTTTGATTATAACCACTAAGGCATGTACCATGGAATGTGTATGAAACTTCGGAGCTGTATTGTTAATCGCCTTTGAGTTTTATTGTTCAAAAATTCCAATTTTCAAAATCTGTGATTTCGATAAAAAATTATTTTTTTTTCCAAAAATATTAAACAGATTTGCACAAAATCTAAATAGTCAAATCATAACATGCTACTTAGCAGCTGTGCAAAGTTTCAGAAGTATATTGTTTACAGTTTTTGAGTTTTCGTGTTCACAAAGTCCAATTCTCAAAATCTGTGATTTTCGATAATAAATGAAGTTTTTTTTCCAAAAATATCAAACAGATTTGCACCAAATTTTAATATGCAAATGATGACATGCTACTTAGCAGCTGTACAAAGTTTCAGAACTGTATTGTTAACAGTTATTGAGTTTTAGTGTTCACGAAGTCCAATTCTCAAAATCTGTGATTTTCGATAAAAAATGAAGTTTTTTCCAAAAATATTTCACATTTTTGCATGAAATTTTAATATGCAAATTATGACATGCTACTTAGTACTGTGGTGTTAATAGTTTTTGAGTTTTAGTGTTCACAAGAATTGTTGACGGACGGACGGACAGACAGACAGACAGACAAAGTGAAAACTATAGGGCTTCCGCATCTTCGATGCGGGGCGCTTATAATTAAAACTTTCTGAAATTTGTTATATTTAATAGACATGATATTGGAAATAATGAAAAGAAAATAGGGGGTCAATGGGTAAATTAATGCCCATGCATTTTAATCGAAAAAGCTTCAAAACATTCAAAACCACAGGGGTGGTGTTCTCGAAGCTGTCCTAAGAAGGGTACTTAGGCAAATAATTAGGAATGACTAAAGAAATACTTAGGGGTGTTCTCGAAGCATTCTCAGTAACTTCTTAACTTAGGCACTCACTCCTTACTATATTTTTATTATATTTAAACGGCAGGTGAAAACACGACTACATGTATATAGTTCAATTAATAATCGATGATTACTTGTGTTTGTTTTTGTTTAGCAATTAAAACTGACCATATGAAGAACAGATAACAAGTTAATGAAGAAATAATACTTATATAATTTTTATATTATTATTATTATGTACGCCGTATACTTCTAACATTTCCCTTTTTTTCAATAATATATATGTAAATCCTTCAAAATCTATTCCTGCCAACATATTTATGTTTCTTGCATTGGTATAATTTTTGTTACATGATTTCAGCTAAAATCGTTTCCAGAACTTAATAATTTAAATTATATAAAGCGTTGGCATACGCTTGGAATGTTTAAAGTCACCTACCTAGGTGTCCTAAAGTTAGGAGAAAAATTACGGAGTATCCCAAATTGAGAGACCTTCGAGAACATGACTTAAGTTTAGGAAGCCTCTAAAGACAGACTTGGGAAGGGCCCTAAAGATAGGAATGCTTCGAGAACACCACTCCAGGTTCGTATCTCCTAAAATAAAGTTTAAAAGTTCGTATTTTATGTTGTCGTCAACATGTCAGTTCTACGAAATGTTGTTGATGACGTAGGTTTCCTAGATAGAAATCTCGTGTTTGTATACGATCACATGCCGTAGTGAAAAAAAAAAACATCCGAAAGAAACATAACCCTGTGTATTTGCTGATCACCATCCTCCGATTCGCCTTTGTCAAAAAATATAATGGTAGTTATAAAGCAAGTAGGAACTGCTTACTCTTCCGGTGCACCTGAGTTGCTGTTTGGATCTTGTTTGGAGTGCGGTTTGGTTCCTTTAAACATATTTATTTGCTCAAATAAAGCAAAGGGATTGGACATAAGTAATGACAACATTATAGAGGTCCTCTCCCTTACATACAATGTACAGACTGAGTACAAAAGAACATATACTAAAACAAAAAGGAAACAGAAGTTTAAAAAGGTAAAGATGGGAGTCTGGCGTTTGGTTCAAATAATTCATATAAACAGTTTTGTACGTAATGGTCGTTTGTTTTATGGTTTGCTTTGTTATGATCTTATATCTGTCGGTATTGTCTTTGTCTTTTTCGGACTAACGATATTCGCTTGTTATGTGAGCTGTGTCGCGTACACTTATTCCACATGTCATTATTTTCTATTGATTGCCGCTTTGGATAGCATTGCTCTTTATACATAAAGAATCAAAGTTGTACCTAGATTTTACAGACACGCATAAAAAAATAGTATCGAGCTTAGACAAATAAAATGCACTAATTGAACAAAAATATCATAAGTCAAGTAAAGCTGTACTTTAAATGACGCAGGTTGAAAAATCGGGAAAATGATAGACAAAAATATTGTTTTCATATCTTAAAAATTGTATAGATGTCGGCATTTCCTAATGTCTGCCAATTAACTTGTGATTTATAGCATCGGCGGCATATGCGAACTTTTGTTTACGTTCTCCTGGAAATCATTTAAAGTGCACATGTTCAGGATAAAACCCGCGCGCAGTTTATTCAATCTATTGAACATATTTCTTTTTGAATCATAAAAAGAAAGTCACTGACATTATAAAATGTTTTAAACTTGCAACCAGGCGTTGCGATAAAAAAAAAACAGTATATAGTTATTCAATGCCTGCTCTTTAGCAGTCAAGACTATTATCCCGATGTGCTGGAAATGATTTGGGAACTGTTGCCAGAGGCCGCGAGCCGAAGCCAACAGTTCCTAATACATCTCCGGAGCACCGAGGGCATAAAAGTTTGACTGATCCACGAAATAGCCATTCAAGATTGAATAACCAAATAAGCAACATACTTTTTCAAGGATGACAACGTCTGCATATTTTTTAACCGTTCATTAGAATTATTTGAAGATTTATGTGTGGTTTGACTATGAACGATTTCAATGGGTGATTGAGTGAGTTGGTGTTTTACGCCCTATCAACACTATTATAGGCAATATGAGGGCGACGAGCATGAAAAGGATGATAAAATGAACATGAAAAGATGATGAAAAATATTGGTGGGGTGAGAAACAACGGAATAGTTAATCAAGAAGACCACGGAAGAAAGGGCGCGGTGGGTAGGGGCGAAAAATTTAAATATTGTGGTGCACTACTACTTGGTGGTCCACAAAGGGATCTTTTACCTGCATGAAGCGTGACACTTCCCAAACACACTGGCTAACTATTTCAGAGGTCAGGCTTTCCGTATTATAGACATGACAATCTCCAAGGACGTCGAGGGTCACCCTATTTAGCCATTTAGGGTACACACTTGGTCCCCATGTAGGCTGAGTATTAAACCGGTGTCAGAATAACAAACAAAAACCCTTAGTCACCTATAATCTGGGCCTATGCGACACGGGAAGGACGATTTCAGTCTCATAATGTCCTGTAATCGGCTCCCACGTGACGCCCATTTGTATCCCATGAGCACATTCTTCCGTCTTTTCTTCATACCACTGTCTCATATCATGTACTGATTATCACACCGTGTTATGTTTTATGTTTTTGCCTATAATCTCTTCAAACGACAGCAAAAATCAACTTATTAATAATAATATTTTTTTTATAAAATTTAATTAAACCAATAAATGCACGTACTAATATGAGGCTATTGGTACTTTGCGGAACGGAACGGAACGAAACGGAACGGAACGGAACAAGACATGGGGATCCATAAGGGGAAAATTTTTATTAATATATTTTTTTTAACTATGACAAGAACTTGCTTCTAAACTAGTCCTTGTGTATGAATTTCACATTTTTGTATCATAAATTAAAAGTTTTATAAATCATCCCTACTTAAATAGTCTGTTCAGATATTTAAAGCTATATTTTAACATGGCCTTAAATAATAAGTAAACTAGTAAGTTGTCAACGCATAATGAAAGTCATTGCTGTCTCTCAGCCATTTTTTACTTAAATAAGACATACATGTATGTACATGAAGATAAATTTGAGAATACAATCTTGTTCCGTTTCGTTCCGTTAAATACCATTACCCGGGGGCTAATGGTACTTTGCGGAACGGAACGGAACAAAACTTTTTTCTTCCAAATTTCATTTTCGCACAAAGTTTCCACCATCGTGATAAGAAATAGACATATGAAACACTTGAAATGTAAAGAAAATACAACAAGTTGTCCGCAATTATTTATTATACCTACCTTCTGAGAAGATGAACCTATTCAGGCTAGAACTAAAAGGAGTGCGTTTAGATCTAGGTATAGTATTTGGTTATCTTAGAAATAGATGATAGAGACTCTGATATGCTATTAATGACGAAAATCGAAAAAAAAATCTTGTTCCGTTTCGTTCCGTTAAATACCATTACCCGGGGGCTAATGGTACTTTGCGGAACGGAACGGAACAAAAAATTTTTCTTCCAAATTTCATTTTCGCACAAAGTTTCCACCATCGTGATAAGAAATAGACATATGAAACACTTGAAATGTGAGTGAGTGAGTTGGTGTTTTACGCCCGTGCAACGCTATATAGGTTATTTACAGGCGACACTTGAAATGTAAAGAAAATACAACAAGTTGTCCGCAATTATTTATTATACCTACCTTCTGAGAAGATGAACCTATTCAGGCTAGAACTAAAAGGAGTGCGTTTAGATCTAGGTATAGTATTGGGTTATCTTAGAAATAGATGATAGAGACTCTGATATACTACTAATGACGAAAATCGAAAAAAAAATCTTATTCCGTTTCGTTCCGTTAAATACCATTACCCGGGGGCTAATGGTACTTTGCGGAACGGAACGGAACAAAAATTTTTTCTTCCAAATTTCATTTTCGCACAAAGTTTCCACCATCGTGATAAGAAATAGACATATGAAACACTTGAAATGTAAAGAAAATACAACAAGTTGTCCGCAATTATTTATTATACCTACCTTCTGAGAAGATGAACCTATTCAGGCTAGAACTAAAAGGAGTGCGTTTAGATCTAGGTATAGTATTGGGTTATCTTAGAAATAGATGATAGAGACTCTGATATGCTACTAATGACGAAAATCGAAAAAAAAAATCTTGTTCCGTTTCGTTCCGTTAAATACCATTACCCGGGGGCTAATGGTACTTTGCGGAACGGAACGGAACAAAACTTTTTTCTTCCAAATTTCATTTTCGCACAAAGTTTCCACCATCGTGATAAGAAATAGACATATGAAACACTTGAAATGTAAAGAAAATACAACAAGTTGTCCGCAATTATTTATTATACCTACCTTCTGAGAAGATGAACCTATTCAGGCTAGAACTAAAAGGAGTGCGTTTAGATCTAGGTATAGTATTGGGTTATCTTAGAAATAGATGATAGAGACTCTGATATGCTACTAATGACGAAAATCGAAAAAAAAATCTTGTTCCGTTTCGTTCCGTTAAATACCATTACCCAGGGGCTAATGGTACTTTGCGGAACGGAACGGAACAAAAAATTTTTCTTCCAAATTTCATTTTCGCACAAAGTTTCCACCATCGTGATAAGAAATAGACATATGAAACACTTGAAATGTGAGTGAGTGAGTTGGTGTTTTACGCCCGTGGAACGCTATATAGGTTATTTACAGGCGACACTTGAAATGTAAAGAAAATACAACAAGTTGTCCGCAATTATTTATTATACCTACCTTCTGAGAAGATGAACCTATTCAGGCTAGAACTAAAAGGAGTGCGTTTAGATCTAGGTATAGTATTGGGTTATCTTAGAAATAGATGATAGAGACTCTGATATGCTATTAATGACGAAAATCGAAAAAAAAATCTTGTTCCGTTTCGTTCCGTTAAATACCATTACCCGGGGGCTAATGGTACTTTGCGGAACGGAACGGAACAAAACTTTTTTCTCCCAAATTTCATTTTCGCACAAAGTTTCCACCATCGTGATAAGAAATAGACATATGAAACACTTGAAATGTAAAGAAAATACAACAAGTTGTCCGCAATTATTTATTATACCTACCTTCTGAGAAGATGAACCTATTCAGGCTAGAACTAAAAGGAGTGCGTTTAGATCTAGGTATAGTATTGGGTTATCTTAGAAATAGATGATAGAGACTCTGATATGCTACTAATGACGAAAATCGAAAAAAAAATCTTGTTCCGTTTCGTTCCGTTAAATACCATTACCCGGGGGCTAATGGTACTTTGCGGAACGGAACGGAACAAAACTTTTTTCTTCCAAATTTCATTTTCGCACAAAGTTTCCACCATCGTGATAAGAAATAGACATATGAAACACTTGAAATGTAAAGAAAATACAACAAGTTGTCCGCAATTATTTATTATACCTACCTTCTGAGAAGATGAACCTATTCAGGCTAGAACTAAAAGGAGTGCGTTTAGATCTAGGTATAGTATTGGGTTATCTTAGAAATAGATGATAGAGACTCTGATATGCTACTAATGACGAAAATCGAAAAAAAAATCTTGTTTCGTTTCGTTCCGTTAAATACCATTACCCGGGGGCTAATGGTACTTTGCGGAACGGAACGGAACAAAAATTTTTTCTTCCAAATTTCATTTTCGCACAAAGTTTCCACCATCGTGATAAGAAATAGACATATGAAACACTTGAAATGTAAAGAAAATACAACAAGTTGTCCGCAATTATTTATTATACCTACCTTCTGAGAAGATGAACCTATTCAGGCTAGAACTAAAAGGGGTGCGTTTAGATCTAGGTATAGTATTGGGTTATCTTAGAAATAGATGATAGAGACTCTGATATGCTACTAATGACGAAAATCGAAAAAAAAATCTTGTTCCGTTTCGTTCCGTTAAATACCATTACCCGGGGGCTAATGGTACTTTGCGGAACGGAACGGAACAAAACTTTTTTCTTCCAAATTTCATTTTCGCACAAAGTTTCCACCATCGTGATAAGAAATAGACATATGAAACACTTGAAATGTAAAGAAAATACAACAAGTTGTCCGCAATTATTTATTATACCTACCTTCTGAGAAGATGAACCTATTCAGGCTAGAACTAAAAGGAGTGCGTTTAGATCTAGGTATAGTATTGGGTTATCTTAGAAATAGATGATAGAGACTCTGATATGCTACTAATGACGAAAATCGAAAAAAAAATCTTGTTTCGTTTCGTTCCGTTAAATACCATTACCCGGGGGCTAATGGTACTTTGCGGAACGGAACGGAACAAAAATTTTTTCTTCCAAATTTCATTTTCGCACAAAGTTTCCACCATCGTGATAAGAAATAGACATATGAAACACTTGAAATGTAAAGAAAATACAACAAGTTGTCCGCAATTATTTATTATACCTACCTTCTGAGAAGATGAACCTATTCAGGCTAGAACTAAAAGGGGTGCGTTTAGATCTAGGTATAGTATTGGGTTATCTTAGAAATAGATGATAGAGACTCTGATATGCTACTAATGACGAAAATCGAAAAAAAAATCTTGTTCCGTTTCGTTCCGTTAAATACCATTACCCGGGGGCTAATGGTACTTTGCGGAACGGAACGGAACAAAACTTTTTTCTTCCAAATTTCATTTTCGCACAAAGTTTCCACCATCGTGATAAGAAATAGACATATGAAACACTTGAAATGTAAAGAAAATACAACAAGTCGTCCGCAATTATTTATTATACCTACCTTCTGAGAAGATGAACCTATTCAGGCTAGAACTAAAAGGAGTGCGTTTAGATCTAGGTATAGTATTGGGTTATCTTAGAAATAGATGATAGAGACTCTGATATGCTACTAATGACGAAAATCGAAAAAAAAAATCTTGTCCCGTTTCGTTCCGTTAAATACCATTACCCGGGGGCTAATGGTACTTTGCGGAACGGAACGGAACAAAAAATTTTTCTTCCAAATTTCATTTTCGCACAAATTTTTTATTATTGGGACTAATCTGTATAAAATCCCTGTAGTGCAGCGGTTTGACTTGGAAAAAAATGAGTTTAATGCTCCGACAGAACACACACCTATATTGTATATCATTTTAAAGAGGAACATCTCTACTTTCAGATAAAACAGGTCGTCACATGTTTTTATCGGGCAAATTTAAAATATTAGGGGTCAAAACTCACTAGTTGGAAAATTTTAAATTTTGAGTGTTCGCTTTGAACCCTCGGCTCTTATAATTGCGATGAGTTATAATGAAAATAGTGAGTTGGATTTTATTCTAAAAGATGGCTTTTTGCAATAAGTGCAAAAACAATATTTAGGAACGTTAAATAAATGACGTAAAATGACGTTTTCGTTGGCTCTGAGAAAATGCGTAAAAATGATATATATTTTTCATTTTTTGCCGCTCTAATTTAATTTTTGATCTTTAAAAAGCATTAATATTGCAATTCAGACTATTAACTTTCCTATAAAGCAGGTTTTGTATTAATAAATAAATTAACGGTAACGTAGGAGGCCTCCAAAAATGAAACGGCTAACCCAAAAGTCGTCTCCCATCAGTTATTTTTGTTGGTTATTTCATGCTTTTTGACAACCGTAGTACATATTAAGCATATATTCATTAGATAATTACAAAAGATTTACAGAAAAGACTTTTTTACAAAATTATTTTTTCATATCCTAATGTTAAGACGTATGGAAAGCTATAGTGGAAATCGTCATTAACAAATGATTTTCCATTGGTGTCAATGGGAAACCTTTCGGCAATTCAATAATTTGACAAACGTACAATCTATAATTTGAACGGCCGCAGTCTGTATGGTTGTGAGAAAAATATTTCATTCGATTAGCTTGATAGTTATAGGATTTATGTACATGTAGTTGATTATCAGCGATATCTGTTGTTGAGTTTAGTACAAATTCCCTAGGATTGGAATTAATTCTCGAATTCATACTAAATTAAAGACTCTCTGTACTGGAGTCTGAATCGCAAACCTGGTCAGCAATGATACTTTTCAGAGACACAGATGATGGAAAGCGGCATCCGAATATCAAAACTTCGAAATTTCGAAGACAAAACGACAACGGCAACACGAAGAAACAACATAAAACCACAAAAATAACTGAAAAACAACTAGCAACACTAGCTCAAGTCGTAACAAGGGTGAACTCAGGTGTTTCGGAAGAGTAACTTCACTAAGTTCCTACTGCTATAGCACATCCGTCGTGTTAATCAGGCCTTTTAAATTGTTCGTGGTATTGAGCTCAAATTTAATGCGGGATCCCCTTAATTTTAGTGCCTTACATGGGGAATAACTTCTTAGAGGAACGTCCCTACAACTTTTAACGTTTACATGTACAAATAAATACATTTTCACAGTTCGATATGCAGTTTTAATTGCTCAAATATCTTTTTCATGATATAGACTAAATTGGAAAAATCAGGCAAAATGGCTACAACAACTATTTAACTTCTACATTTATTAATAAAAGAGTCCCATTTGGCTTTCTAATAAAATTAGCTAATATGGCAAAATATGGCCACAGTTTATTATAGCGTGAGCAGGATAAGACAAGATGAAAAGGCAGACCGCCAGATAAATAATTGGGCAGGCCTGTGCTAAACTGGAAACAGTAAAAGCTATAATCCTCCCGGTTCACGATATCACATGGTCAAGAGAGATTAGAGGAACATGAAACCCCGGTGCATCAGCAAATATTAAAACCCCAAAACTCTCTGGATTTTTCAAAGAGTTATAAGAAGTTCCGAACTGGTAACAGTTCAGGAACCTGTCTCTCTGGTACGCAAAGAAGACAACCAAAAAATAACCTATCTCTGTGGTAACACAGAAGAAATATTTACCAAATATAAGCTGGGCACAATTTTGGGGATAGCGACATGTCCCATCATCATCTTGTCATATCCCGCAGACCCTACAACTGTGACAACCATTTTATTGTTACAATTTACATTTTTTATATTGAAAACATAGCAAGTAATTTATATATTTCAATGTCCATTCACGATCATATCTTAGATCGAATATTCATATAAACAAAACAACAATTACAAGAAAATTATATAAAAAGTTGTATTATCATTCCACAAAACTTCATCAATTTAACTGCGTAGTTCTGTATTTCACCATGAAACATCCTGTGATTCACTCTCCAACTGACGTATAAGTCCAAATATTTGCATCAAATTTTCTGTACCATCACTTTAAGTTGGAATGTTAATGTTCATCGCTGCAAACATGTACACTGAAAACCGCATCCATGGCCACCTGAAAAATTGTACAAAAACAGCAGTACCCTTCTTGGCTTTTAAAGAGGGAAAAAGGGGGGAGTAGTAAGAGGGGCGGTGGGAGGGATTTTGACGAAAAACGTTTGAATAAAAAGGTTGCAAGAACGGAAATGGGATGTGACGTATAATTTTTCTTTGAAAAAACAAATGCGGAGAACGATCTAATATCCGAAAGGGGCTGACTAAATAAGGGAAACATATATTTTCCCTTTTATTAAACGGGTTTATCCTAAGTGATAAACCGAATTAATAAAAGAGTCCCATTTGGCTTTCTAATAAAATTAGCTAATATGGCAAAATATGGCCACAGTTTATTATAGCGTGAGCAGGATAAGACAAGATGAAAAGGCAGACCGCCAGATAAATAATTGGGCAGGCCTGTGCTAAACTGGAAACAGTAAAAGCTATAATCCTCCCGGTTCACGATATCACATGGTCAAGAGAGATTAGAGGAACATGAAACCCCGGTGCATCAGCAAATATTAAAACCCCAAAACTCTCTGGATTTTTCAAAGAGTTATAAGAAGTTCCGAACTGGTAACAGTTCAGGAACCTGTCTCTCTGGTACGCAAAGAAGACAACCAAAAAATAACCTATCTCTGTGGTAACACAGAAGAAATATTTACCAAATATAAGCTGGGCACAATTTTGGGGATAGCGACATGTCCCATCATCATCTTGTCATATCCCGCCAAATGAGCAGAGAAACTGCTCACCGCCACGCTATTCATAACTGCAGAACTTCTATTCCGATTTACTCACAGGGAAAAACAATAGAGCCCCGATTTGCTTTAAGAAAATGTTCGAAGGCACCTTGAATTGTATTTAAATAAACCTCTATGCCGACATGAGAAAGGTGCGTCCCATCGTGCCTATAAAGAGTTCTTTCAACTGCACGAATATTCATGTGTCTTATTACGCACCCTCCAATGCCGACAACTAAATTTTTTACCAATAAGTTTAGCTGTTTTCTTGCTTTTTCAATGGCTTGACAGTTATTTGCATCGTGCCAGTATCTTCTTTGTAAAATATCTGACCAAATAATTCTAATAGTTGGATACAAAGCATGCAATCTTAGCAGATCACATTCAATATCAAGAAAAAGCTGATATGCATTTTGTGAACAGAGATCATTTGATCCCAGCTGTATTAGAAGAAAATCGGGAATAGAAGTTCTGCAGACCTTCCCATCAATTGTTTTTCGAAATTCCTCCCATTCCATGCCCCTTTGTCCTAGCCACTCAATAAAACAACCTGATCTCTGTAAATTGAGCTGTGTTCCCCCTGGCCGTGAAAATGCACTTTGCCTTGCCCAATACAAAATAGAAGATCCTATCATCAATATTCTCATTTTCTTTGGACCAGAACCTATCAAAAACAAAATACTTCTTATGAAAAATCAGGACGAATGTACTTTTCAAAGGAATTTGATGACCATCGGCCCCATTTCATAATAGTTTCATCATCAAAGCCTAAACGTTTAGCTTCCGTCGCACCTCCTATACGAAAAGAATGTGGTCGAAAATGACCTGTTATGTCGCAAAATATAAGCGCTTTTTGTAAAACGCCTGCAAATTGGAAGCGTGTTAATAGGGAATCATCGAAATGCACAAAAAGCAGGGAACTTGGGGGAAGACTATTTCTAACAAGAAAGAATCGCTTCATGAGGGCCACGGGACAAACAGAAGAATTTTGCTGTTTCCTAATAATAAGGGTTGTTGATTTACGATGCTGGTCGGTTTTTGAACTGCTTATTTTGAGATGCAATTCCTCTGATCCGTTAATCTCCTGGATAGAAACATCGGATAGACGTATGGTATGAATCCCGGTTTGACACTTATTTTCGGCAGCTATTTCACCTACTCGAAGAAGACCAAAAAATGATAAACTAAAGGCCGAAGCGAACATGAAAGATTCATAGGAAGAATTACAGATAGAATATAGTGATAGAATCAAACGTTCTAATAAACTGAGTGTGATAGGGAGTCGAACATCGGGTTTTTCCGGGGATTTTCGACGAAAGCCTTCCAACATTTTAACGATGAAAGTTTTACTATTATCTTGCAATCCGTTTACTTTGTGAAAAAAGCTTAAGGCTGCTAAAAATGTTGACACGGTAGACACCGACAAGTTACTATGCGACATATATGCAATATAAGATAAAATATCGTTAAGGGGGGCGGGCCAAGAATCAGCCATATTATAAAATTGTCTGAACGACCTAAAACTTTCTATAGCAGTATTGTAACTTTTGTGAGTGTTTGGTGCCATGGACGAGTTTAACAATGTATGAATTTCAGTTTTCAAAACATCCAAAGATGGTCTGGTATCTTGTGACCCTCTGAATCTGCGTCCGGACATAGGCGTCTGAATTTCTGCCAATTAGAACGAGATAAACTATCAGCAATTATATTAGATACACCTTCTATGTAATTTGCTCTGATCAAAATATTATGCTTAAGAGTCTCAAGGACCAACACTCGTACTAACGACATAACCCTGACAGACTTGGAAGACTTTTTATTTATGATCCGGACCACAGATTGATTATCTATATTAAAAATTATTCTCTTATTTTGTAAAGTATCTCCCCATATGTGTATTGCAATCACTACAGGAAAAAGCTCTAAAAATGTGATATCCTGCAATATTCCCAAGTCAGACCAGTGCTCTGGCCAGCAAGCCTGAGCCCATTTACCATTGAAAAAGATACCAAACCCTTTATCCTTGCCACCTGCACTGTCCGTAAATAATTGAATTTCATCGGAAAGGGTCCAAAAAGAATCTAGCATGACCGTAATTCCATTATATTCGGATAAAAAGGATTTCCAAACTTTTAAATCTTCGCGTATAGGATCAGACACCCTGATTCTGTGGAAAGGCTTTTTAATGTTACATGTGGCATCAATAAGGCGCCTGCAAAAAGCGCGTCCTGGTGCCACGACCTGACAGGCAAAGTTAAGCAACCCTATAAGCGACTGCATCTCGTGCAAAGTGACTTTTTTAACAGACAGAAAGTATGTAATTTGTTGCCTTATTTCCGCTATTTGTCACAAGGTAGCCTTAATTGCATAGTTAAAGTATCAAATTCAATCCCAAGGAATACTATCACAACGGTGGGTTCGACCGTCTTGTCGTCTGCTAAGGGTACCCCCCACGACTTGCAAATAACTTGAAATTCTTTCAGTGTGTCTTTGCAAACAGATGTATTAGCTTCTCCACCAAAGAGAAAATCGTCAAGGTAATGCAAAATATTTTTGTTGTTTGACGGTTTTTCGGTAAACCAGTGCAGGGCTGTGGAAAATTTCTCAAATATCGAGCAGCTAATTGAAGCACCCATTGGTAAACATTTGTCAAAAAAGTACTTTCCATCAAAGGTGAAACCAAGTAGATCAAAATCTGAAGGTGAAACACGTAATAATCTAAATGCACTTTTTATATCTGCTTTGGCTAATTTACCGCCAGGGCCAATATTCTTCACCATGCGAACCGCATCATCTACGCTTGAATAGCGCACTGAACAAAAATCGGGGTCTATGAAATCATTCACAGAATTTTGAGGGGGGTATGACAGATTGTGAATTAGTCTAAAATCACCGTCCTTTTTGGCTGCCAGAAAGATCGGTGATATCCGGAGAGTAGGAAGAGGGGGGATATTGAAGGGGCCCGCAATTCGTCCGAGCTTGACTTCCTTGTCAATTTTATTTTTAACAATTTCTGGATTTTCAGAGACACTTTTGGAGTTTTTTGACACAACAGGAAGTCTTGAGCCAGAATAATGCAACTTAAAACCAAATTTTAGACCATCAATTAATTCGCTTGCAACCTTCTTGACAGGATATGATGATAATGAATTCTGAACGTTAGACACAATAATAGGAGAATAACCCAAGGAATAAATTTGATTATTTTTAACGTGTTTTACACTTTCTTGATGGGTGGTCTTCCAAACAGTTTGAACACTTGTATGGGTATCTGCATTTTCCCCCAAATGTACACCGCCCTCTGTTGTACGCCCAACATGTACGAAACCCATGCTGTGAAACGTCTTGGCTGGGGTTTTGCATGTTTTGGGTGGGCTTGAAACTTTGAGTGGGCTTGAAACTTTGTTGAGACCCAAATGTACTGCTTGGTAAGCTCCGAAAAAACTGTGAATTGGGAACTGAGCCACTGGTGTATAAATTTTGTCTTTGAGGAGTAGATACATAAAGAAGCCAAAGCTCCATGTCAATGACTCCCCAAGATGAGTGTGGAAGCCGAACCTTTCTCAATCTGAATTGCTCATCGTAGGTAACCCAACCAAGATTTGTTCCCCTTGTCGAAGCTAATCTAATATTGTGCATATATTTGAGCAAATCTTGTGCTTTAGCGGGCCATTTTTCGAGCATAATTCCCATAAATATCATAAATGCTGAAGTCCAGTGGTGAACATTTGTTATAGTGTTATGTTTTTGTTGAACAACAGCCAACTGTCCTCCCTGTATGGCAATGTTTCCATTTAATGTATGGTCAAGTGTTAAATCTTTTGTAGATTTTAGTAATATTGAAAAATCAATAAATTCGCCGGCCCAAATTTTGTTTTTTATTTTGATTGGTATGTGGGCACTAATTGAATCATTTGCACTCGGTATGTATTCCGGTGAATTGTTTATTTGTACGAAGTCAGGACTCATCGGCGTCGACATAGTGTTGCAACCCCCTGTATTTGAAAAACTACTACCATTAAACATACCTAACTGAGCGGACAAAGGAACTGAAGCGCCGGCGACAGCATTTTGAGTCTGGCTTTGGACGTGCAATGGAGCTGGATTAACCTGGCTCATCTCTGAAATTGTGGGGCGATCAGGTGCATTTGGTGCCTGGGAAATGTCAAGTGGCTGGGCAATATTAGGTGTATTTGGTGGCTGAACGTTCATTTGTGGTACCATGCTGCCAACATTTTGAAAGGATGTTGATGGTAAATTGACATTGACCTCTGTGCTAACAGTTTCTGTTTCAATTTGGCGTCTTGTTTTGTTTGGCGTTTTCTTCTTCTTAATTTTTGGTGAAGATGTCATTGGTGTCTTTACGGATTGTTTCCGCTGCCTTTTTGCTGGTTTCATACTGTTGAAACGTATGGATGAATAAAGATGTAAATCTTTTTGACGAAAAACGTTTGAATAAAAAGGTTGCAAGAACGGAAATGGGATGTGACGTATAATTTTTCTTTGAAAAAACAAATGCGGAGAACGATCTAATATCCGAAAGGGGCTGACTAAATAAGGGAAACATATAATTTTCCCTTTTATTAAACGGGTTTATCCTAAGTGATAAACCGAATTATTGGGTCGTCTTCTTAATTTTATGATCTCAACATCTTATTAAGGTCCTCGACGTTTGTTTTTTACCACCATTCCGTAGTTGCAAAAAAGCTGTAATTAACTCACATTTTCTAATTTTTGTGAGGTCCGACATGTTTACGACCAGTGTAACCCAACTATGGCCATGTAAAGGACTTTCTAAAAAACATTTAAAAATAGTCTGGTGTTGCAATTTTCTTAAAGTTTGGTACTTTCGAAGGAGTAAATTGCGTACAAAAATTGTTAGTACAGACGGGCAGATGAGTTAAATTAATACCCGTATACCATTTTCTGGTATGGCATTCGTGAAGCAGCCGATATTAGACCAAGCATAGCTTCAGGCAAAACCATACTAGAAGTTACCTTTTGAAAAATCAAGTTTTTATGGTTCGACCACGAATATAGTTGACCTGACATATATATAGTTGTACCCTTAACTGTCCGTCTGTACGTCTGTAGTGATTTGCTATTATGTCTGATATATATCTTGGCAGGGTGCGAATACTGACACATTTTATAGGGAGGGGATGCCACATACTGGCTCTCTGTGAACCAATAGTGTGTTCCAGACCAGTTTTGCTGAACATAAAAAGGATGGGGGATCAGGTGGTATTCGCCTAAATGATGCAATAGGATTATGGTAATGCACTAATAGATTTATTTTGATAGAGTGACACAGAACACGATTATAGCGGAACGAAGCTGGAGCTGTAAGCTTAAGATACTAGTAGCTGCATGAGAAATCAGTTTAGAAAATCAAACCATGTTCCCCTTTAAAAGTTTTATGTCAGCCTATATCACTCAGAATATAATTACAAAACCCCTATACCCAGTGGCGGGTCCAGAAGGGGGTGGTTTCGAAATTTTTAAATTTTCGTGTAGATATTCAGGAAAATTGGTCTGGAACCCCTCCTTTGGCCAACAGTACCCAGTATGTGGACCCCCCTCCCTTTTCGAAAATTTCTGGGTCCGCCCCTGATACCAAAAGCTGCATATCAGATTGGTACATTTTAAACAATTGTTGGTACATGTATTGTAAAGCTATTTAAATAAATGCATTTTTATACAAACAACAGACGATATTGAGATGTTAAATAAGTGTATACGATACAACTAACTACACAAACATAAACAGCAATTCAAAAAATCACAACGGAAAACATCAAGCAGTCTTCAACATGACCAGAGGTCACTGCTTGCCGTCATGCATTGGCCCAAGACTTATAATACAATACAAAAGTTTCAAAACTAATCCCTTAATCATCAACGAAAGACAAGGACAAACAAAGGCTTTGGCAAAGTTTCTTGGCTTAGGACAGGCACATATAAAATGTGGCGGGGTTAAACTAGTGTTTTTGACCCAACCTTCCCCCTATTGATTAGCTTGCACAAAGCATACATGTACATATAAAACACACTATAAAACTCAATCGACAAAAGTTCAATTCAACAAGAGAGGACCTAAGACAAAATACTGTGCGAAAACAACAAGACGTAGAGGAACTCTCTTGAGAACACTCGAAGTTAGTGACAACTAGCTAAGAAACATTTATCGATTAGTGTAAAAGAATCAAATACAAATTGACATGTTTTTTTTTACCAGAATCTCATTTCGTAGTTTCTTTTGTAGTATGACCCATATTGTTTAATTTTAGTACTACCAGAATCTCATTTCATAGTTGCTGTTGTATAAAGTATGATCCATAATTATGTTGTTTAATTTTAGTATCAATAAGGAATAAAGAAAGTATCTTCGTGGTTCTGTTACTATAATCATTTGTTTCTTCCCTTTTTTTGCACAAAATTCCCCTTTAACATCAAATTTTTGTTCCGTTCCGTTCCGCAAAGTACCATTAGCCCCCGGGTAATGGTATTTAACGGAACGAAACGGAACAAGATTTTTTTTTCGATTTTCGTCATTAGTAGCATATCAGAGTCTCTATCATCTATTTCTAAGATAACCCAATACTATACCTAGATCTAAACGCACTCCTTTTAGTTCTAGCCTGAATAGGTTCATCTTCTCAGAAGGTAGGTATAATAAATAATTGCGGACGACTTGTTGTATTTTCTTTACATTTCAAGTGTTTCATATGTCTATTTCTTATCACGATGGTGGAAACTTTGTGCGAAAATGAAATTTGGAAGAAAAAAGTTTTGTTCCGTTCCGTTCCGCAAAGTACCATTAGCCCCCGGGTAATGGTATTTAACGGAACGAAACGGAACAAGATTTTTTTTTCGATTTTCGTCATTAGTAGCATATCAGAGTCTCTATCATCTATTTCTAAGATAACCCAATACTATACCTAGATCTAAACGCACTCCTTTTAGTTCTAGCCTGAATAGGTTCATCTTCTCAGAAGGTAGGTATAATAAATAATTGCGGACAACTTGTTGTATTTTCTTTACATTTCAAGTGTTTCATATGTCTATTTCTTATCACGATGGTGGAAACTTTGTGCGAAAATGAAATTTGGAAGAAAAAAGTTTTGTTCCGTTCCGTTCCGCAAAGTACCATTAGCCCCCGGGTAATGGTATTTAACGGAACGAAACGGAACAAGATTTTTTTTTCGATTTTCGTCATTAGTAGCATATCAGAGTCTCTATCATCTATTTCTAAGATAACCCAATACTATACCTAGATCTAAACGCACTCCTTTTAGTTCTAGCCTGAATAGGTTCATCTTCTCAGAAGGTAGGTATAATAAATAATTGCGGACAACTTGTTGTATTTTCTTTACATTTCAAGTGTTTCATATGTCTATTTCTTATCACGATGGTGGAAACTTTGTGCGAAAATGAAATTTGGAAGAAAAAAGTTTTGTTCCGTTCCGTTCCGCAAAGTACCATTAGCCCCCGGGTAATGGTATTTAACGGAACGAAACGGAACAAGATTTTTTTTTCGATTTTCGTCATTAGTAGCATATCAGAGTCTCTATCATCTATTTCTAAGATAACCCAATACTATACCTAGATCTAAACGCACCCCTTTTAGTTCTAGCCTGAATAGGTTCATCTTCTCAGAAGGTAGGTATAATAATAAATAATTGCGGACAACTTGTTGTATTTTCTTTACATTTCAAGTGTTTCATATGTCTATTTCTTATCACGATGGTGGAAACTTTGTGCGAAAATGAAATTTGGAAGAAAAAAGTTTTGTTCCGTTCCGTTCCGCAAAGTACCATTAGCCCCCGGGTAATGGTATTTAACGGAACGAAACGGAACAAGATTTTTTTTCGATTTTCGTCATTAGTAGCATATCAGAGTCTCTATCATCTATTTCTAAGATAACCCAATACTATACCTAGATCTAAACGCACTCCTTTTAGTTCTAGCCTGAATAGGTTCATCTTCTCAGAAGGTAGGTATAATAAATAATTGCGGACAACTTGTTGTATTTTCTTTACATTTCAAGTGTTTCATATGTCTATTTCTTATCACGATGGTGGAAACTTTGTGCGAAAATGAAATTTGGAAGAAAAAAGTTTTGTTCCGTTCCGTTCCGCAAAGTACCATTAGCCCCCGGGTAATGGTATTTAACGGAACGAAACGGAACAAGATTTTTTTTTCGATTTTCGTCATTAGTAGCATATCAGAGTCTCTATCATCTATTTCTAAGATAACCCAATACTATACCTAGATCTAAACGCACCCCTTTTAGTTCTAGCCTGAATAGGTTCATCTTCTCAGAAGGTAGGTATAATAAATAATTGCGGACAACTTGTTGTATTTTCTTTACATTTCAAGTGTTTCATATGTCTATTTCTTATCACGATGGTGGAAACTTTGTGCGAAAATGAAATTTGGAAGAAAAAAGTTTTGTTCCGTTCCGTTCCGCAAAGTACCATTAGCCCCCGGGTAATGGTATTTAACGGAACGAAACGGAACAAGATTTTTTTTTCGATTTTCGTCATTAGTAGCATATCAGAGTCTCTATCATCTATTTCTAAGATAACCCAATACTATACCTAGATCTAAACGCACTCCTTTTAGTTCTAGCCTGAATAGGTTCATCTTCTCAGAAGGTAGGTATAATAAATAATTGCGGACAACTTGTTGTATTTTCTTTACATTTCAAGTGTTTCATATGTCTATTTCTTATCACGATGGTGGAAACTTTGTGCGAAAATGAAATTTGGAAGAAAAAAGTTTTGTTCCGTTCCGTTCCGCAAAGTACCATTAGCCCCCGGGTAATGGTATTTAACGGAACGAAACGGAACAAGATTTTTTTTTCGATTTTCGTCATTAGTAGCATATCAGAGTCTCTATCATCTATTTCTAAGATAACCCAATACTATACCTAGATCTAAACGCACCCCTTTTAGTTCTAGCCTGAATAGGTTCATCTTCTCAGAAGGTAGGTATAATAAATAATTGCGGACAACTTGTTGTATTTTCTTTACATTTCAAGTGTTTCATATGTCTATTTCTTATCACGATGGTGGAAACTTTGTGCGAAAATGAAATTTGGAAGAAAAAAGTTTTGTTCCGTTCCGTTCCGCAAAGTACCATTAGCCCCCGGGTAATGGTATTTAACGGAACGAAACGGAACAAGATTTTTTTTTCGATTTTCGTCATTAGTAGCATATCAGAGTCTCTATCATCTATTTCTAAGATAACCCAATACTATACCTAGATCTAAACGCACCCCTTTTAGTTCTAGCCTGAATAGGTTCATCTTCTCAGAAGGTAGGTATAATAAATAATTGCGGACAACTTGTTGTATTTTCTTTACATTTCAAGTGTTTCATATGTCTATTTCTTATCACGATGGTGGAAACTTTGTGCGAAAATGAAATTTGGAAGAAAAAAGTTTTGTTCCGTTCCGTTCCGCAAAGTACCATTAGCCCCCGGGTAATGGTATTTAACGGAACGAAACGGAACAAGATTTTTTTTTCGATTTTCGTCATTAGTAGCATATCAGAGTCTCTATCATCTATTTCTAAGATAACCCAATACTATACCTAGATCTAAACGCACTCCTTTTAGTTCTAGCCTGAATAGGTTCATCTTCTCAGAAGGTAGGTATAATAAATAATTGCGGACAACTTGTTGTATTTTCTTTACATTTCAAGTGTTTCATATGTCTATTTCTTATCACGATGGTGGAAACTTTGTGCGAAAATGAAATTTGGAAGAAAAAAGTTTTGTTCCGTTCCGTTCCGCAAAGTACCATTAGCCCCCGGGTAATGGTATTTAACGGAACGAAACGGAACAAGATTTTTTTTTCGATTTTCGTCATTAGTAGCATATCAGAGTCTCTATCATCTATTTCTAAGATAACCCAATACTATACCTAGATCTAAACGCACCCCTTTTAGTTCTAGCCTGAATAGGTTCATCTTCTCAGAAGGTAGGTATAATAAATAATTGCGGACAACTTGTTGTATTTTCTTTACATTTCAAGTGTTTCATATGTCTATTTCTTATCACGATGGTGGAAACTTTGTGCGAAAATGAAATTTGGAAGAAAAAAGTTTTGTTCCGTTCCGTTCCGCAAAGTACCATTAGCCCCCGGGTAATGGTATTTAACGGAACGAAACGGAACAAGATTGTATTCTCAAATTTATCTTCATGTACATATGTCTTATTTAAGTAAAAAATGGCTGAGAGACAGCAATGACTTTCATTATGCGTTGACAACTTACTAGTTTACTAATTATTTAAGGCCATGTTAAAATATAGCCTTAAATATCTGAACAGACTATTAAAGTAGGGATGATTTATAAAACTTTTAATTTATGATACAAAAATGTGAAATTCATACACAAGGACTAGTTTAGAAGCAAGTCCTTGTCATAGTTAAAAAAAATATATTAATAAAAATTTTCCCCTTATGGATCCCCATGTCTTGTTCCGTTCCGTTCCGTTTCGTTCCGTTCCGTTCCGCAAAGTACCAATAGCCCTAATATGATCACTTCTCTTAAAAACTTCACTTCATTGTTTAATCTGCATTATTGCATGATCAAACTTGCTAATAATTTCAGAAAACGTTAACAAAACTTTGTTTTAAACCAAGAACAACACATTACCAAAGATAGGAAGAAACTGTTACCGCGACAATAAAATATACACCCTATACAAAACGTAGTCAACGCACGATTCTCGCGATTGCATGCTTAAATCTGGTAAAAACTGGTAGCTTTACTTTGTATATTTGTTACATGTCTAAAGCAAGGCCATAAAGCATTTCATCACAGATCCTTGATAAATGTTGATTCTAGTGGTTATGTTTCTGTTTTGATAGAAGGCATTTGAATAATTCGTGACTAGGAATAAATTGTGAATCGTAACAACTTCATTGTTTTCCATATAAATAACACCGAATATGAAACATACTAAATATGATAGATAAAAAGGCAGGATAGTACCTTGAATTAAAAAAAGGCAGGATGGCTGAAAATATAGTTAGTTAAAACATAACAACACCCCCCCCCCCAAAAAAAAAAAAAAAAAAAATCCAGCGTCCAACTTTCCCGAAAAAAAAAGGCAGGATGAAGAAAATATCAATAGCCCCCTAAAAATCAAATGATTGCTCCATGACATGGAGTGTCCGAGACATTGCTGATGTCGGGGAGCTTATATAAGACTGCTGCAGGGGACTCTTACCGAGACCTGCATCAGTGACCTTACACGTGCGAGGAACGTTGAATTATATACATGTAACAAACAGGACAGCAGTATACTCATATAATGTTGCACTAATGATAAATGCGCTCAATGTTATATTACAAAAAGCAACATTGCAGGCAAAGAACAAAGATAGAAAAAACCTCATATGAGTTCTTAGATAAAAGAATACCGCCCCCAGTAACTCATAATACTAAAGACATTTGTATTGCACAAAAATCACATAGATTTACAACTGCTATAACGCTTCACATACTTTAGGTTATGTGGCCTATTTAACACAGATATCATGTTGTGCTGAATTATATGGTTTCATTTACCCTTGTAACATATGGTCCTTGTAGTGGGGCTTATAGTACATGCATCTTTTACACACTTTAAGGTAAAAACACTTGTTTCTCGCCTAGGACATAACGTGATCATTCCAGCGTGTGTTACATACATACAAACATTTTGTTTGTTTATGAAGCATAATAATGGGATATGCATGTCGTAAAAAGAAATGCGAATCTGAATACAGGGTCTCCGATTTTAATGGGAAATCAATAAAAATATAATACTATTTAGCTTGTTGATGTTATATCATGATGTAGTCCGGGGAAATATAGTCTCATTATTTGTTGTTATAACTGGTTTGTTACGATTGCCGTTGTGTGTCCTTCATTTGATTATTTTTTGCATTCCAACTCCGAGTTTTGATCCTATTGATCCCAAAACAAATTTGAATTTTGCGAATTAACGAGTTTACATAATAAATGTTTTGCCATGGGTTGGAAAATCCTCTACAGATTTTACCTTGTATAAAATAATTAAATGTGGAATAAGTGAAGGCGACACAGATCACATAACAAGTGGTAATTTAGAAAAAAAACACAATGGAAAACCGCCAGTAGCCTTCAAAGAAGCCAGTTGGTGCCGCTCGCCGTTCAATCGGCTGATGGTCAAAATCATATGCATATAATTTAAATCCAGTCCTGATATAGTCAAAGATATACACTATTCTTAAAAAAGGAACAGAAAACATCAAAAAGACAAGTACAAACAAAAGCTTTGTCAAAGATTCCTGGCTTGGGACAGGCACATCTAAAACGTGGTGGAGACGGATATTGTTCCCGCCACTATAGCATGCAAAGCTATTGCAATCTTTCTCTGTTTTGTCGTTACCTTTCAGATAGTTGAGGTGGCTAATCCAAGTTCGTTAATTCATAGTAAATATTGCAATGATATTTAAGTTTCTTCACGTTTGTATGGTTTGTCAAATTTTAAACGCTGTTAAGGCCCCAAAACATTCATCCTATAACGATAACAAATGTTTTACAATGTACATAGTTTCTAAGTAGTAATAGAATAAAATATCGACTAAATTATCCCCATCAAATCTGTATTGGAGGTAATTAATAACTAATCTTCTTATGCAAATTAAAATGTCTTGTATTCATTTCTAGTAATCATTTGTTACCATTTAATGCAGTGATGATTTCACCAGATATTAGATATTAATAAATCGATTCTAAGAGTTGTTCCAATTCTTTCAATAGATGTCTCCCACAAAGCTTTAAACCAAAGCCACCTTCCTTTCATACGAGGTCAAAAATCATCGTAATCTTATTTTCTTGGCAGCAAAGATATGTCTTCTTCCTGAAAAATGTCGTTAGACTGAAGAAATTCCTTCGTAGATCTATGTCAACATAGAAAGCATCCGAGTCATGCTGTTTACACGTTATGTTGTATTAAACAATGATAATTTTACTCAATAATTGTCCAAATCAATCAATAGGACGATTTGGTTGCAAAAATCAACGACGTTGAATCCTGCTTTACTTTCATCATTTTTCCAGCTCAAGAGAGGGAAAGAACTTGAAAATGTTAACTATTTGGAGACTTCCGAGAAAATCAATAATTGAAGAAGATGGAGAATTTGACTAAGCTGTTAAGTTTAGTTCTGTTTTTCTATGTATTGGGAATGACATGGATTTTATTTGACTATTTGTGAGTATAATTTTTAGAATTATTTCTATGCAAATTAAGCCTTTCCATTAAGATGGTAACTTAATTTGTCAACTGCAGCACGTGTGAAATTGACTGGTAATTGAAATAAACATTCTGTTAACCACTTTTTACTATTTTACTTGCGGAATGGCTTTTATATTTTATTCTGTGTTATTTTAATAATGTATATTCCATTAAAAGGAAGATTCTGACTTTTCCGTCAACTTTAGCGACAGAAGCATCAAGTTCTGTGTTAATTATCGTTCTCTGTGTAAATATTTTATGAGAGACTGTCAGGCTATTACTGTTTAAAAGGTAGGAAATAGGTTTTTATTCTTCTTGTTCAATTTATTTAATTTCTACTTCTATTTTAGTAAAAGTTTATGCTATATTTGGAAATTTTAGTCTGCACTTCAAATTTTTACTATTTTAGCCTTTAATGTGAGTTTAGAATTAAAAATTACAAATACGTCAAAATTTTATGCATATTACTTTATTCGATTCAAATTATAGAAAATTCGAGATACAAATTGTTTACAAATAAATACTTAATGAGACATGTGTACAGATGGTATCATCAATATGAAAGTCTATGATATATCAATGAACATGCTAATTAAATGATACAAAAGTCGAGTTTCAACTCATTTAACATTTTAAATTTTAATAAGTAGTTAGATAGTATCAAGGATGTGTCGTTATACGACTGTCGATTTGTCAATATTTAATTTCTTGCAAAAATCGTTAAAAAACAGCTGTTGAATTTTTGTCAACGCTTTGCCATTGATGTACACATGCTCAATCAGTCTATATATCTATATCTCTTCAAATGCCTGCTATTTATGGAAATAAGCTCTTTTCCATGTCCATATGTTACAGTTAGACCATCGTAAAGCTACAGATACAAGCAATTTGTAATTTCCTTGCTGAGGATCTACTTGAGTTTTTTTTCTGAGACGGCAGTGAATGCACTTCGTAGTAATGACTATTGACCGAACCAGCGAAGTAATGTCAACGTTGGAATGGAAAGGACGAAAATAAATGACACATTATTCTGATTATTCAAGATGCATTGATATATCTGAAAATGTCTTATAGCTGAAGCCAAACGTTGCATAAGGATTTAACAAGGATTTTTACATTAACTCTATTTATTTGTGACAATGGATTTCTTTTAGAAAAAAGAGGCGGGAAAATTATTCAAATGTAGTAGTGGGCGATTCAGAAAGTATGATTTCATGAATAAAGGTTTTCTTTCATCGGAACATAGTGCATAGTTGTGTTGACAGATATTAGAGAAATGCACGAAGGATTATAGGAATGAAAAGAAATAATGTCCATCTCTACTGGAAAAAATCGAAATAGCGAGCCGAGCGTGGCAGTTAAATATGTACCTTGTTCAAAGGGCGACCATGATCACACCGATGACGAATTAGAAGAAATAGCAATATTAGGCAATGATAAAAATGATAAAAATAAAAGCATCGGAAAGCCAACTGCGAATGGTCCTCAAGTTCTTTCAGGAGGAGTGGGAATATTCCAAGTGTTAAGCACAGGAAGAGATCGTACAATGTCTATAGGGGAGCGACTAAGTAAGGGCGGGAGAATAAGTGTATCCTCTCCCGTCTATTCCAGTAAAGTCGTCGAACAAAAATCAAGATCCACATCCAAACAAAGTTTAATGGATCTCTTTGGAACCCGTATAGATAGGAGTAAATCTCGAGCCAAAAGTTTCTCAGCTCGTGGTGATTTGTCGCTGCTGAAAAAAGTTCGGTCTTCAGAAATTATGACGCCAAGAGAAATTAGAAAATTACGAAAGAAAGACATTGAGAGTAAATTTGGAAAGAAAAGCAAAGTAGTTAAAGCTGAAAGGTTTGAAACCACAACAACTTTATCTGAACACGAAAGTTGTAACTGGACATTTGTGTTTGATCCATCGGGGCGGCTAGCCTACTGGTGGTCATCGGTTGTAAGTTTAGCTTTCTTATACAACTTTTGGGTCATAATTTACAGATTTGCATTTGAAGAAATAAATACCGAGAATTTAGGACTTTGGTTTACTTTAGATTATACTGCAGATTTACTATATGTCTTAGATATAGCTTTTCATCTCCGGACTGGATTTTTAGATGATGGTGTTCTTCAAACGGATGCTGTAAAATTAAGGATACATTATATGAATACTACTAGATTTTATGTGGATTGTCTATGTTTGATACCCTTAGATTTTCTTTATTTATCAATAGGATACTGCTCAATTTTACGATGTTTTAGATTAGTCAAAGTTTATAGGTTTTGGGCATTTTTAGACAGAACAGAAAGGCATACAAATTATCCCAATGCAATGAGAACACTGACCCTCATGCACTACCTTCTTGCCCTTTTCCATTGGAATGCTTGTTTATATAACCTAGTAGCACAAGAGCTTGATAGCACCTCTGGAGCATGGGCAATGCCAGAACTGGAAGATAAATGTCCAAACAGTATTATACCAACGAAAGTCGACAATTCGTCATGTTCATGGATTATGCCAAAGATAAAAGATAGTAGTTGTATATACAATTTAATTGCAACGAAAGATGAGAACTCAACGTCGTTAATAAGTGATGACCGCTGTTTTTTGAATGTTATGTACATGAAAGTTGGAAATTCTTCAAACTCTGATGTATCCCAATTCGTTTTAAAAAGATACCTCCACGCATTGTACTGGAGTACTTTGACACTGACCACTTTTGGAAACCTTCCGGTTCCTGTCACGATCTTGGATTATACATTTATTATTTGTGAGATGATGTTTGGACTTTTACTCTTTGCCACGGTCCTTGGACACATCTCTAACATAGTGGCAAATATCAGTGCTGCCAGAAAAGATTTCCAAGGTAAGAAGTTTTCATTGTTTCTATTGAAGTAGCTTCCTATACGTAATACACTCTTTGTTTTGTTCTTCCCATATACTGAAATGCCGAGAGCAAACGCCGTGACCCATGCGTCACTTGGGAATTGAAACAAAAAGTCGACTTGCATGCATCAGCTACTATGACTTTAAGTTTAGTTTGACAAAAAACCTGCACAATTGTATATATTCATGTCAAGTCATGGCAGCTAGTTTTACCCAATAAGCTAGTAAAATTTACCTGTTTATGGCTGTCGGTTTGGGAGATTACAAGAAGTGTTCAACACCAACGTTTTATAATAAAATATAGAATGACGTTGTGAAGAGTATGCTACGTATACTTGACCAATTAAAAACATAAAAAAGCAATACTAATTAAAACCGATCGACTATTCCTTAAGAAAAAAATCAAAAGAATTTTCTGCTAGTTAATCTGTTACTTAGCACGCTAATTTTATTATCAAAAGAAATTACCCATACTGCATATCTATATATGCATCATCAAAACGAAAGGATATTTATTACATTTACTTTTGGTAGTTCAGAAAAAATGTAATGATTTTACTGGTTTTGATCTGCTTAACTGATTGCCTGCAAGGGCTTTGCAAAAATTATAACCTTCAATTTTTATGTTTCCTTCTTAAAAGCCTAAAATAAGCCTTTAAATGAGGGTCCCTTAACGTGTTGACAAAAGCAACTTAAACCAACACGAAACATGAATTAAACAATATATGTGTAACAGTTGTTGCTACATGATTTTATCTTACTCATTGTAGTAAACTGTTTCAGCAGCGTGTGTCGTTCTCTTATTTCGGTTGGATGAGTTTTTACATTTCAAAAGACTCCAGGTTGTTCAATTTGATGTGCATGATCAGTGATCATGTGTTGGCTATTGATTTTATTTACTTTTATAGAATAGAAATGAATGAAACCTTTAAGATGTAAGTCTGTTGCAATCCCTTAAGTAAGTATGTTACATAAGAGAAGTCTGTTGAAAAGGAAAGAAACTTTTCTCGGCTCCAAATTAAACTAACATAGACTCTCTCTTTTTCACCTTAACAGAGAATTATTGCATACTGTATCTTGCGCTGCCGGCTTGGACGTTATTGATAAACACCAGATATTTATTGAATATTTAATGTATGAAGAAATGGTCATTTGAACTGTCAAAAACATTCACTTCATCTCTCCTTACATTCAAGATCAATGTTTAAATATGGAAACCATTTGTTTTGTTTATTGACTTAACCGAATTCAGGGTCTGAAATGGTCGTATTTGATGAAATTCAGTCAGAAATATAGGGCACCTAGTACATGTAGTATATGTTGTCGTTTCAGCGATATTCAAAGGCACTAACAACGAGTTATCCTCAACTAAAGGCAAAACTATACGTTCTGGTTAAATATATATGTTATACGCATGGATTGCTTTAAAACTGTGTCAATTGACTATTAATGCTTTACAATAATTTCTTAAAAATTATAATTATTTTAAATAATTTTTCAATCAATGGAATCACTTGTTAAACTCATTTGACGCCTTTTCATAACATTAAAACTCGCGAATTGTTTTTTTTTCCAGGCACTGAATACCATGCAGACTGTTTGTAAATACATTTTCGATCTTATAAAATTTTTCAAACAAGACCATAATGCAAACGTCATATATCATATCCCCAAGGAATAAATTATTAGGTTTGAAATATTAATTTAACCATAAGATCGATGCTAGTTACGACTTTGGAAATGAATTTTCGTGACAATTTATGGCTATTCTAAACTGAGAGTCGAACGCTACAACATGCGAGGAAATCATTTATTTTGGACGAATATATAAACTAGTCCATTGATTGACAATAATTCAATGAATATTAAATAGTTTTTAATTATGTTTTTTCTAATATCATGTGGTTTATTTTGAAAAGGGAAAAGATTATTCGGTACAATAGATCGTTATTACATCTCTAAAGATTTTTTTTATAAGTATGTAAATGTATTCTGATGTCTGAATTTAACAAAACATGTCAATAATTAGAAACCCGATTCAACCTGAGAAGAAAAAACCAAATACTATTATCATTTATAATAACCATGAAATGACAGCGGTAAACCTAAAAGGCAGTAAAGCACACTCGGTCCATAACAATCAAATCAATGATGTAATGCATGTTCACCGCTTCATGTATGTTTTATTCAACCGTGCGTGCTGCTTGTGGCAAATAGGCCCGCAGTAGCGCTATATGATTGTCGGTTAAAGTCCACTAAAGAGCGCCCAGAAACTTTTCATCGGGTCAGGCTAAATTTCCAGTCCCTACCCATCACTTCCTTTTCCAACGACGGTCCAAAACTCTATCATTTCATGTTCATTGTATCACCCCTTACATGTTCATCTCACGGATATAGCCGAAATTGCGCTGCTTGGAAGCAAAGCAATAACTAACTAACTAACTAACTAGCTTACTAACTAACTAACTGTATGTTTTATTGGATATTGAGTCATGTACTTTGTTCAAATAAGGGAACAAACTGAACAAAGCGTCAGATATTACTCGTATAATGCTTAGTTAGTAAAATCTTAAGTTACATGTTTTATGACTTCCTCGTAGAAGACACTGATGACACAACATCCATTATATAACTGCAATGTTATGAAAAGTCTGCAGTGGTAAAAGGCAAACATTTATACAGTATCTCAGTCTGCTAATACTTCACATGCAATATATATTTATATATCATCACCCTACTTCTTAGTTAAAAAAGGAATATCCCTGTAAAGATATATAGATTCAATATTTAAGGATGAAATACTAAACATTAATCACATCTATACATGATTTCAAAAACCTATTCATGATTTCAAAATTTTCAGAGAGTTTGTAATTACTATTTCTGTTTAGACCGATTATGTTCTAGTCGGTGATGAAATTAATGTCAAAGAGATTATGTTATAACTTCACTTACCAAGTTGACGTAATAAGTCTTAAATATCCTCTACTTATATGCTCTAAGCTGCTTTCTCAACCTCCCAATTAATCATAGCTTAAAACATGCCATTCTATAAAGACATGCATAAACGTGATACCTTGAATACATATAGAACCAAAGTGCAGACATAGTTGATTCTTGATTTTTAATTTCCTGGCGAATTGACTTAAAAATTGTTTTGCGCAGGTTTTTGTGAAAAATACGTTAAACCAAATTTGAAGTGAGAAAGCCGAGCAAATACTGGTCACAGAAGAGGTTGCTGGCTGTTTTCTTTCGTAGATTCTTTAATTTTTGGCCGGATTTCACGGGCGGGCGGGCGGCGGGCGGTGGGCGGCGAAAAAATTTTCGTACCAGTTTTCTCAGCAACTGCTAATCACAGCCACTTGATATTTGGTATACAGCATCAGGGTGGGGTCCCATAACGTGAGATTCGATTTTAGGTCTGTCGCTCACCTACTTCCTGTTTAACAAAATCCGGCCATTTTTGACTTTGACAGATTTTCTATGGCTAATTTTGGTTGTCCCGTACACTTTTTCTATATTTCATTATTTTCTATTGGTTGTCCTTTTTTCACATCTTAACAAGGGTTCAAATGGAACTCATTTAGAATAACATTACCAAATCAATTTCATATGAACTCCTAATCAGTTCTCTTCAGAGGTTCATATACAGCTGAAACGAAAATGTATTTTGAAATCGAGCAAAAAGGATTAAAAAAAGCCCCAGCAAAATCATACATGTACTTAGAATATCATTTGTTACTTCTGAGCTTGCGGGAATTACACCGATTTCCTTGGCAGAGCCTCACGTTTGACACAGAGACAAATATGGGATTTCTATCTCTCAAATGAGTGCATATGATTTTTTTTTGTCGGAGAGTTTTGGTTTGGCATCCTTTATGGGATTTGACACAGTGAATTGGAGATTAGCAGCACGACGGGTGTGCTATAGAAGGCAGGAACCGCTTACTCGTCCAGGGCACCTAGCTGAGTTCACTCTTGTTACGACTTGAGTTTTCGTTGTTGATTCGGTTCGGTTAATTTTGTATTTTGTGTTTCTTCGTGCTGTTCTTGTTGTTGGCCTTTTGACACTCGGATGCCCCATTGATGCCTCTTTGCTTCTATGATACTGACAAGTGAAAATCAAAGTTGTTTAACAAAACAAATAAACATAAAAGTAAAATGGGTGTGTTATCGATAATAATCACTTTGATTTATCAAAAGAGACAGTTTGACAGATTTGTTTGTCAAAGTGTTTTGCTGACAATACAGCCTCAATAAATTCAATACCTGATATGTTAAACAATCAACGCATTTGCAATTTTAAAACAATAACAAAATCAATACAAAGCTACTAATGATGTCAGCTCTTACACCTACGAAAACACATTAACAAAATTGTATTTTCAAAAAAACTCGTTCAAAGCTTTGGATAACACCTAAATTGTCTTTCAATTAATAACTATTAGAGTGCCCTTCATCGGTGTTGATGCTCTCTGATTAACGTCGGGTAATTCACAGGTAAAATTATGGATTGCAGACGTTATCGAGTCGTCTGCTTGCACGTCATCCATCTCGTTTCAATGTTACGTCATGCAATGCCATTGCATTGATTAGTTGTTATGTATTTTTTTTTGTTATTTCGTATTGTTGTTCTTTATTTGATGCGAGGGCGCAATGTTATGTGGGTAAGGATTTTTATCTTATTAATTTAAGATCAAAACCTACGAAACTATAAAATTCCTACACTCACTAATAGATGAAATATGATTACAAAATGGCAAAGCCAAACGGTGTATTGCATAATAGTAGGTGTACATATACTTAGAACAAAAGCTGGAAAGTCAGTTTTACCATGCTTATGCAATATGTTTTAAAGTAAAAATTTTGAAATATTTTTTGTGCATGGTGCCTAAAAAATCCCCACCCACGGTTAATAAGCATGTTCTGCGATTACTTAATTATAATTAGTTGTACTTCGACTTTAGATATCACCCAATATATTGCTCACAACTTAAATGGAAAGACACTGCTCATAACTTAAGAGTGTGTATTTAAGACTACAATAAACAGGACACTATCTCTTTCAATGATTGATTGAACAAGGATCAACAATTCGAGTGAAAATGTTTCTACTTGACCACGATTTTTTTTGGTGTCATACATGCTTTTCAGACGGAAAATTCTTTGGCCTGTTCTATTTTCAGGACAAACTGCAATATGTTATGTTAGCCCTTGTAATAACACTGTTATTGGATAAAAACAATTATTGGAAATAAAACCAATACATTACTGTGTAAAAATGAAGGAGAAATTTCCTTCCTTCCTTGAGGAAAGCAGCTAGATTCAGTGTAGCGATTCGGTCTGATTTACAAATGAATCAATATAACCATTTATATAACCAATTCCTATTTCAATGCAATGTAATCATTTCGTCGCAAGAAAAATGCTTGGAAAAGGGCATTGCATTTAAATCTAATGTCATGGAACAAATGCGCCATATTTTGCGTTTAATCATTTGCCAGGAAGATATTGAAACATACAGAAGATTTACCAGTCCCCAACCGTCTTTAATTTGTACACTGCTAATTAAATCTGAATAAACAAATTTTCCAAACGTTACTTGTAATGAAATCAATCGTCTAAATTGAATAGAATAGGCACTGTGTAACGTAACGGCACCGAACGTCTAATAAGGGAGATTTGTAGGCTAAAAATAAAATTGGGAATAAAACAAAATCTTCAGGGGCTTTATCATGAATAGTAATGACTACTGTACAGAAAATCGGTTGTATAATTTCTAATGACTTTCGACATAGCAAAGTTGTCGATTAATTATCATTGCGAAGAACTGTGATTGTTTGCGGATGAATTTTTGTTCAAACAAATATGTTGTGAATAAACAGATACAAATCCCTTGGGATAACTTAAGCTAAGATTAGAGGACGCGTTTTAAAATAAACCGAAATAGAATAAAAAACTAGGTGTGACTTTCTTTTTGTTTCCAATATCAATACTTTATTTTATCCTTATGTATACTTCTACAGAAAAGACTCTTTTAGCTCACCTCGACTAGACAAAAGGTGTCCAGGTGAGCGATTGCTGACTCTTTCGTCATCGTCGCCCTTTAAAAAAACAAAATCATATTCTCTGAAACTGCTGTACAGATTTTTATAACACAGCCATGATTGTTCCAGTAGTGTATATTGTCCTAATTTGTGTTTAAATGTTTGATCCGACAATCAAAATCGCGGCCATGGTTATTTAAATGTTAACATAACCTTTAATGACTAAACTGGAAGAGCTGGAAAAAACATGTGAAGCACCACGTTGCACTAAGAATTGCAATGGAAATGACGTCATCACGTCGAACCCGTAGCACAATACCGAACTGACATTTACTCTGTTCAAAGCGGAATAACTCTTTCAGTCGTATAAAAGAGTTATTTTCATAACTCCGATTTATACTCCTTCTTCGAGTAATAAAGGAAACGTTGCACACGTGAATTTGTAACGCCCTCTGCATACCAAGTTTCACAAGAATTGTATCACAAGTTCCATACAAAGTTTCATAAAAATCGTATTACTAGCTGAATGCCAAGTTTCATAAGATTTGTATTACCAAGCTGCATACCAAGTTTAATAGAAGAACTGTATAACAAGCTGCATACTTAGTTTCATCAGATTTTTATTTCAAGCTGCATACCAAGTTTCATAGGAGAACTATATTACGGACTGCATACAAAGTTTTCATGAAAGTTCTATTTCCAGACGACAACATGCAGCAAGCTCTGTTCGCATCGAGGTCATTGGTATGAAATAAAATCCCAGTATGGCGAAAATTGGTCCACATACAGTGGCCGAGTTTATTTGAAATTAGTAATCTAATAAACACATGAACAGACGATGCGAAGGTGGGGTTAAAAATTGGCCACACGATTACGAAGTAATCCCCCCACCCGATGCTGCATGTTAACTTAGGGTAGATCACTGTGTGCAGTACTTAAACAACCAATCCACAATATTATGAAGTAATATAAAATCATTATATATATACATATATACATTGTACATTAATGAATAATTAGCATAAATGTCTGTCCCACGAAATTTTATTTTTTTTTTTTTTTTATTTTTTTTTTTTTAATTTAATGTTATGGTTGCATAAGCTCACCGATAACAAAATGTCGATTTTCAAATTACTGTCATTGGTTGCATCAGCTCACCAATAACAAATTGTAATTACTTGTATACCTATATACTAAGAGAGTCGTGGCTTAAGCTCAACCCAACAAATTATATAACTGCACTTAATATTGCATACAAAACCAACCAACCTATTCCGAATTAAATGTCCACTTAGAATTATGGCTGCATCAGCTCACCATAACTTACACTAAAATGGTACAATGGCTTAAGCTCACTGCACCTTTGATACCTTTATAAACCTAACTTACAGGCCTTATGTACTTCAAAAAGGCGTTTGAACGCCATCTACCCATTTTACGCAACTGAATTTCCGACAACCCATTTTCGGCTAGCCAAGTGCATCCTCCTATTCTGAAACTGTGCCCCTTGTAAACGTTTGAAGAAAGCTCCAAAAAATTTAAAGAATTATTTAAAACATTAGTAAACTGGGATCTTGATATTGGAATCATACTCGGATGAACGAAGAGAAAACCGCTGACCTGACCTCTTAACGACAAGTACGTCTTTAAGCTGTAAACTGGGCACATATTCTTATCTTTAATCCCTCTTATACCTACTGTTGAGACCTGACCCGGAATTGAGTGCTTATGGGACCGAAAAATAATGTTTACATTTGAACCCTGAAAATTAATATCCTTTAACTCTAAACAGTGATTAGCAAGATTTGATTCAGAAAATGTCATTTCTCCTACCCGTAGTAAACCGTAGAAGGCTAAAAGAAACATACTTTTATACAGAATTCGATAATACGGAAGAGAACAAATGTTGTCAAGGGCAGTTACCAGACGAAGTAGAATAGCTTGTGTAATGGGCATTCTGCTATCAATGTTAACACGCGATTTTCGTGCACCCAGTAAGAGTTTTTTGATAAAATATGAAGATGCAGGATCTTCATACCCATCTAACTTGTGAAAAAATCCAACAGCAGCATTGTAACTATACAAAGTGTTCGGTGCCAAACCCCTAGAATATAAATCTGCTAAAAATAAAGATAAAGTTGGAATAGACACGGGCATTTTGCCATCAGAAATTGACAACTTTGATGCGCAAAATTTTTGTAGATCCGACCATGCCTTCTTATAAAATTTAGTTGTAGAATTCGCCATTGAAGATTTTACTAAATTAGATGTAACTTTTCTTAAACCGGCAATATCGGTAGAGGGGGGATTCTTGTCGGCTGTAGATGGGCATCTGGTTTCAATCTCAGGAAATTCTGCACCTGTAAACGTGAAAGTGCATCACTTAGAACATTATTTTTCCCAGGGATATGAACAGCCGATATCATAATATTATAGCGAAGCGATAAAAGCACCATTCTTCGAATCAAGAACATAACCTGGGGTTCACGACTTGTCTGTTTATTTAAAACAAATACAAGAGCTTCGTTGTCACAGTTAAATAACACAGACTTATTTCTAAGCAATTCACCCCACACTTCTAATGCTAATACTATCGGGTAAAGTTCCTTTACAGTAATATTACACTGCAACCAATCATTGTCCCATACCTCAAAGAACCAATCTTTTTGAAACACTGCCCCAAATCCAATATTTCCACTTGCATCCGTATATAATTGCAAATGGTCAGACAAAACTCTTCTCTGGTCAATAAAAAAGCATTTACCGTTAAAATTGATCAAAAATTCTTGCCACATTTTAAGATCTTCTTTTGCGGCTCTGGTTAACTTTATTTTATGGCCCGGCTTTTTGACGCCTCTACACAAATCAAATAGCCGCCTGAGAAAAGCTCTTCCTGGAAGAACAACCTGGCACGCGAAATTTAAAAGACCACATAGCGATTGCATTTCTCTTAATGTAACCTTTTTCCGCCTTTGAAACTCTTCAATGAGATCAAGACATTTTCTGATCTTTTCCGGCGGTAGACGGGCCTCTTGTTTTATAGTATCGAGCTCAACACCGAGAAATGTTAGGCATGATGTTGGACCCATAGTTTTATCTTTTGCTATTGGCACCCCTATCAAAGCACAAGTTGCCAAAAATTTGCCTAGATTCGAAGAACAAATTTCGGGCGTAGGAGCGACTATTAAAAAGTCGTCTAATATATGAAAAATAAGCCCTTCTTTCATAAACCCCTGTGCAATAAAGTGTAAACCAGAACTAAATCTTTCAAAAATCTGACACGAGGAAGAGCAACCCATAGGTAAACACTTGTCATAATAGTATAGCCCATTCCACTTGAACCCCAGTAGTTTGTAGTCTTCAGGTTTTACGGGTAAATTCCGATAGGCATTAGATATATCTGTTTTAGCAAGAAAAGCCCTAGGAAATTGTCTTATACCCGCAATTGCGTCTGCTATACTAGTGTACTGAACCGAAGAAAATTCGTCTGATATGAAATCGTTAACAGAGTTTCCTTTTGGAAAAGACAGATGGAAAATTAGTCTAAATTTGTGTTTCTCCTTTTTTGGACAAATACCTAGTGGGCTAACATTAAAATCATTAAAGGGTTTACTAAAAAATGGCCCCGCAATTCTTTTTGCTTTTAGCTCTTTGCAAAGTTTATCAGTGACCACATCAGGTTTTTCTAAAGCTGATAATAAATTTTTACATTCAGTCTGTGGATTAACCTTTTCACAATGCAATGAAAAACCCGTCTTAAATCCATCTACTAAATAATCAGTCTCAATTTTATCATAACAACAATTTAATAACTTCTGTTCTAATATCTCAACTCTTATAGGAGTTGGAAGATTAAGGTCTACTATTTCTTGGGAAGGAACCGGGTCTGTAGGAAATGTTCTGAAATCTAACGCCCCTTGGTTGAGCTGGGGCTCTACTTTGAAACCGAGCGGGGGCTTGGGCCTGGGGACGAAAAAGATAAGCATCCGATGTACTAGCATTTCCTGAAAAGTTTACCCTTCCGGTGTTTTGATTGTATCTACAATATTGTACGGGATGAAAAAGATTGCAAATGTAACATTTATGATTAAACCGACATGGCAAATTACATGTAAATCCTTGGTGGAATCTTTTACAATAACCAAACGGAACTTGGGGAATTTGAACGTGCTCAGTGCGATGCACAAAGGAGTTGGACACTTCTTTATTTTCAGCAGGAATCATGTTGGACAACCATAGTTGATGGTGCATGTTACCCCATGATACACTCAACTGGCACTTTGATTGCCTGAATTCAACGTCGTATTGATACCAATTACCTTTACGTCTAGCTATTTCTCTGACAATTTCCATATATTTAAGTAGGTCTTGACACATAGAATTGTACTTTTGGCAGTAAATTGACATAAAAATTGAAAATGCCGATACCCATTGATCAATGGTTTTGATTTTTCTAGAGTTATCGGCTACCGCTAACCTATTATTTTCAACAACTAATGATTTGACTTGAGGTTTACTAAAATTATTCAAAAGAGAACCTAGCTCAACATACTCGTTGGACCAAATTTTTGCCTTAATAACATCGCTTACATTAGACCCCAAAGGCAACACATTTTGTAAATTACTTGACGAATTACAAAAATCAGTAGTAGACGGAGTCAACACCGACCCTACCATTATTGGAACATTATTTTCTTGAAAAGTCTGAGAGTCATTTAACACCTTACTCTGAGTTGCAGGTATTACATCCTGGTCCGTCATCTCCGGTGTAAAATTTTCAGGTCCTTGGCTCGGTGAAGTAGTTTTCGGCGTAGGAGTAGTAGTAGCAGCTGAATTTTGGACTATTTCTTCCATCCTTTCGATAGATTTCTGCATAACTATAACCGTTTGGGACAGCGATTCTATTTTCTCCTCTACCGTAGCATTATTGGACGAATCCTCTTGTGCGGATGGTACACGACGAGCCTCCGTGGTTGGATTCGGATTTTCATTTCTATTGCCGCTTCCCTTCTTAGTTGTTTCGTTCCGTTTCCTTGAAGGGGGTCTATCACGTCTAGTGTGTTTAGCCTGTCTCTCCTTGATTCTGCCCGAGCGCCTCTCGGTTGTCCCATTTACTGATGGCATTCTGAAATTACAAAGCTGAAGCCAAATAACAAACATTGCCCAAATTAAGGATTGAAAACTGAATCATACTTTAATATCCCATTATGAAATCCATTCCTTTATATAAAGGTAATAACAATGCGATTCTAACTACGATGTACTTCCTTTTCTTTTTTTTTTTTTTAAACACACAGTCCGATTAACAGTATATGGATCAGTGTTGATTTTCATTTATATAATAATTATATTTGTTTACCATAATTTTCTTTTCTATTTTCTATATATCCTTTGTTATACACACAGTCCGATTAACAGTATATGGATCAGTGTGGAATACCTTTTTACTATAATTACTTTTTTTTTTTTTTTTTTTTTTTACATATATATATATTCATAATTATATAATTATATTTCACCATAATTTCTATTCTCAAACACACCAACCGTTTAGCAGGAGAAGCAGATGGAACAAAGTTTTAACCTTGTTTGATGTATATAAGTATAAAACAAGTTACTGATAAATTTCATGAATCATAAATTCAACTTTTATTTACTATTTTCTCTGCATGTACAAGGGCTGCTCTAATGTTCTTAAATAAGCGCAAGTTCCCATAATTATTTAAATGTATTCCATCCTCTGATAATAGCCTCACAGAAGGACACTGGAAACCTCTATGCACCCAAAACATCACCTTCCCCGGCCAGCGACGTGCAAGTAGGGACAGACCCAAATTTAGACAAACGACTCTACAATTATATTGTTCCAGTGTGATACCCCTCCAAGCGGCGACTCGCTCTCTCTGAAAAACCATTCCAATCAATATATATTTTATCCCTAGTGATAATAATACGTCTATCAAAATATGAAAAGACTGGATGACATCATCGACCTTCGTAACCTCGTGGCTTATGTCGTTACTGCCAATTTGTATAAATATTGTGTCCACCATTGCTTCCTTAATGTTAACTAAATTAGAGAACATGGAGGAAATTGTTCCACCACTTATTCCAATAGTCATTATTTTATGGCCCTGCAAATTCCAGCACATGTTGCCTTCAGAGAAAAAGTTTCCAAATCTTTTGATATGGGAACTGCCGATTAACAATGTCTTCATCGTTCTAAAAATTGACGACTAACTAGATACACTAACCTTCTTTCTGAACTATATATAGTCACACTATAATCTATATGTGAACCTTCTTATATTTTTATGTATCACCAATTTAACATTGTCATATTATTGTGCTGTTTTTTATGTATGTACTTGTATATAAGTTGTGGTAACAATCCAATTGTCTGGATTTTATTCCAATAAAATTTCTGATTCTGATTCTGATTCTGATTCTGAACTGATCTTGAGACTTGCAAAACTTTAGATTATTAAAAAACTGGAAGAGCTGGAAAAAACATGTGAAGCACCACGTTGCACTAAGAATTGCAATGGAAATGACGTCATCACGTCGAACCCGTAGCACAATACCGAACTGACATTTACTCTGTTCAAAGCGGAATAACTCTTTCAGTCGTCGTATAAAAGAGTTATTTTCATAACTCCGATATAACTAAGAAATAATTATAATTGACAGGAAATGGCTGATGGATCTTTAACTGTTGAGAATCAGTCCAACATTTGTTTCCATTATGGCAATGTTGTCATGCCCCTATTTATTTGATCTTCTCCCTTTAAGGTATAAGATTACATTTCATGTTTTTGTGTAATTTTGGAATCCAATACATAATAATGATGAACTTCGTTGTTTTCTTTGTTAACATAAAAGCTCAGTAGAAAAAAAATAAAAAGTTGTATGTCAATAATGATGATAACTCGGAACGAAGAAGTTTACCATGAAAAATGTAAAAATAAAACATTTTTTCTTCAAAATTGACGTTTCAGGCCGATTCTTCTGCTCTCACAAACTGGTGTAAAAAGAAGTATATGATAACTTTTTTACAAACTTTGTATACTTTCAGATCGAAGTAGAAAAAAAAACCCAAATAATCTATAACAGCAATTTTTAATTTGGTTTGGTTCATAAAGTGTGTTTTTTTTGTCTCGAGTTTTCAATCGTTGATTGATACTAACAGTTATGTATCGACAGCGCTGCAAAGTCAAATAAATGAAAGATTGACGTAAACTAATACAACCAGAATGCCTTGAGTAATATAACAACTTGAGTCTTAGAATATACAATAGAACATATTTCTAGGATATTAGCATTCATCTGAAGTACAAATGAAACCAAAATAACAAATAGAAAAGACAAGGGCAAGTAATCCACTTTACAATGCAATCAATAAAATGGCCGCTTCAAGTACACGTGGAGATGATCATGGTTTCATTGAAGAGATATTAGAATTGCTATAAATATGTCGGAAACGTTGATGATTTTTATTGAAGATGGCTAAAGAGTTCAAATGCCGACCAGAACAAATACATAAAAATCATTGGATCCATAGGAATGCTAATGAAATGTGGCATCAGTTCAGACATATAATTTGTTGAAGCGATGACACTTTTCTTTTAAGTCAGTTTTAGGTTTTTTAAATATGTTTTGCCTTTCCTGGTACTGCTTTGTCATTTGTACGTTTCCCACAATAATTTTGTTCATTTGATTTTTACAATATTGATTTTAGACGGTTTGCAAGTTTTAAATCAAGAATAGTTTGCACGTGTATTTAGAAATTAAACTGGCTGGTAACTTGAAGATTTGGAAACATTGTTTATATGTACAGTATCATGCATTGAATAGATGAAAATGAGATGTGGAATAAGTGTACGCGACACAACCTACAATATAAACGTAAATTTAAAACATCCACAATGGAAAACAACCAGCAGCCTTCAATGTGACCAGCGGTCGCTGCTCGCTGTTTTTCAAATGGCCCCTGGATTGAAAATAAACTACATATGATTCAAGCCAAATCCTAAAGTGCAATGAAAGACCCTCTTCTTGACAAAAACAATTAACATTAATTCGACTAAATATAAACATAAGCTTTGATAAAGATTCCTGGCTTAGGACAGGCACATTGCATGCATTGAATGAACAGCATCGTCCTTGGTGTTCTTCATTTTCCGTTCCTTACCATCACTCATTTTTCCAGTGGTGGTCAAAACTCTCCTACACGATTGGCCTTGTCCCCCCTTTCCTCCACCTCATCATCATGTTCATTGTTTCATTCCTTCCATCTTTATTTCCCGGATATACCCGAAATTACACTGCTTTGGAGTAAAACAATTACTAACCAACTAACTACTTCTTTCCAAGGCAAGTTTTTTTTATATACTTCGGTCGACCCACAATTCAGATATAAATATAATTTATTCATGATCTTGTGAGATTTTCAAATATATTTTGGTTTTTATCAAAAAAGCCGCCGTGTTAATAAAAAAAAACAAAAAAAAAAACAAAAACAAACAAACAAATCGAACAAGCCAGGAATCTTTGACAAAGATTTCGTGTGTACTTGTCTTTTTGATGTTTTCTGTTCCTTGTTTAAGAAGGGGGTCTATCTGTGACTGTTTCGGGACTGTATTTGAATTATATGCATTTTATTTAGACCATGGGCCAATTGCACAACTGCGAGCAGCGCCTACTGGCCTCGTTGAAGGCTGCTGGCGGTTGTCCATTGTGGTTTTCTGAATTGCCGCTTGATTGTGCGCTGTGTCGTGCTTATTCCACATCTCATTATTTCTATTAAAAGAGACATGTGGATCAGAAACCATTGAATTTTATAGATGAATTGCCTGATCATCTATCCTTTCCTTGATTTTGCATTCTCACCTTTGAATTGAACGTTACAAATATATAAATAATACAGTATGTAGGCTTGTGAAACTCTAAACAAACCATAAAGGATCTTTGGTTTATATTTAAACCTTTTTATTTTATTCTTAAAAATAGATATACATAAATATAACGGGATAATCCAATTCGACATTCGAAGAACCAGTATACAACTTTAAATCTTGAAGATTTGAACAGTAAATTCTATATATTCCTACGCATCAAGTCAATATAATTGAAGACCTTTTGAGAATAAATTGAAAAATGTCAGTCAGTTGTCTGAGTTGTTTCAAATAACATTTCGTACTTTAAAGATTACGTATTTGTTTTAGGGTCTGTCAATACCATACCAACTTATGTAAAATAGTTATATCAAGCCGGTCGTTTGAAATATGATCCTAAAATTATAGACAATAAAAAGTTGTACGAATTTTAAAACCGATCGTGTAATGTCAGGCTACCAGCAGTCTGAGCGAAATCCTAGCATAGTGTTTCAAAATTATAAAATTACAAAATGCGAACTTCTCTTAGGTCTTATTGTTAAAAGAATCACTAGATTAGAGTTTTGAAAGTGTGTCATCATCATTGTAAAGACCAAGAACCGAAAATTTGATACTTAAACAACCACTAGTCTTATATTCTTTTTGATTAAAATCCTGCATGCTACAGTAATGATAGCATATACACCATAACAGAGTATGAACTTAAGAGAACCTGATCATGAAGGTAAAAGTGATTTTGGACTGGCGATTTGACGAACGGGCGTACGGACCCGAACACTTAATATTCTCCAAAGAACAAACTGATGACGGCAAAGGCTATGTAGATAAAATTATAATTCCGCACAAAATAAAAGAAAGAAGTGACATGCTTAGCTAGACTAGTTTGTTGCTTCAAGAATCCTGTGAAAAGAGTTCATACCCACACAAACATTAACAACACAACACAGATTTTTACTTATTTATATAAATGTCGCTATTTTTATTTGCTTTGACGTTGCCGTAAACGTTAAGAAAAATGCGTCATTTTTATCATTTATCTCCACTTTGAAAGTCTGTAGCGTGAAAACGAACTCCGTAGTCAAGGACTTTCTTTACACCAAAATGCACAGAATTTAATTTTGAATATGTCTGAAGTTTTTAAAAAAATATTGATCGGTTAAAATCTTTTATTGAATGAAAATGTTCAAAAACATGACTTTTCATGTTCATATTTCTATTATATTCAATGTAATTTAGATACAGAATCAGCATATCTTTGGAAGGTCATAACTCGAAAACAAGGTCCGTGACCTCAACTTTTTATTGCATTTCCCTATTCCTCCTAACATACATGTATGGCTATTTTTTAAGAAAATTGATCGGACAGTCAATTTCGTATACTTTACCTTAACACGTACATGCACCCATCTTAGTTCTTACTTTGTATTGTTGCTTCTACAATGCTTTTAGGCAACGATGTTTCAACATTAAAGACTTGACATCATTTGACACCCTTACTTTTGGACTCAACTCTGTATTCCTTTCTGTAAGTTTATGTAAAAAAGTTGCTGACAAAAGGAACATTTATGTCTAACCTATGCTAAATGGACCACTTTGCCGGTAATCGTTTACGTTTAATTTACCAATTAATGAGTACGAAATTGCAATAGGATAATGAGGTTTGGACATGAACCAACCTACTTGTAATTAAACAGAATGACTCGCTAACTTGTACTTAGTCCTTAAAAAATGACTTGAATGAATCACTTTTGTTTTTAGTCATAATAACATATCATAATGAAGAGATACATATTTGATACAAGGAAGCGAGTGGCAAAAATTCTTAGTCAGCCCGCTTAACAGGAAGATAAACGACAGAACTGGAAACACACCCCAACATATGGGACTCATACTTTAAGCTGCATACTAAATACTAAAAGCCTACGAATAGTAATCGCTGAGAAATCTGTTACGACAATTTTTCAATTCCAAAATTCTAAGTCGGCTCGATAAACAGGAAGTAGGTAAGTGACAGACTTGGAAACGCATCCCAACTAATGGGACCCCTACCTGAAGCTGCATACCAAATATCAAAATCTTTCGATTAACAGTTTCTGAGAAATCTGTTACGAAAAAAAAAGTGTGATGGACGGACACACGGACGGACACCGGCATTTCTATGTCTACGCTCCGCGTTGTGGCGGGGGACAAAAAATATTTCCACAGCAATTTCCATAGCAATGTTGCTTTTTTAAGCAGGGGAGACGTACTTTACGTGTCAACACCTTATACTATATTTGCCCCATTTACTAATACGCCGACACATACTGTTCTTACATAGACAGTGGATCTTTAAATCTTCGTTTCATGGCTTCAAAGTTAAGGTTCCGCTAAAGAACAATAAAAGCAACACTGAAAGAATATCAGTTTCGACTTTAATTCCTCTTTCTGATCACGCAACTGCCAACAATACATTTTTATTAAGTTTGCTGAAAATGATTAAGGTTTAATAAATACAGCATGGTTGACGTTTTATGTCTGTAAAATTATATTTTATTTCTGGCCATTGCTTATTCTTTGTCAAGATATAAACTTCCTGTTATCTGCTCGGCTTCCTGGGTTATAATAAATATGTGCCATCTAAACGTCTTTGATGCTTTTATTTAAAGGTCATGGTACATGTCGTTGTAATTAAGCCATAATCTGATTTTATATTGTCAATTCAGTTCCTTTACTATAAATGAGGACAAAAGAAAGATTATTTTCAACGTAAAATATTTTTTTTATATCTTAATTAAGATTTTTTTTTCATCTTGGCGTCAGATCTTTGACAAATGGGTACCTGCACACGGCAATCAATGCAAATCGTGGTTAGATTATTGCTGTGATTATTGAAACTTTAAAATTACACTTTACATTGTAACTAATAACTTTAAACAACAATGCATTTGCTTTTTTTTTGGGGGGGGGGGGTATTCACAGTTGAAATCTGACACTCAATAGTATTCTATACCTCATTTGTTTGCAAGGTTTGTCGTAATCTGATTGGCTGGCAACCAGCTTGGTTCTCTCTGCTTTTCATATCTCTAAGACTTTAAAGAGGTCTTTGGTGGGAAACTTTCAATATCACCAAGTTTATTTTACACCTTGTTCATTTAAGTGCATTTCGGTCAAATTTAAATTGAATTAAAAATCGGATATTAGACTTTACCAAAGAGAAAAAAAAACCCAAACAAGAAAAAGTATTGATGAAATTCGCTTTTGCTTGTTATGTACTTTAGGTAAAGGATGTGAACATCAACCGTCTTGGTGTTTTAATCAAGTGGTTTTTGTTCTGAATTTTATTATGCTGAGTATACATTTTCATGCTTTTGTTTTTTTTTTTTGTGTGTTTTTTTTGGGGGGGGGGGGGCTGCTGCATGTGTGGCTTTTTCTTTATATTGATTTAAGATCAAATTGCCCTCTTTCTCTATATCTAGTAAATTATCAGGTCATATAAAGCGGTGGATTTCAACCTTGGCCAACCTTGAAAGGCATAAGAAAGACATTTGATGCTTGCGTCATATTGAAAAAGATATTGATGCACATGGTTCTTGATGATATGTCAAAGTTTCAGCATAAAAGGGAGAAAATACCATTATATAACTTGGAATTAGTACTTTTATCTTATTTCAAATAATATTACCACTGGAACTGAAACATTACAATCTAATCTTCAAAGAGTGCATATCACATGTCTACTTGGATCAGTTTTAAGAGGCCTTAGAACTCTCATGAAAAGACATTGAAATCGTATCATTCCTCATTCAAAAGCGATGACTGAAAATAAATTTGCATATTCTTTTGAACCCTTGTTAATCAAAATGTCAGCATGGCTCTGTTTGTTCATTTTCATGTCTGCGCAACAAAGTAAATTAAACGCCAGCCTACATAACAGCTCATTGTCATTCATCAACTAGATAGACAATTATCATTGTAAAATTTTCCAATTTGAAATCAGTCTTCTGGACTAACAAATTATTCTCGTTATGTTTCCAAATTACGTTAAGATGACCTTTAAAACAATCTTAAACTTTATTTGGTGGCATGTTTTGTTTTATTTTTTATGTAACTTGGTACTTTAATGCAGTTAAGTATACTTGTTTGCAGATTTTCAATCTTATGCATGAGAAATATATGGAATATTTTGAATAGTACCATGGTATTGAAAATATGTCTAGTTAATTTGGTTATGCTGTATATGCAATTTTCAAGGAGTAAACGCTCGTCAACTGCATTTGAATTAAAATACGTAAAGCAAAATGTCGAAAGAGACATTCTCTACCAGTTTAAATAAGAAACATGGTAAATCAGAATAACTATAGTGAGTCTATATGCATTTTCTTTCTAGATCTTTTTGGATGTTATATTCATAATATTAGGAAAAATACTGTGATTTTGGTCATAGAAAATTTCATGCAACCTCGAATCTTTTTTAAAGCAGATCAAATATTCAATTTAGTCCAATAAATTGAATTACTTCACCCCAAAAGCTTTTTTTGTAAAATGTATCTATAACAACGCCACTGGTATGGATATTAGAAACAGATAGCCCTTTGTCTAAAAGGAGCATTTTTTATCGTAAGATGACCCGTCTGGTACTTGACAGTGCTATCTATTTTGTCTTCTGGTCGGTAATTAGACACTGAAAATGATCGGATGTATACTTTTATCTCCATAGAGACACGTGGTGTAACTACAGTACATAGTCGAAGTCATTTTTCTAGGTTATGATCAGTTTAAGGCATGGGATTTTTACATTACGATGATGCCGGATGGTATAAGAAATTTTACAACTGCAACCAGCTTAGTACCACATTCGAATTAAAGACACCCAAATTATATCAACCATTACACACCATCTATATTGTACAACCCGTATAAGACCTCTTTAGCGAGCATTCAAGTTAGTAAAGGCGAATGGAAGTATTGTAAAAGTGTCATGATTAGCTGTAAAATCACATGAACATTGAAACATTATTTCTTGTTCTATTATCAACTGTTGATCAACTATTTTTCTAAGAACTAAGGACGTTGACTTTAGACCAGAAATCCTATTTCTTTTATAATTCTTGTTCTCAGATAACGGTGTTGATTATTCGACTAGACGTTGGTTATGTAGGATCACGTATTAAATGTAGATATCACACATTCAGGGTGTGTTTGTTGATTTTTCTTTCACCAGTAATCTCAGGGCAATAGAATAATACAAAGTTTCGTGGATAAACTTGAACCATTATCTTTTCTATAATCTTTTCTAACATCATATTTGATGAGAATGGCAGTCTAAACTGGTCCAGACATAATTATTCTATGTCTATTATGTAATCGTACAAAACTTTATTTAATGTTCATATAGCTTTATTCAACACGTACGTGATGGTGAGCCATTTTATGCATTTAAATGTGGTTATTGGTTATCGATTCCTGTTCCTGTATGAGTTTTTAGACATGTAAGATAAAGGCATGTGATCTGTCCAAGGTCGGACAAATTTATGGCCAATTTCCCCATTCAGACGAAGAAAAAAATCTCTTGGCTTGAACTTCTTGACAGCAGTATTCTAAATATGAAACAGTTATTTCGATGCATAAATTGCCTACATCTGAAATATTGCCAAATGCTTAGAAATTGCTCCAGACTATAAAAGTTTAACAAAGTACCTTTTAAGGATCTGTCGGAACTGTCAATTTTAAAAGACTTATCTTTGCTGTATATGAACTATTTAAAAATGTCATAATGGAGAAGATTTGATATATGGTTGGGACGTTATACAGGCTTAAGCCTTTGGTTTCTGTGCCGACGAAATATTTCTATGTTATCATATAAAATAACCCTTCTATTGCAGAAGTTTCAAATTATTATGTTCAGTGGAGCCAATTCATTTCATAAGCGGTAAACTAAATGTAAGCCACCCTATGGTCAAACAATAAGCAACTTTAAGTTGTAATTACAGGTCATTACAGATAGGTGCTGTTTTAGGGAACGTCCAGTATTTACCTTTAATTCTTAAATGACCGTTAATTATATGAATAAGATATTATTTGATTTACTAGTTTTATTTCCGATATATTTCATTTTTTGGAAAAAGCAACCAATTCTAATCAACAAATCTTCGCAATGACTCAAAAACTATTAAAACAGAAACATATAATCTAACAACACGTATAGTTAGTTATTGTGGTATAGGCCTTGTTCTTATGACATTAATTCCTTCATATCTTTATTCATGGTCTTATTCAAGTTGTAAAAGCTCTGTACAAGGATCCAATAGGCCTAATAGATGTAATACTATTACAAACATACCAGGTCGGTCAATAAAAAAACTCATCCATCAATCCTTTTCAACGGAACCATTTAGTCAGTACATAAAAACTCGAAATATTGGCATTCTTCCACAGAATCTTAAAAGAGGGGATATTGTATGCATATTTGATTTCTTCGAAATAATGAAGTAATTGATCAAGATTTAAAGATATTAGTTCGTTTATTGATTGTCCCATCGCGACGTCACACAGGCTTATGCGTTTGGTTCCTTTGATGACGAAATAATTCCATGCATTCCAGGGTTGCCTATTTTTGAAATTTTGAAATCGGGCTTATGATTATTTCTGTGATGTAGCTGTGTCAAACGTTTGTAAACTGGAGTAACATAAGAGCAAACTCATCCCTTAATATACATATTTTGAAAGCACACAATTGCGGGACGAAAACTTGTAGTGGTTGATAACTAGAGTGGGGATGGTTTATAAAGAATTGTTTCTTACTTTCCTTATTAAAATATATTCTTTCGCCTCTATTAAAATAGAAATCTTACATGGTTGTTTGTAGAATTATTGCAAAATGAAACTATTGAAGACGGGCAAAAAAACTTTGGATGACTACTTTAACATTTCCCAAAGGGTATCGAGTACATCTAATAAACAACTCAAATAGTTTTAGAATTATAATGGATTGACTCCTAATGCCTTTGTTTGTTATAAATGTTACAAATACAGTAAAACCATACAAAACATCTCCAGATAAATACATTTCTTAACGCGATAAAGTTGTCCGTCGTCACTTCTACACATGGTCGGCTGTTTTTCTGCGATTTTATCACGTTAGCCCGATAGATCTCTTAAGACTGACAGTAATGTGTTAAGAACATCAGTTTAATACTTCAGCATCAGTGAACATAGAATTAAATAGAAATGGCTTATAGTCTAAAGAAGCCTTTCAAATCGATTTAATTATACTGTACAAGATGGCGACCGAGGAGAGCCATCTCTCTATTGTTCCTTTGACAGTTTTGTTCAAGTTACGTTCTTTTAATGAGAAGCTGTCTATCACTGTTAAAAAGGAACTTGAATGTGTATTGTATGATGAAATACTCCGTAGAATGACGACAAGAAGGTCTTAAGTAAATGAAATTCTTATCGCAAGATTCCGATAATAGGAACCCGTGTCCTTTTATGATATTAGTTATTTAGTTTTATTGTGTTGTAAATAGCCCAAACAGAAACGTTTCTATATTAATGATGTCAATCTGCATTTATTGTCTTTTTAAAACTTTTTTCATGAAGTAACTTATTTTGATGATGTTTTAGCTTCAGTACGTTATGACAATGCAATTTAAATTTTAATAGAAAAGCACTTACATAATGCAAAGGAAAACCATAAATAAGAGATTTATCAAGCATTTGGTAAATTAATTTAATACATGTATTGAATATGACAAGAATATAAGAAGAGACGTATCGATTGTTTATGTTGTACTTTTACGAGTGCATGCCTACTGCATGTAATGTACTCTTATGCTAAGGTGACCTCCGCCAAAAAGGGTTGGGATAAGCCGTCTCTTCCATTCCGCCCAACCGAAAGTAATGTCTTTTGTAATTTTATGCATGTTTGTCAGAATAGTTTTTTACTTCTATGTACGAACAATATATTTTCTTGCAAAAATATAGAAGTTATTTGTTCTAGCTTTAGAATTTAAAGAAATGCATTATGTTACGAATTGCATGACTTTTCATTGAACATTGTGAACCTGTTGACATTACAGAAGTTCATTTTAAGTTTTGAAGCGGGGACTTTAAAACAGTATGAAAATTATAATGTGTTTTTTTCCCACACAGAACCTTTAACTGAAAGAAAAGTTCCTGGATAATTTGCTACGGGTTCACAGAGTGAAGTTGCGTGTTGTTTTTTCTTTTCTGCTCATTCAGTTGTTGTTAATCTTTCATGCGTCTTCCTATAATAATTGGTACTTTTAGTATGTTTTTGCCTTATAACATAATTCCCATTCATGACTTCGGGATGTGGGAACATTTTCTGAAAAAAAACCCAGTCGTTTCCATGACAGCCAATTTTCAGCATTTTTGAACAAACGATGTTTCATTACCATCATTACGCTTACCAATCTATCTAACGAGACGTTAATAACTCATGGTCACTTGCTGCCGCATCAATAACGTCCAAACCTCACATTATCTAATCATCACTTCAATCGACACGGGACATGCATGGATGACCGATAGGACGATAGCTGGTAGTTTCTTAGAAAGAAAAGTCACTATTAGTTTCGATTAATTGTCTAGACGGACACTAAGATATACCTGAGGTTCTATTGTTCGGTAGCTAATTGATATGTTACTTTAGTTAAATAATGTATTTGGAAAAATGATGCGTAGAAAACAGTTCATGGTCATGTGTTATTGATCACATTTGGGTTTATATTTTACAAATTTAGATATTTTCATTTAAAAAAAAAGGTTAAAGAGGACAATAAACCAAATTTCGTGTCCCTTATCATGTTCCCCCGAACTGCCAAAACAAAAAATAAAAAAACAATGTAAAGACCTTAACTTAATGTTTACTTGACAAAATCTTCGAAGATACAAATGCAACTTTTTATCTAAAAGCAATTGGAACATTTCTGTCCGATCTGGTCCTTAAAAGGTTGATTGATATCTTTTTTACTTGAATTTGCCTTTACAACAATGCCAAACAATCCATTGGCACACTGTTTTATTCTAGTTTGAGATCCACACCAGAACAACCGTGGCCAAGCTTTGATGAGTACAGCAGAAATATTTTATCGTTTATTAACCTTATAATGAAATTATATAAATGGAATACTTTATCTGTGTCTGGCCTACGGCGATCTATAAAAGTCTTTATTCTTACATCATCTCTGGCCTGACAACGCATCATTAATTATAACTCTTCCGTGCAAAAGATGCTCGTAAAGCATTGCTATTTGAGAGCTCCAAATACTGGAATTACTTCGTCCATATTTTCTCATCTCTAGAGTAATAGATGTTTCTAAATATAGAAGCATGTTATCCATCAAAGACGAGGTTCCAAAGGGAAAATTATTGGTACCACATGAGAAAAAACTGTCTATTAACATTGACTTTTCATCAGATTTTATTTATTCAAACAATCAATCTATATAAAAAGTAAGTTAATTCAAGTCAAGTTATTTGCATAAAATAGTTCTCATCCCACTATACAAACAGTTGTAATTTTTGTTACTGACAGGGCGCCATATTTAGAAATAGAGCACTTAGTTTTGACGTCATAGCCCTTCAAAGAAAGTTGTTTGCTGAACAGACAAAACGAGCAATAAGGTCAATCATTGATTTCATTTAAATATTTGTTCTAGAAAAATGATCATCTTTTACCAGGAATCGATAATTCGTATGCATTGTGGCTTGCATGTTTGTTCATACTTTTCGTGGTCTCCAAAAGTTTCTGTTCATATTTCGACACCTTTTTTGATAACACCCAAACGACTTAAGGTATTAATAAACAACTATAAGTAGACATAACAGTCTTTATAAATTGTCTGTTCTCCAAATTTAGACCAAGTGTCAGCTTGTCATCCCTTAAAAAGGTAAGAGTGTTAAAATAGTGAGTGAGTGAGTGAGTTGGTGTTTTACGCCCGTGTAACGCTATATAGGTTATTTACAGGCGATGAACATGAAAAGGGTGATAAAATGAACATGAAACGATGATGATAAATGAAATATGGGGGTGGGATGGGAAACAAAGGACCGGTTAATTTTGAAGAACCACAGGAAAAGGGGAGAAGTGGGTAGGGACGGAAAATTTAGCCTATGTGGTGCACTACTGGGCGGTCCACAAAGGGGTCTTTTACGTGCATGAAGCGTGGCACTCTCCACAGTGTTAAAATAGATATAATTATAAGCCCTGCACTTTTCATTGAGATTTTTCTTTATAGTCTTTACTATATGTAGAGGTTTGTTACTTGTTGGTTTTGCTTTTATTCAGTTTTGCTTTTTTTCCATAAAAATACAGCTTTAATCAGACTTCTTCAATTTTCAATGTACCACTTAAATTGAAAAATAAAAACAGATCGTTTCATTGTTAATGAAGTAGTTTTGGTTTGCTCCCAATCACTGTGAAGATGATAAAGTGGTATTGGGACCAAGGCCAATAGGCTAGCGTAAGATGTAATACAAATAACAACAAAGTTCCAGACAATAAATTTTGCTACGCCTGACGCGCGTTTCGTCTATTCAAGACTCATCAGAGGCGCTCTACCAAAAATATAATGGAAGGAAGCAAAGTAAGCTCTACCCTTTTCAGAAGATTTGTAAGCATGTTATCAAATTTTATCAGTTAGGCGAGTACTAGTGTACCGGATGGTTGGCACTGACGTTACTGAGAATAGATATCAGGATACATAAGTCATTAAATTGTTACCTGAAAGTACTCAAATGTTTCGAGTTTTACTAGAAATTGGCAATTCCTGATTATGAATTTTGTTTAGATGTCGATGATGAGTCTTTTATATAAGAAACATCTGTATGACGAAGTCTTTAGATGTAATTGTATTTCTACTTGCAAATGATAGTTATCATCGGTGCTGAATTTGGCTTCCCTGTTCGTACGTTTAGAGTTTATGTATTCTTCCTTCGATACTTGCTGTTTATGAGATTGAAATTAACCGTTTTAGTAAATTTATTACACATTTTATTAACGTGACAATCACTTTCCCTTTATATATACGTTTCATTTCATCGAGGAGGTTTTTTACAAATGGTATAATCAAGAAAAAAAGCCTTTATCAGTATATTATTTAATTAAAGGTCAGAAAGCCCTTATGACTGATAAACAATATCACCGTTTTACTATTAAAATGATATTTTAGCCTGCATTCTATACAAAGAGAGCAGATACACAGGAGATATTGAAACATATGTTAAACATATGTTCATAAACATATTTTCACCTCATGTTTGGTGCCGATATAGTAATCATATGTTTTCAAACATAGGTTGAACATATGACGAACATATATATTACATATGATAACAAACATTTTAAAATTCAAAATGTGAGTTATGCATTGGCAATTCATTAAAAATGGTGTTCTTCATTTTTCTAAAAACATATGATTGTCATATGAAAACCCAAGACATATGATGAACATATGTTTTCAAACATATGTTTATCATATGAGCACCAAACATATGTTTATCATATGGGCACCAAACATATGTTTATCATATGCATGGGCACCAAACATAAGGTAATCATATGTTTAACATAATGATAACATTATGTTTTTTCATACATATCTTTAACATACGAGTACAGTACAATCAGAAAAAATGCATATGAATGAGTTACCAGGTATGCGTTTTCGTTTTTTCGAACGTTTTATAAACGGGTCAATTGTTTCGGGCTCTTCATGTATTCTAAAACACTTTAAAATCGTGTTTTTATAAGAAAGATCCAACCAGTTTAATACAAAATAAAGTCATATGAATTCTGTCCAGTTTTTGCTTTTGGGCAACTCATAACTTCCATAAGCGATGAAAGTGATTTTTCCTGTGAGATTTAAGGTTCATGGTTACACTTCGAATAAAATGGTTGATATTTGACCTATTTTTTAGTCTATGTACAACTTAAACGACATAAAGAAACACAAAATAAAGTGTAGCAGCGTCTAAATATAAAAATCGCCGATCATTTTCCCTTCCAGTTAACAAGATTATTTTTGTTGTTTTCTCTATTCATTTTCTTTCCGTTCAAATTTTACCATAAATAAAGCACGAACTACCCCTAAATAACCTGCCATAAAACCGATTGTGAGTAGATTTAATAACACCAATAATGAAATTAACTTGCACGTGGAGGCCAAATGACAGGGCATTGATGATATTTGGCTATATTTGGGTGATCTAAAAAACGCAAAGAAAATGCCCCGGCAAAACTGATAAAGTGTACACGTACAAAATACTAAAAGTTTATGCAAAAAATATTTATCTAGACGCTGCCACGCCTTATTAAGCAATTAAATGTGTTGTTTAAGCTCCACATAGACTGAAAAAAGACGTAAAATATCGGTCATTTTTTCCGAAGCGTAAAGATGAACCTTAAATTGTGATGTTGGGCTTCGTTATAAATAGGCCTTTTTGTATTTTCATATTTTTCCTTAAGCCTTTGTTTTATTTCAAGTGTAGTTTTTAAAATCACTTTAGAACATTGCCTCGTGCCAGAGAAAGCTAAAATTAAGTGGTATATTTAAGAGACCTTGGAGACTTCGTGACGAGTGTAAAACAAGAAACCGATAAAACAAACACAGACGATTTTTCATCTGCATAAGTGAAAATTCCCAAGTTGACTGCAATTTTATTCTGCAGTATACAAATTATTCTAGAATATGATATAAAAACTCAATATATTTCCAAGTGATAAACTAAGGAGTTGTTTATGGTACCGTTAATCGAGTTGACCTTTTCCCTAAAGAATATTTGCCTTTCTATAAATAGAAGAAAATTGATGCTACGTCACAAATTATGACGTCTGGCTATAAAACGATTACATTGATAATGAACGATCTGTTAACTTGATAAATTGAAGAATCAAATATTAAGATGGTTAGTGCTAAACTGAGAGGTAACATATGGAAGAAATTTAATAATAAGAACTCGATTAATTGAAAACTACGTACAAATGTAGTTGAAATTATTTAACTTCAGTAAGAATTGTATAATTTACTACATTTGAAACGGCATCAAACAAAGTATTATCTTTACAATTCGTTACACGAATACTTAAATGTCTTTGTCTCATCGGTCATTGACTTGAATTAAAAAGACTCCCGTCGTTATAAAATCAAAGACTAAGTAAAGGTTAGAAGGTAAGATTTTTTTCTTAATGATTTAGCAGTCGAGCCGTAGGCGAGACTATGCTAAAATGTTAAGAAAAATGTACGACCTTCTGACCTACTTGGAAGACATGGTTTACTTGAGACCTAGTCTTTGATCCTCATAATCAGGAGTGTCATGGTCCATCATTCCATAGAAACAGGAAGCAATTTACCTAATCTTACTGTGTAAATAAACTGATACTGCAGGTTTTTAATCATTTTAATCAAACACTTCGTTGTGGACAGTTCAGTTTTCCATTAAAAAATCATTCTCTTTTATGGAAATAATGTTTTGATTTAATTTTCTATGGAATTAATACTTCCAAATACATTGTAGTGTGATTTGGATTTTTTTTAATGGTCAGTGTTAATATTTCTTAAAAGAATTGAAGCTGAAATCCTCAATTTTAATTAAATATTAAGTATCTGTCTTTCAAAGAATCATGCAGGGTTTATGATAATGGTGATTTATGGTAAAAAATAACACATGGGTTTCTTTACATTTTCTTATTGTTGAAAATCGCGTCTGTTTTCACAAAGGTCTTGGTCATTTGAGAAATCAGTGTTTTGAATTGTAACGAAATGCATAGCAAGAAAAGAGTTATTTCCCTTGTTAACAGTCTAGGTAAATTTTATTTCTCATGACCAACATCATAGAAACAAATAGCTATTGTTTTTGTTAATAGGTGACCATTCTGTATAAGAAACCATGTTCAAACACATGTGTTATTTTCTACCATGAATCACCTTCTGCATGATTTTTAGAAAGACTGTTACTTAAGTGATTGGAATATATTAAATACGAAAGAATATGGAATATGTGCCAGAAAGACACGATCCACATATTGAATGTACAATGCTAAATTTCGCTGCGTGTGAAGCGCTTTTCTGGATTAACCTTCATCAGACACGCTATGAGTAAAAACTTTGGAAAACCGGTGGTATATAAGATTTGATAAAACAAAAACAGAAGCCAAAAATATTACAACAATGACCAAACAAATAAATTTATCAATTTTAACAAAATAGCCAAACGTTGTCAAATTTTGGAAATATGAAACTGTGTCTCTCCAACACATATTCCAGTACTCGAAAATATATAAGAGCATACAGCTGAAGCACGGGGAAGCTTTCTACGACCTCCACACGGCACTAAAGCCAAACTCTGAAATAATATTAAATACGAAAGAATATGGAATATGTGCCAGAAAGACACGATCCACATATTGAATGTACAATGCTAAATTTCGCTGCGTGTGAAGCGCTTTTCTGGATTAACCTTCATCAGACACGCTAGGAGTAAAAACTTTGGAAAACCGGTAGTATATAAGATTTGATAAAACAAAAACAGAAGCCAAAAATATTACAACAATGACCAAACAAATAAATTTATCAATTTTAACAAAATAGCCAAACGTTGTCAAATTTTGGAAATATGAAACTGTGTCTCGAAATATATAAGAGCATACAGCTATGTATATAATATGGTACTTTTCTGCATTGAATCAATCTTATCTTAAGAAGTTGAAACTTTCGCTCTTACTTCTTTTGAAAATAATTACATTATTTTTTTTTTATATATATTCAAATTATCTATTTCATTAATTTGTTAAAATTTTGTTTTATATACTTGTGTAAGAAAGGGTTATACAATATATTTTTTAATGATGCTTTCTTCGAGGAATTTAACCATTACGTAACGATGTCGCGCAATTAAGCTATCTCAGAACGCATATTTTACTTCTCGACAAATCAGAGCAAAGCATTTCAGAGCTCTAATTTGTTGAGTAATCTGTTTGCTGACCACCTTACAAATGACCCTTTACTAATCAGGGTCTTTTGTTTGGACCTGCATTAAACAAGTTATTAAGATGATCAGTGGACAGAATACTTAACAAATTAAAGGTCTGAAATGCTGTGCTCTGATTGGTCGAGAAGTAAAATATGCCTTCTACAGAAATATAAACCTGTCCAAGCTGAAGTGAAGGATAGATTCACTCTAACAATAAGATAAGATACATATGAAAAGAGTAATAGTCGAGCCTCCCTTAGAATGAAGATTCAAGGACCAATTTCCTGGCTCCCTTTTGGTACTATATGTGCTATTGGAAGGTGTGATTAATGGTTTTCTTACGAAAATGTACGTTTAAGACACCTAAATCAAACAACCCGAGTGAGGGTCGTTACAAAGGCCACACAAGAATTAGGCAAATTCAAAACGAATAAACCTAAGCTTGGAACTTTTTTAGAATTTCTGTAAAGTACCCTGGCAGAAGAGTCAAAAAGTAAATTTTGTTTGGATATTAGTATATCAATAAATGTAACTGTTTAATTTGTTGTTCATGTACATAACATACATGTATTAAGATTTGACTAAATACTGTTTATAGGTTATAACTGTTTTATGTGTTGTTCCAATTGTTCCAATATAAAGATTTGACTTTATTCTAGTAATAAACAGTCTGTATAGTTAGATAAAAGTCCAGTGATTTCTGTTGATTTATGACCATTTGTTTGACTTTAATTCAGAATTTTACACGCAAATGAAGAGTCCATTAAACAATGCTTAAGCATTGCGAGGCATTTTTAAACTAAAATCAATTCTTGTCCATAATGCCGTTCCAAATTTAGATCACAAATGACAAATGATAAGCAAATAGGAATGTTTTATAGAGACAGCTCGTACATCTTTAAATTAAAGATTTTGTTATTTGCTGTAATCAACAAGATCTTAAAAGTGCCAAGAATTAATTCATCCTTAAGTTCTCTATGAAAGTACACAATTGTTTCTTTATAAAACACGCATAACCTTATAAGTTATGATAAAACAATGTATTTTTCATCCTTGGAATTAGAGAGGTACCAAATTGGACCTTGGTTCTAAACAAATAAATGTTGGTAGTAAGGACAATTGTCAATTCACCTACAATAGTTTGGTTTCACTTGCTGATCCTTTGATTATTTGAATATTTTAAGACTGATTGTCATTAATATCATTTTTTCGTTACCCTTTATAACATTTGAGACTTTTTGTTCAAGTGAAGTTAACATGACATGACTGAAAGCGTAACTTCCTTGGCTCCAAGTCAAAACAAGGTTTCTGCTCTTTCATATAATGTTGTGAAAGCGTGTTTACCGAGCGTTTTGTTTGTTTTGCACACGTATTCCAAATCCCAGTGATTGCTCAAATTTAACTTACAATAATGACTTAAATTACCCCCAAAAATGGACGATTTATTCTAACAAATGCAAAAGAATTATATCAACAATCTCAAATAATTAACAAGGTTTCACAGAAAAACAGCTGGCAAAAATCTAATTCTCTATGACAAAAATATCATATAAAAATGCCCAGCCTGTGGAATAAATAATAGATATCATTGAAATAAGGACGCATCACTATTTAAGTATGGATTTTGTGTCTTTTTTAAGTACATCTTGACTTGTCCTTTCTGTTTAAGTTATCTGTCAAAAGTTAACTTAATAGGCTATCTGTAAAAGTGTTGAATACCGTGTATACGACAGAACACCAAATACCATTTTTCTTTAAGACAACCATACACTAGTATCTCTGAATCTATCATCAATAGAACTTTGATAAAGTGTACACTTAGATTAAAGTTATATGAGTACAAGGCATTCATAGTTACCAACAAAAGTTGAATTAGAACAAATCATAATTTAATTTATATTTCCGAATGAAAGTTAAACGAGAACAAATCAACTGAGGAAGGAAGTTCAATTCTTTGTAGATATACTGGTGTTAGTTTTGGAATGTCAATAAAATAATCCTTTGTTTGGATTCGTCTTGCTCTATTCGTTCGTAACACGTCTTTCGCATGGTTTCCTCACTAAAATATTAGAAAATAGATAATTATAGAAATACATGCACAATTGAAGACCAAAGAAAACAAATTAATAAGTATTTTTCTTTTGATTTTTTAAAAGATGCGAAGGAGTATCTATGGACCATTCAAATGTTGTTAGTCCTAAAAAAGCCAAGACATAATATATAGACTTACAAATGTATGATAAAGCAAAGAACGAAACTGTCTGACGTTCATTGTTCGAATATAAAAAATAAAAAGTTACGAAAATATACGAACTTTTAACAAGGTATTATAAGAAAAAAAAACCAAATGATAATATAAGCAAAAACGAATGTCGAAATTAAGATTACAACAAAGTTCCAGGCAATAAATTTTGCTACGCATGACGCACGTTTCGTCTTTTCAGGACTCACCATAGGCGCTCTGCCTAAAATATTGAAAACGCCAAAAAATATATGATTATGAAGAGCATAGTACAATAAACCCAAAATAAACAGAAATTTGATAAATAGTTTATACACTTTAATGCAGTGCTAAATGACAACAAAGCATACTTGCATCAATAGATTAAATATATACCAATAAAAGTTTCATAGTGGCTACAAAAGTTTAATCAGAACAAACTATAATTAATATTCATATTCTTTTTAAAGAACACCAAAAGATGAATGTGAAGTAATGCTAATATATGCAAATAAAAGGTGAACAAGAAAAGGTCATTATTTATTCATTTTAACCAATGAGAGTTAAAAGAGAACAAAGCAATGAAAGGTGAATGAGATAGATAACATTTATTCATTGGTACCAACTGAGATAGGAAGTTCAATTCAAGATATACTGCTGTTAGTTTTGGAATGTCAATAAAATGATCCTTTGTTGGTTTCGTCTTGCTTTCTTTTTCACATCATGTGTTTCATGTTTTTTTTTTACTTGAACAAAAAAGGCAAAATATTTCTTAAAACACAGGCGATGACCAAAGACAAAAACCAAAAAAATCCATTTTAATTTTTTTCCAATACAGAAAAGGAAACGGAATAAATTGGGAATTTGAAAAAAAAAAATATGTGTACGTTTTTTTACAGTGAATAATGAAGTCTTAAAAGCTATGATACCACATCATATCTAAAGACAGCTAAACATCTTTTTTACAGTCACTATATTTTACAATTTATACAGTAAAAATAGGAATATAAATTCTTTAACACAACAATGAAAATCAACTAAAACTAGATCCAAAGTTCATTTGAATATTTATAATTTGAGACCAAAGTTATTAAATAGCCTTTGAGACAAAGTAAACCAAATTATCAAAAGAGATATACTATAAAGTAGCGGCCTCCAAATAAAAAGACAAATGATCGTTTTTTGAAAGTATCACCAACAAAACCATGCAAAAATGGTTTCAGAGAAGCATTTATACTTCACTGAAGGATGAACTGAAACCGTCAAATAGATCAGATATTCAATGCATATCACCAGCCAATATCTGAAATTTGTACTATTAATTCTTCTATAATGTAATTAAGACTGCATTAGTTTTTCACAGGCCTGTATCCTATTTTGGTTAACCATGAAATAAGAATTAAATAAACTCTATTTTGAATCAAATATATTACAGCTTATAGAATCAATGTCTGGGAAGAACGTTACTGTCGTGGAACAAAGTGTCCATCTTGGCCATTCCACTGTGGAAGTTAAAAGCACGAAAATGAGTGGAAGCATAACAAATTATAAAACACCAAATGAACTATTAAAAAATACCACTATTATAAGAATTTGTCAATACAAAGTGAGAAGAAAAAAAACCTTGACACATATTCATGCTGAATTTAAATTTAATTTAGGTCTTATATTTATCGTGCAAACTAAAATAACTATTGTTTCGGTTACGCAAAGCCAGTAGAAGAGCCCGGTCATAAATGAATTGCTTATTCCACAAATTACAACTATTTTAACAATTATGTTTTACACTCTTCTAGAAATGCTTAACCACATCTCTTTTTGGCAATTTTAATATTTGTACTTTGAATGACAATGGGAAAGACAATTACAGATATGGACGTATGGCAAACATTGCTGCGGTCAAATGAAACTAAAATTAATATATATTGACCTATTTTCATTGTCGTTCAAGTGCACTTGAATGGTTCTGTTTATAAATGACACTTATCACTAACATAAGATATGTCTTATAGAATATTCATGGATCATTCGCTTTATCATGCATTACATTTCTGTCTCCGTAATAAAGTTATCGTAATTGAACACGTTGTTATTTGGCAAACTTAATCAAGGAGATGTTTTCATCAATGTACAGTTATTGTTTGTAGAATTTTGTCTTGTGGTTCTGATCTAATTAATATCGCCCAGATTTATTAGATAGGACCTCCATTAGCACTATGATCACTTAATCGTGTAGCACATCGCGCTAAATTTCAATACTGCTTAAGGCTTATTATTAGGGTACTCATGGGAATTCAACCTTATTGATTGAGCTAAGAGATAATGTGTTGGATGACAGAAAAGTCAATGGTGTCACCAAAATCCCATAAAAAATAAGAATCTTTCACCTGTATGCGAAACTTAATATCAAGCAAACACTTAATGCTGAAGGACATTTCCATTTACAAGATGGCGTCAAGGACATGAAAGGACATGCGGGATTGCAAGGACTCTCAGGAGATAAACACAGTTGTCCAAAATTCATGTCTTGTTCTTGGCAACCTTTGTTGTTTTTCAACATAAAACCTTAAATTATATAAAAGTATAACAATTTACTGACAATTGCCGATAAAGTATTTCTTAGCACACTTAATAATTATCATGTCCAATTATTTCTAATCACAGTCATTAGAAATAACATTTGGAAACCCAAACTGATATTAATGTCCTTTCGAAACAAAGTACCCATGTACTAAAGTAATTACAATGTGAGGCGTAAGTGTCTTGTTTTTGAGCTAGCTATGAAAAAGAATAGAACAAAGTTCAAGAAAAGGATAACAGGCAAATGACAGGATAAATGAATAAGAACATAGAAGTTAATCATACTTCCGAAGGTTTCTTCTTTCATCGATGGACAGGATGTTATGTTTTACTTATTACTTCATAAATCCGTTACTGTTTTTTTCGGTGCAGGTGTACTTAGCAATTTTATTGACAAGCCAAGCTACTGTAAAATGTAGCTGATAATATTTCGCGGTTTTTATTCAGTTGGTTATTAGATTTATAATGCGAAATGGCAAACAAATATTCACGACAAAAACTCGCAGTTGAAAAATGATAAATTTGATATAATTATTATGTACGGTAAAACTCAACATTGAGAGACGAAACAATAAAAAAAATTATACCCTTCTGTACCTACTTTTGCATTTAGCGTGAGAAAAAGAAAGGTACTTCAGGATTGCATTTCATGGCTAACCATTAAATGTACACAAAGGACTTGTAGCGTGTTTTTAGTGACATGGGAACAATATTAAATTCACTTTTTCATTAATTGTCATAGACATAGTTTTTGCTCAGAAGTTCCAGAATTGATAAATATTTAATTAAGGAATGACTGTCATAATTTTTTTTCTCATTGGGGTATGAAAAAAAATGCACATTGTATAATCCGCGACGCGGATTATACTCAATGTGCAAAACTTTTGTTTTCATATCCCCAATGAAAAAAAAATCATTCAGTCATTCCTTATTAATAAATTTCCAAAAGTTAAACAATGACAAAAAACATGACAATCTTACTTTTAAAAGAAATAAAATGGCGGCATTTCCTGTAAAAAGTGGGTGTTTCCCCAAGATTTTTATCATTGTGATATAACAAAAAAAATTCGTCCAATCAAATTGCAGTATTTCAATCAAATTTATTTATAAAGATTTACCCCCAGGCATGAATAAGTTTGGGTTTGCTTTTTAAATGTTTTTTTACAAAAGATTTATTTCAGCCATTCGACACTGCCACAGAAAATAATTATGTTTAATAAAAAAGGATTTTTTTAGAGAAATTGCCTCTCTGTGTGTTAATAACGAATTTTATTTTTTTAACGAACTAAAACACACCTAATCAAGTCTTATTGATATAAATGAAAATAAAACAAATTGTCTAGAGGAGGATATCGCGAGTTGTAAAAATCGTTGCACCACAAAATTAACCAAATATCTGTTGTTTTTTCCTGAAAATCGAGGAATGGAATTTGACCCTTTTTATCTGTCTCCAGCCACTGAAACGACGTCAATCTGAATATGATTTAGAGTGTTTTATGATCACTTTTAAAAACAGTTCATATAAAATTAAATTGCAATCTTTCTGTGCAGTCGATGCCTTAATCGTACTTACAATGCATCACACTTTGCGCAAAAATGTTAAACGAATTACTAGAGCAGTAAATTCCATTAACGCATATTTAACCAGATCTGTTGGAAAAATCATGTTTATGACAATAAATTTGACATTTCGATTTCTAATCTGTGTTTGCCATCATTAGACGCGACTGTTTCGATCTATTTGTTTTCTATATTTTATGCTAACACGAAAGTTTTACCTTAATTACAAAGAGTCAACAGAGACAACGTATACATCTGATATTTAATTCGATATGCTATTTATTTATCACTGATTTAATTTACTGAAATTTTATTCTGCGGCATAATGAAATGCTATTAAGGATAAAAATATGCATGGAAAGGTCTTTAGCCTGAACGTTTATGATAACTAACAGAATTCCTCTGATTAATAAATTTATAAGGTTAAACAGCCTAATATATTTAAGGAAAAGAATACATGTACTTATAAAACTTAAAGTAGAATAGTAGCCAAACAATCAAAATGTTGTTGGTTTTTTTGGTGCTATTCTCGTTTAAGCTTTCGGACTTTTTATATTCAAATGCCACGGTGGTATTTTTCTGCTTTTATCAAATTAGGCACAATTCATGTACAATGATCATTTTTTTAATCAATGATAATTACTAACAGAACTGATACCCCAAGAAAATCATTTTGTGTGACCATAAAGGACGAATATTTCCTGTCTTTCAACCATTAAATGTCAAGCTATGAAATGGATGTGACGTTTTCTGGTACAACGTGCACGTACATATTTTTGAAAGTACACGTCTTGTTTCCTAGTACCAAATTCAATATATTGTTTATGCACATTATAAATGGAGTGCTTATTATGGTAAGGTAGTTGGCCTTGAATCTAGCCAGCTGCGTATACATGTTTGCTTAACAACAAAAAGGCAGTATTTTCAATTTTTATTGGAACTGAAAACTTTGCTGTAGAAGTATTTTACCCCAAGGTATTTTTAAACTATGTTTTGTGTTGAAGATACAACAATCAACTTTCAAGGTCATTAAACCCCCCCCGCCCCCCAAAAAATAGAACTAAATAAATTCTATGATTTGTTACTCATAAGAAAAGTTAGAATGTCAATAGGAAGTTTTAGACATTACATGAACGTTAACGTAAAAAAAAATGGAAACTAATCAAGTTTTAAGAGAATGTGAAACAAAGAAAATTGTGAAATGATATCATAATAAAGGTAATAACAAAACTACCGAACTTGAATGATCAATCTCATAGTCCAGAGAAAATGACAAAAACGAATCAGTCATACCGGAGAACTGGTGGATCGCAATGGTCCTGACTTGGTACAGGCATTTCAAACGAAATGGTGGGTTAAACCAGGTTTTATGGCGCCAAACCTCCCTCTTCCATTGCGATCTTAGGATCCGGTAATGACCATAGAACACAACATAGTTTTGAGACACAATAGGGATATTGAGGTGATCATCTCAGTACAGCAGACCAGTCAAACACTAATTAAAACAATTAACTATCATATCTTTTAACTCAATTTTGAACTTTTCTACTAGTGGCTGATAACGAAGAAAGAATTTTTTTAGTGATCGTATGAGACGTATTTTCTTATAGCCCTGCATCAAAAGTCGGTCACGAAGAAACCGGTGTCTGATCAAAAAATCTGTGAAATGTGTGCAAGCTCTTGCATATCGAATAAGTTGAGAAATATAAACACCGTATGCAGGAGAAGTAGGTATATTGCTCTGTAGATTAGGAAAATTAATAATTTGAAAATTAAAATCGTCTCGTTTATCGTAAATTTTTGTACTGAGATGACCACCTGAGTCAAATTCGAGGTGCAAATCCAAGAAAGACGTGAAGCAATTAGATTCGGTGGTCTCTTTAATCTCCAATTCCGGAGGATATATTGAAGGAATCCAACTACCAAATGAAGTGTTATTGACAGAAAGGACATCATCAATATATCTGAATGTAAGATTAAATGACCTTGCCTCTTTCATCTTCTTGTTCTTTACGACCCCGACCTCAAGATAGAAGATAAAGAGATGTGGAATAAGTGTACGCGACACAACCTACAAAATAAACGAGAATTTCAAAAATCCACAACGGAAAAACAGCCAACGCCCTTTAATCTGCTCGCTGTTTTGCAATTGGCCCTGGATTGAAAATAAGTATGATTCAAGCCCAATCCTAAAGTGCCAATGAAAGACCCCCTTCTCAACAATAAACAAATAACATGAATTCCACGAATACAAACATCAGCTTTGGTAAAGATTCCTGACTAAGGACAGGTACATTTAATAGGCGGGATTATACTAGTTTTGATACTTTTTCTAGCAATAACTTCACAATTAACAGCGGCAAGGCATTACAAATGAGAATTCAAGCCCGATTCAAGGTTTTAGAACAAGTGTTAACATACATGGTTAATTAATAAATAAGAAGTATCACGATGTAAATTGGTACAATTTTTCAGCATAAAGATTATTATATGACAGTTATAGATGAAAAGGTTTGTAAAATGGTCCCCATCACTTTTCGTATATCAGTTTGTTGCCTTAGTATTTGATTATTTTGGGATATAAGGATAGGTCACCAGCCCATTACTAACAATTTTATCTACCCGTAAAATATTCAACGTTGGCTTTCACACGAATTTCATTTAAACTTGAAAACTGCTTAACATTCCAAAATATCTGCAAATGTCAATGAATAATATATATAAAAAAAATGTGTAGAGATTATGTTTATTAAAACTAAATCAGAATGCTTGCATCGACTATACCTTATGAAGTTTATATTTGAAAAGGGAATTAAATCATTTAAAAAATATTTGTAATATATAAACCAACAATTAAGTTTGTGCCCCGACCCCAATTTGTATCATTTTATTTCAAAAAATGAAGTATTGATTTTAATCAAGCTTACCAATCATCGGTATATTAAACTTCATAAAATTTTTAGAGCATTTTTGTAGTTTAGTCATTTTTCTACCCAAATGCTGGTGAAACCAGAAATGGAGATATATTGTTGGTTTTAGATTTAAGTAGTTTACTTATATTTACAGAAAGGTGTTCTTATGGTCAATTGGCAAGTGTCCTTGTATATACTTTTGGCATAGATGATAGAAAAGTCAATGATTGGTGTCACCAAAATCATATTACAAAAAAATATTCTTCAGTTATGTAAAGCTTGATATCAAAGAAAAACTAATATAGAATTGTTTTTAATACTAAAATGGCGTCAAGGACGAATGAGACGTTTTTAAGAACATTAGTATTCTAGAACAATCCCTGGTTTGTTTTCTAGTACTATAAACCTTAGATTTAAGAAAATTTTATTTTACAATTTAATAACAGCTGATGAAGTACATTTTGGCACACTTAACAATTATCATGTCCAATGATACGTAATTATTCGCATTATATGTAGACATTTGAACAATAAAATCGTTAATTTACCCTAGGAATGAAGTACTGACTTACTCCTGAAGTTCACGGCATACTATAAAACCTGGCCTGGCCTCATTGGCTTGGCCTGGCTTGGCCTGGCCTGGCTTCATGTCGAGGCTTCTTTGGCCTGGCCTGGCTTCATAGGCTTGGCTTGGCTTGGCCTGGCCTGGCTTCATTGGCCTGGCCTGACCTCTGAAAGTTGGCCGCTTCAATTTTCAATTTGATTTGTATAATTAATTTATGCATGTTTTATTTATTTAATGATGACCAATACTTTGATTAACTTGTTATTGTTTTACTAGGCTGTGCTGAGAGAATTAAGGTATGATAACAGCATGATAATACATTACCAGTTTTATCAGATACTGTAACACTGGGCAGTCTGAGTTTCAAAGCATTTTGTGTAATAAAAGAGTATTCCAAATTTTGTACATGTATCTAAATGAAGAAATATAGATATCCATTTTTTATACACTGTTCATAAGATAACTGTTTATCATGATTTTAGTTCCGTGCATTCAGTTTTTAATTTAAATATCATTCTAAAGTGTGACAATAAGACAATAAAAAATGTCTCTTTTAATCCATTAGCTTTGAAATATTGTTACACTTCAGCAGATAAGATCAGACAAGCAAAGAATTTGTCAGATTTTACTGGGAACTAGTACAGAATGTTTATTTCCAGTAATAAAATAATAGAGATGCATTGGCAGATTCAGAGGGGGCGGAGGGGGTGTACACCCCTCTTTAAATTTAGAAATTTTTTTTTTTTCTGTATAAAATTGACCAAGCAACTTCAAATTTTCATAAAAATTTGACATTGCTAGCAATTTCGCCCCCCCCTTTCACGGACCACTGGATCCGCCTCTGAGATGGATAATATATTAAACACTTTAGTTAATTGTATAAAATTGTAAGGATTACGACATTATTAATAATTTTAAAAAGTGGGTCCATTTTTAGTACCATACCATAGAATTTATACCATGGTACATGTATATTTTTGGTGTAATAAGAGTTATAGATTTCTGATTGTTATACTAATTTTAAATCTTTCAAACATCTATTGCAGCTCTCTGACAACATACAAAATTTGAAATACCGGTACTTTTTAAATACACAAAATGCTTTGAAACTCAGACTGCCCTGTTACAGAGTCAGATGCCGGTATCTGATAAAAGTGATAATGTATTATCATACCTTTATTCTCTCTCAGCACAGCCTAGTCAAACAATAACAAGTTGATTAAAGTATTTAGATGTTTCCATTGTTCATCATTAAATAAATAAAACATGCATAAATTAATTATACAAATCAAATTGAAAATTGAAGCTGTGCCAATTTTCAGAGGCCAGGCCAGGCCAATGAAGCCAAGCCAGGCCAATCCAAGCCAAGCCAATGAAGCCAGGCCAGGCCAAAGAAGCCTCGACATGAAGCCAGGCCAGGCCAATGGGATCAGGCCAGGCCAAGCCAGGCCAAGCCAATGAGGCCAGGCCAGGTTTTACAGTATGCCGAAGTTCACTGGTCTTGTAGTGAATCTAGATGTTACAACGTATTTTGGTGTGTTAAATTAACACAGGAAAGGTTCTGTTTTATTGCAGTAATATTGATAACTTGATACTTGCTTTAAAACGTTCATAAGCTTTTTGTTTACTTATTGTCATTTTTAAACATTATAGCGATCAAGCATGTCGGTTATATTCGATGACACTCCACCAAATCATTATTGTTTGAAGTATTGTGTTGGATTAAAATCGATACGTTTGATTTTTTTACATCAGTCGATTGATGATTCTTAGCTAGCTGTCAGTAACAGCGGGTGTTCTATAGAGAGTTGCTTTACCGTCCTTTCGTTTGTTCATGTTATCTTTTGTCTAAGGTTCTTTCTAGTGATATATTTTTTAATACTCCCCTTTCAAAACACGTGTTTCTACTCTCCTTTCGTCTTTTTTTATTCTTTTAGTTACATGTGTCTTCTGATTTATCTTGGCCTTTTTCGGAAAAATGAGATGTAAGTTAAGTGAGTACATGTACACCTACAAAATAACTATCAATTCAAGATGGTTAATTTTTTGAATATATTATTTTATGTACATTCATGTACTTTTTCAGGTGAATAAATTTTTTGACCAACTTTTCAGACTTGTTTTCGAAGTATTTAGAATAAAATATTCCCAAATTGTAATGAAATATACAGAAAAGGCTAAAATTAAGCATGAACTCTTGTCAGAAAAAAATTACGAATTCAAATTTACTTTATTAAAATCATTGTTATACAATATATTTTGAAATAAATCAATAAAACAGGGATTACCAGCTTAATTTTATTTCTACATTTCACAGCTTTGGTACTTTGGATTTAATTTTCAACTGATATATATATCATTGGTTTTGTTCGAAAAATTGTTTTTATGAAATATGGTTGATTTATTTGTTTAAAACTGATTTATTTTGGTTTAGTTTTAATAAATGAAACTATTAAACACAGCTTTTAAAAAAAGTACATGAATGTACATAAAATAATATATTCAAAAAAATAACCATCTTGAATTGATAGTTATTTTGTAGGTGTACATGTACTCACTTAACTTACATCTCATTTTTCCGAAAAAGGCCAAGATAAATCAGAATTCATTTCAATATGTGGATCGTGTCTTTTTGGCACATATTCCATATTCTTTCGCTTTTAATTTTATATATTTAGTTCCTTTATTTTGCACTTGTATTTGTAAATTTCAAATAAAATGGTTGATACCGAACAATCTTAATAGAAACAGTATATGTATACTTTTTAATAACCCTGTTATTCCCACTGAGAACATACGTACTCAAAACTTCAAATTATATATGCACAAATGCTACATGTTGTAGGAGGGAAGATGTTATTGCTTAAATACAGAAACTTCAATAATTGTTGTAATGTATGTGTATATCAGATACTAGTTTTAAGCGAACTTTCGCAAACATGCAAGAATTAAACAGTACCAATAGGACATTTAAAAATCGTAATTTTGACAAAAAGCCTGGACAAAATCGGTAGACATTAAAGGCAAGACGAATAAAACTAGGGAGAAGCTCATGTACTTGTTTTGCATCCTAGAAACATCTTTCTTTGCTCTAATTAATGCCTATTTTTATATCATGATTTTCAGATTTGAGAAACTAATCTGTTGTACCTCTAGATATTTTTTTTCTCATTCGTTGCTATAAAATACAGTTATTGATCGTGTAGACTATATTTGTAATAACGTCGCCTTTAACACAAAGAAGCATTAAAAAGGACCCTTCATTTAAAGAGAAGCCACCCGATTTCAACTTAAACTTCAACATATACTTTTAACAATTTGTGCAACATGTTATCATTATGTCTCGAAATAATTATCTTTTCTTCAGAAAAGTAAAAATCGATAGTTGAGGAAGACATGTTTCTAGCTAGACAAATGACAAAAAATATAAAATGGTACAAACTATCACCAAGATATGAATCGTTTTACCATTTCAACTACATAATGTGTGCTTCATATAAGTGCATTGGCCCCCATTTATATTTGGTATCTTTTATTAGTTCTTCTATAAATAGTGGTACTATTTTAATTCATCTTTAGTTTCAAAACCATAAAAATGTGTTCTTTGGCTACATCATACTATTTTAAGGTTAAATTATTGAATTTCCATACACATTTAAACAACATCAATGAACAAAAAATGCTATCAAATATCAAAGAACACTCAGTATCTTCTATCATATCAATGGTAATTAACCAGACCAAAAAAACACCGCTTTACATCTAGAATGTTGCCTGACCCGAGTTCATCTTAATTTTACACGGAAAGAATCAGTAACATAATTGAGATCAATTAGAGGCCTCATGTGGACTTTGGCAGTTTCACATTAGTTTCTGCTTCTAACAAGACAAATGATGAACTGATGATGGGGAGTATATATCGATTGTTGTCCTTAAGGTGTATCAAATGATGACAAAAAAGGTTATTCTGTTAATTGTACAGACTTTGATACGCAGTTTTTGTCTTGTAAAATATTACCTCAACTTAGATTCATGCTAAATAACATTGCTTATTCTTGAAGTCATCATCATATTTGTTTTTCTTTGAGTAAATAGTAGACAGTATCTTTTAAACAGATTGATTTGCATTTTGAAGTTTTTACTGGGGCTTTAACGTAAAATGCATCTTAATAAGTGTCAGTGACCTTGAAAGAAATAATCTATTTTACAAAATACAACTATCAAATAGAGCCTCTTACTCCATTGTACTCGGGGAGAAAAAAAAACTCTTCAAGACAAAACTAATCAAATGGAACATTAATAATACATACTACAGTAACACGAATAATGTTCAACAGTTAAAACACTGTCCTTGGAACATTAATCTGAAATGCATTTCTGTACATGATAAAACCAATTTTGATTTGCAACTCTATTTCAATGAAGTCGGTTTTTCTTATTTACATCTTGGTTTTCCTTTAATAATATCCGTTCATGTAAGGATTGTTTTCAATGTAATGAATAGATTCAAAGCGAATCTGGAAGGATGTAAGAAAGCACAAATAACATTAAAAAGAACAGTTCATGTTTCAATGAACCGGATAACGAATCGAGTACACCTTTAATTGGCAATCAACCGGTAGTAACTTTATCGATTGCCTCCGACAGGCAATATGACATTTAAATGCAGCCATATTAAGGCGCGACAGAGAGGCAATAATGAACAGGAAACTATCAACTCTAATTGGTCAGACTATCTTTGAATAAACATTATTATTCATTGCAAGGAACTAATAAAATCGATCAATTTCCTTTTGAATTTGAAATGGTATACTTTGCAGGGTATCCTTATAAACCGTTTCGAATCGGCAACTTTTTGATTAAAAAGTAATAATTTGATTATTTCCACCTCATTAGTTGTGTATAGTGTGGATTTCATAGATAACGTTAGCCGAGTTTTCAGTTAAGGATAATAGCTTCAAAGTGATATGCAAATATGTATCATATTTAAAGCATAAACTTTCGAAATCTGATCTACTCAAACGTTATTTGCTAAACATATCTTTAATGACATCCATTTCGGACTCTGTTCTTTCGTTCAAATCCTCGAAAATGACCATCAATTTGACTTTGTTTTTCTCTTTGAACCAAATTTTATAACATTTTACCATCTTAAGATGTCGCAAGTCATCGGTGTATAACTGTAGGTATCAAGTCGGTTCTGCCACATTTACAATAGTGTAAAATTAAAGGGAAAGGTGATGGTGCATTCAAAAAGCAATTTTAAGAGTTCGTTGATGATTTTTTTACGTTGCTGCAATTTTCCTTTTAAGCATAGGAAAAAATGGAGTTATAACGAAATAGCCTTTGTTTGAATACATAAGAAGTATAATTTTCGTCTTTATAGAAATCGGACATATTTTACTATTCATTCTACAAAATGTTCAATTCAGTGTATCTTCATTGGAATATGTTTATAAAGCATATTTGACATTGAAATTTTCTATCCATCTTAAGACTTGGTAATGATTAAAAATCATTATTTTGTTGACACAAAGTATATATATTACTACGAATATTCAACAAGTGTTAGACCGCATCTTTGAAGTTTAATTCCCTTTTTCGCTGTAATCACTGATACACTTGTTTGAAAAGGCAAAGGTATTTGATGTTTTCTGGTAAAAGTGACTTTTGTGGACAAACATAAAACACAGAATACAATACGTAGTTTTTTCTTGTATGATTCAGACGGGATTGAAATTAAGATCAATGGTCTTTCATTTGATACCAGTTATAAAGGACTTTGATCTCTTGTTTGATAGAATTTGATGAGTTTTATCAAGACAATCCAACACAAAGATGAAAGAGTATGTCTTCCAAAATCTTATAAAAACTATCGATAAACAACATATAAAACACGCATTGTGCTACATGTGTTTGCTATAGTCAGGTTGTCTTCATTTCATCTTTTGCTTTATTTATAGTCTTGTCGAATATAATATAATTTTGTACATTTTGTTGCTTAAACATATTTAATTTAACATTATTATTAAAGTAAACCTTAAAATATAATGTAGTCTGGTACTTTTTCTAAGTCGGGTGTTGCAAAAAAAAAGTTTTTTTTCCCGTTTTCCGTTTTTCCGTATTTCCGTTTCCGTTCCGTTTTCCGTTCCGCCTTTTAGCAACACCCTTCTAAGCTTAGTAATAATTAATAATATTTCATATGAAATATTGACACAAGCAAGAAGCAGAGAGGTAAATGTACCAATGGAACATTCGAATGTCAAAAGTCCGAAAGGGCAAATTTAAGACAAACCCAGTAAACACAAACCAAAGGAGAACAACTTGAAGCAATACAACAATTGTAGGTCAATTGCAATAAAATAAAGATAAACAATAACAAGAATATGAGTGGAAAATTTTGAATAATTTTTTCACTTAAATTTTTTGGAAGATAGATTGGTACTTTGATACTTACTTGTTCATTGTTTAAGAAGGGGGTCTTTTTTACTATTTTTTAAAAATTATTTTAAGATTAGATTTGAATTGTATGCATTTTTTTACCGTGAACCAATCGCAAACGACGACAAGCGCTTACTGGACTCGTTGAAGGCTGCAGCCTGTTATCATTGTGGTCTTTTTAAATAACAGTTCGTTTGTGTGGTTTGTGTTGCGTACATTTATTCCACATCTCACTATAATTATCTTCTATTTTAACTCCTTAAAAATTAAGGATTGGTTATGTGTTGATATATTTTTAAGATGGTGGCAACTTCCATCGCTCACACTGTAGGCTGTTGGTGTTCCCCATTCAACCTTTGATGCGCGTACACTTTTTCTACAACGCAATGTCTTCAAACATCGTCTCTCAATGGAGGTGTATTACAAAATATGTTTTTGTCACTTATTTCAATTATAACAGAACCCACAGTTTCTTGTAAATATACATATATACTGCATAATATTTTGAATTAAAACTTGTCGTAATACGATAAAACGTTATAATTGATAAAATTTGATATTACAAACCTTCTCGTTCCATTATTGATCTGTCATTCTAAAAAAAAAAAAATCATGATTCAAAGACCTTACATAAAATATTTTTTTAAATGTCGAAAGTTTCATAAAAAGACTAAACCCTAAACCATTAGTATGATTAGGTCCGCCACGTTCTGCACAAATGTATTAAGTGGCGTAGGACGCAAAGAGATCTTTGTAATCTGAATTGATCAAACCACTCATATCTATTGTTTATCGTTGTCTGCCGATTTATGTTTCTTTTACGACAATAAACAGAAAATGACTTCTTCCAATTTTCTCTTTTGCCGACTACAAATACTTCTTTCAGGAAATATATTTGAATAAATATGATCAATTAAGGTTAGCGCCTGGAGTGACGAAACAGCCGCCATATCTCATGACTGTTTTTGACAAGACAATTATCGAAAAGATCCGAAAGCCTTTAGGTTACGAATGGAATGATTCTGCAGAACAAACTCTAATACACCACGGGGAAAATTCTTTATTTTCTTTTGAAATGATGTTTCCCTAGGCCAAGACAAGCTGTGTTTTTCTGTCATTATTATAGATTGTGAAACATATAAAGAGATCAATAAGTAAATTTTGCGACTAAAGGTTTTCAACAACACCTGTCGATGTTATTAATCTTGATATAAAACAAATTGCAATATTAGTATTTTTTCCTTTATTTGGGATTTTTCTTTTTTGTCAGGTTTACATTAGTAATAATTCATCTTCTTGATACAAAAAAGATCAAAAGGGATTGAGCCAGAAATTTGATTTTAGTATCAATATCTTTACTTTTACGTGTTCTTACAAGAAAGTCAAGTTGTGTTTGTTTTTTCATTCATATTGTTGGTAAATATAGCATATTTCTTGTGTTGTTGATGATGTTTTAGTGAACAGTAAAGCAGCTGACAATAAATTGAAAAGGCAAGAGAAAGAGAGAGAGAGAGAAGTTTCGTTTCGTAAAACCATAGCAGTGCGTTTTTGAAAAAAAAGTGACGCTTAATCCTAATAGAAAAGTTTAGAAATAAGTCTGATTATACACTTGTGCATGTTTCTTCTCTTTTCTTTACATTAAAACACTTGATTGTTTTGTCTTTCGATAATTCGCTTTGTACTGAATGTATTCCGTGTTTGGTATGATATACCATAATTGTATATGTCTTAAAAAAATCTTAACATACGAAATGATGAATTGATCTGGTAAAGTAAACGAAAAACAAAACAACCAATCATCAAATTTCTTGTCATGTCTTCCTTCCTGCTTACGAGGAATTATGCTTCTGTTTTTCTATTGTTATTGTGTTTGTTGCTATATTATTATATGTCATCTATATGTTTTTAAGTGGTTGTCTTTCTATATATCACACAAGCTGCATAGCAGTGATGGTAAATTCTATAATGACCCACAGTCATGATAGACCTGAATGATTTTTTTTAACTAAGACATAATGCATTTGTTATAAAAGCATATTCATTGTCCTTAATTATATTGTACCAAATGAATTTTTTAAAATTTATTTGTTGTCATTGCTTTGTACCATTTTATTGGATGATCTCCCTTGTTTATGACTTTTATGATTCTTTTATGTAAAGGACCAGGGCTGATAAGGCTGTTTTTCGCCTCAAAATATGGCTGAAGATTAAAAGTTCTTGTATTCTACTTTCACTGTGTTATTTTCTTAGGTTAGGGACATAATAAACAAAGAAAATTATTTCAATCCATTAAATCTTTATATAGAAAATGGCATTAAAAGTTGGAAGACTTTCAACATTTTGTCAAAATTAGCGGTTTTTACATTATTTTCATGCTTATTTTGTTTTCAATAGTAGTGTGTACAGCTATGTACCAAATAGATACTTGGGGAAAATATTTTTCAGGACCAACTTAATTTGTTACCAAAAGGATTTGGTGGTACATGGGTGTTTGCGGTCACTTCCCACAGCGCAAATTATTAAAAATATGGAAAAAAACCCAGCCGATTTGGTCAATTTTGTGCAATTTGTTCAATTTTGACGACACTATGACGTCACAGTATGGTCAAAAATATTAAATTGTCTATTTAGCATTAAAGTTCTGACATTTAACTAAGTCTTGTCACAATTTTTACTTGAATTCCAAAAAAAAATAATTTTTGGGCCAAAAATGACCCTTATCAACCCTAGTCCTTTAATGTATACCTCTTGCGTTTTTCGTAACAAACGATTGCTGGCTGCTTTTACCTTGGACAACATTCTAATCTGGAGATCATGTTCAAAACTTGGGTTATTTTTTTTAACATTAACCAGAACTATATGAACTAAAACCTAAGGTTAAACTCCCTCCATCGTAGTTTTGCCCTTGGCTATATATATTTGGATTTTGTTTGGCTTTATGCATTTTGAAAAACTTTTGAATTGTGCATATGAGGAATAACATTCCGAAATGGCCATACAGCTCATAAAAGATAATTGCAGTTGGAGTTAACATATGTGTTGTTGTCTCATGTTCATTTACTCCATATCATTTCATAAATTATATATGGGCCATAGTGGTGTTATTAATTATTCTAATTTCCTTTGTTTCCTTAAAACAAGCTTAGCTTGATGCAGACTTTTTGTGCCTCTTTTTATGAATTTCGAAGATGATGCAAGCATTTTTTTTTTCAGAAATTCAAATGTTCTTGTGTCACAAATACTCCGTTAAAGGTGAACGAACCCATACATTTGCAATATATTTAGCACCAGGAACGTTGATAAAATTAGTTATAGAGCAGACGTTTATATAATCATGTACTCCAGCTTTTTAATCTGTTATTGAAGATTTAATCTTTAGTTGTGACACTGTCGTACTAGCTCTATACTAAGACAATTGGATTGCTAGCTTGATGTTTTGCATGAAATGATGTTTACGATAATAAGAGAAAATGAGAAAGGAAACACAGAAGTCTTACAAGGATGCACGAAGTAATGGAAAGTAATTTGATCTATGGACATCATATGGTTCCCAGTTCCTTATTAAGAGTACAACAAGACCAATTACATGTCTGGGCATGCGTCTTTGTCGTAATACATTTCTCTGAAAATAAATCAAATTTCTGTAAAAAGCATTTTTAATATTAGTTTTCTTAGAGCATAAATGCATTTCGGCATGCAAATATTCCATGCAGAAAAGCTGTGATTTCTTAAACGTAGTATTTATACATTAAATAACCAATAGATATTACAAAGAATAGATGTTGTAAATAATGTTTTGAAAAGAAGTGTTACTTTATCAGTTAAAGTATCGCTATACTGATATCATTACTTTTTAACTCAGACAAAATATGTATTAACTAGCATGAGTTCGTATTAAGGCAAACTGACTTAAGGTTCGTTCCAGACGTATAATATAAGGCTTTCTTCTGTAGATATTGTTCTGCAGTCAGCAGTCATTATATGGAACCTTTCATTTTTTCAAAACTGAATATGAAATCAAGTACATATACTACATGTAGTTCATACATTGTAAAACACAACAAATTGTTATGTTCCGTTTAGGTGAAAACAATAAGTGTAGCCTTTTATAATGGTTGCTCAGAGTATGATAACACAATGACTGCTTAATATATTATCAGATACATACATGACATACATGTATACAATACATAGCTAACTTTACAACGTTATATTTGAATGCTTTGATGTTATGATACATAGAAATCTAATTATTAAAGTTGGTCAATTACGCTGAACATTAGAACCTATCGTACGTTAAACCATCTGTAATGGTTTACAGACATACAATATACTAACCGATTTAGTTCCGTTTCCCCCGAGTCGGTCTGTTCATAATGTACAATTCAACAAGTGCCAATGACGTCTGAATTTTCCATGGCTTCCATTTCCCAAGAACCATGTCTGCCTTACCTCAAAAGAAATTACAATTGACAATAAGTTGAATACATGTTGTATTTGACCGCTTCTTCTCCATATTGGTCTTAATTGGACCATAGACACAATGGCCGTAAGACGACTAGATTATAATTAAATTTGACATGTAGAGACCATAGTTTGAGTTCATCACGTTTGGAGGGCATCAAGGGAAATGTTAAAAGAAACCTTAAGAGGCTTGTTTCATTAACTCCTACACTAGTTACTTATTGCTGGTTGGCATGTTAATGTGAAATTGCTGTTGCTTCAGACCTTGATCTTTTGACCAATGATTTAAATAATCTAAGTTTACCGTATATGACTACTACTTTATCATTTACAAGAAACCTTGACGCCCATAAAACATCATTTATTGTAGATCCATCTGAGCATTCAGATCGTATTCGTTTTGTTCAATCGTTGACTACGGTATTAGAATCTCTTTCCAATATTGTCATCTTTGGAACTCTTTCCTAGTCAATTACTAAACTAGACATGATAATAGCTGATGAATTTTTAAAATAATTGCATACATGATAAAAATGTCATAAATCATATCATAACATTAATTTTATGTATCAAATTTTCATCATTTAATTCTATTTGATCTTGAACAACTGCACACTTGACTTGTCCTAAAATGGTTTCGAATAATTAGCTTAACATGCTATTCTTGTGAATTTCAAGTACTGGAAACGCTAGACCGACTTTACCATTTTAAGTAAAGGTGTCAAAAACGTTTAATTAAAAGTACAATCAAGTGGTTTGAATAATTTTGCATAGATGAATTGTTAACATCGAAAAACAATTATATTATTTAACGTTCCAATGATCAAGTGTTATTAGATGCAAAATTATTAATTCAAGTTCAGTAAAAATTCAGGAAATAATGTATATGTGGTGTGTTATCAATTTATTATAGCTCTGTCGTTAGATACTGAAAACAAAATTTATGTATTGTACAAGATGTTCTGCGAATAGGGTCTTTAAGTCTAAGCTGAAAATTGGTACTGCATTATTGATATTGTATATGCAAATTTGCCATACAGTTTTCATATCTGATAGTTCTATTGTTTGTGTAAATAAAATTCTCATGACGCTAAGGTTCTTATTCGGTTCCAGATTACGTTTGTTTTTCATTTTCACATAAAGTTTTGGCACAGTCAATTTCCTCTGGTTAGTGTAGAATAGACGATACGTGTATTTTTTATTTCAAAGTTTTCATTTCTTAAAACAAATCTGTCAGTCAATGAAAAGTGCTTACTTTAATTATTTTAATTACTTTTTCTTATTTCGTGTTATAAAATAATGTTAATCATTATATATCTTTATTGTTATTTTAAAAGGTTCCTTTTTGTTTTTTTAACGTATTAGTGAAAACATGTAACTTAATGTTTAATAAAAGACATTTTGGTTCTTTAATAAAACAAAGTGAAACTATATGTCCCATTACATGCACATGAAACATAATATTTAAACAATTATAATGAAAATGCGAAAAGCTTGTATTCTTTTATTATACAAAAATGAGCTTTTCGATTATAAAGACATAAATTCTCTTCTCAGAAACGCAATGCAAAAGTGTAAGAATCAAATAGTAATTTTCTTTGTCATGACCAAGTACATTACGACTGTATGAGACAATAAGTTGATTGCGATCCCGTTCCTGATTAAATTTCCAATGCATTGGTCAGTATGTCTTATAGCCCCAACTAATGAACATCCAAACACGTTTGTTAGCCTGATGACATTTGTCCGGAACCAATAATATGTCTTATTATGTTTATTCGCGGGCTGGACGGTTTCCGGCTAAATCAGTCTATTTGCTTCCCTTAGTATATGTTTACATAGATTTCAATACATGACATAGTTCGGGTGATAGATAAGGATTTGATGAGTTATTGCTAACGTTACATGTTGAAATGTTACTTTGTATTGCGTTGGTATGATCAGAACTGATTTAGAATTAATTGCGTTGTGGGGATAGCCAGAGCCTTTTATAACATATACATTCATGTTATTATGGGTATATATAATGCATATAAGACCATATAAGAGTGCCCTTTCTATCAAGTTCATCCCCTTTTGTTATCTCATTATTTATTACAAGTTACCAAATAGTAAAAGAAATTTATAATATCATTTTTGCACCTAAAACAATATTTCCAAGTAACTTGCGGATGTGTTGTAATACTCAGGTACTTAACCTAGGCATGTACATTTGTTATAATCTATCAGCCTAATCGAAAAAGGCCTTTAGTTTTCAAGATGAATATCTATCCCGGGGAACAGCAGTTTTTTTTCTACGGTTTGGTACAGTTTAACATCTAAACTTTCAAATTTACCTTGTTATACCGGACAAAAAGTGTCCAAACAGGGTATAACATGCGCCCTTTTGAATGTACCCATTCTGACAGACAAAATGTTAAAATACAATACGAAAACGGGTATAAAAACGGTTAATTTGGTTATACTGTATATCGATATTTCAAGGAGAAAACTCTAATCAGCAGCATTTGAATCAAAACATTGGAATATCAAAAACCAAAAGTATTGAATGAAAAGTACCCAAAGCCAAAAGGTTCGAACAGGGAAGCCAAATCCAGCACCATGTTCAGCACAAGGAAAGAAACCTGGTGTTTTAGGTTATAGGTTTTAACAATCGGGAATTTAAATAACAAAACATATTCGAAATTTAATGGTAAATTCGTGTCAGACAAGCATGTGATTACCCTCGGGGACCTCTAGTGCACCAGTAGCGGTTATCAACCCAGTGAATTCAAAACACAATACCAAAACGGGTATAAAATGGTTAATTTGGTTATGCTGATTTGAAAGCTAATTAAAAGCATTGAATTCATATTGCTATTAAATCTTTACCATTAGATGGAATATAATTGTGGAAGTTGTTATGTAATCAGTGCGATAAAAATAAAAAGATGGTGAATAATATTTATCGGTATCTATCTATGATGTACCGATATGGGGGTTCTTTAAAACAATCTGTATACGTGGCTTTTATCGCTTAATTTTTCCATTTTTGTCACTGTAATCATACAAAACATGTATTTGTTATGTACCTTTGCATTTAATGCACATATTTATCATTCCTTATATGTATTCTGATTACAACAATCGATGGTTATTCAGAAAGGTACCCAAATAGGCTGATAATCGAGCCCCAATACTACCTATGCAAATTTGAGCTAAAACTTCAGTACAGAAACGGTGCATATAAAATTCTTTTAAATGAGTTTTGTATTCGTAAAAATATTTCATTCGAAATTACGCATTGTCATCGATAAAATATCATTTTAAATAATATTCTATGCATCTTTTCTGTACTGAGGTTTTAGATCAACTATGTATAGATTGTATTGAGGCTCGATTATCTGCCCATTAGTGTACCTTTATAAATAACCATCGATTATTTTGATCAGAGTACATATCAAGGAATGATCTAAGGTCTTTGAAAGCAAACATACTTTGCAAATATGACTACAGCGACGAAAAAAATGACAAACAATAGCAAATAAAAAGCCACGTATACTGAATTTTAAAAGAAACCCCTATATCGGACCCACATCGATAGTTATCGATAAATATTATACACCATATTTTTATTTCTATCGTACTGATAACATACCACCTTACATAATTATATATATATTCTCATTGTAAAAAATTGACAGCAATAGGAATTAAATCCTTTTAACATTATATTGTCTGTCAGAATGGGTACATCCAAAATGGAGCATGTTTTTCCCAGTTTGGACATTTTTGTCAGTTTTAAAGTTAATTTACAAAATGTATGGGTCAAGAAGGCGGAGGCATTCCAAAATTGAAAAAATGACCCAAAATTCGTCCATTTTCAGACAATTTGACAGGAATCATACATATTTGGTTTGTTTTGACATCCTATTTTTTATCCATGCCAGATGCTACGCTTAAAAAATTATTAGAACAAGTTTGTTCATTCACTTGAACTACTAAATAGCATAAGAAATTTTCTCCATATCAATTTTGTAATTTTGATTCATAGAGGGGGCCAAATATGGGCCTTATTTACCTTGTCCTTTGAACGTTTAGATGTTAAACTATGCCAAACCAACATAAAACTGTTTTTTTTGCCATTTTTTAGGGTTGGCTGATAGATGATAGAATCAATTGAGTTCACTCTTGTTTTTACGGTAGTTCGCGTTACTAATTACAATTTAGCTGTTTTGTGTGGTTTGGCATTTGAATGTCTTGCTGATATTTATTAGCTTCTTTTACCAATTGCAACTTGCAGATTTCTTTTTTATGACTGTTTTATCAACAAGAACAAGATAACAAAAAATGTAACGAAATTAAAATGTTAACCACAGCGGAAGATAGTTTGTAATTTCAAAAATATGAAAATGTGATTATACATGTTAATTTAGCATTGTTTTCTCAATATGCGTTGCCCATGTCTATATAGAAAAAAAAACTATTTATAACTAAGTCCATCTTTTCTTACAATGAGCCTGCAAATGTTGTAAAATATTTGTTATTCATAGTTAGCCGTTGTCTATTGAAGGTCATTGATTTGTGAATGTTCAGTTCTTTAATTAAAAAGTTTTCTGTATAATAGCATCTGTTCAGTTTGCATCAAAGGTCCAGAGTTCTTTGATCAAATGAAGCAAATATATCGAAACAGACTCTTAATTTGCTCTTCAAGGTTGGTGTTGGTTTTCTGAATTACAAAACTGCTGACAGATACATATTATTATGCTTGTCGTATTTTTCGTCTTTGAAACACTAGGAAAACTAAATTTTGATATCTTTATAAACTTTGTTCTATAATGACTATGGCAAGACTACCACAACACAAGTCCTTTATTGTATATATACGAGTAATTCATGATTAATTTGATATGATAGCTAAAAATAATCAGTAACAGTACATTTTAAATAAAGTCTACATTGTGTACAGTTGTTTTTTAAAAAAATCTGTTCTATTAAATGTACATTAAAACTAAGAAAGCCATAAATGCTTGAATCGCTCATCTGAATTGTCTATTTAACAATTCTGGTAGTTAACGTTCTAGAAGTGACTTGTGTCAATTTTCAAATTAAACATTTTAACCGTTTCATGGGACATCCGAATGTCAAAGTCCGAAAGGGCAGAGACAAAACCAGTAAACACAAACAAGGACAGGACGAAAAAACAGACAACATATATAACACGGAAAAAAATACTGAATATCAATTAACAACGCGAACTCTAGTTGTGATGAGCGTGAACCCAGGTGCTCCGGAGAAGTAAAACTCTTAAACCAATAAATGGAAAATATTTACCACCGGATCTTTTTACAATTAGGTGCTTTTATTCCAAAATTGAAACATTTGCATTAATCAGTTTTGTAGAAAAGTACTTTTTCTTGTTATTTGAACCACACCAATTCTCCAAGCCTTGGGCATCATTTTGTTCAAACATCTTGGTCAAATGGAAACGAATTATCCGAAACTTGGTTAACAACTTCCAAACATTAAATATTTGGCTTCATTTTAGACGCAGTTTCACACTTCATAATCGTGTAAAACACTTTAGGTGATTTTTACTTATTGAACTTTACATAATATTCTTGCTCTTATCTCAGAATTTAACTCAATTTGTTATTCAAAATCAAAGACTTCTTTTCAAAACATATAATTATGTTCCTAATTAGCATGCAAAGAAATTTCAAATATGTTTACAAATCTGAAAATAAAAAAAGGTATAAAATAAATACACTTGATGACATGCGGGAAGAAAGAAAACGACACCATCCCAAATCTAATTGAGACTTAGCTTGTTTTCTAACTTAATAAATTATTTGCTACTCTTTGAGAGTTCAAAGATACATGTAGTATATTACGAATAACAACTGAAAGAACACATTGTTGTGCTTTGTCATAAAAAATAACATAAGAGATGATGATATTTTACCGTAATGACTGTTATGTTCAATTCTTAAATGATGGTTACTCTGCAATATTTGTGGAATATGTAATTTCAAACTGTCTATTGATAAAGGTTGTTTTGTCGTTTCATCCTTATTTCTAAAATAATTCAAAATGCATTGTTTGTCGTTTCATCCTTATTTCCAAATTACTTGAAAACTTGCTTTGTCGTTTAATCATTAAAAGCTTAGTTTTCCGTTTCATCCCCATTTCCAAAATAACACGCCGTTCCCCAATGCTTTCAAAATTAATATGTTTTCTTTTTTTGTTTCAGCCAAACTTGATGGAGTTAAAACTTACATGTCTCTCCGACGGGTACCTCTTCGACTTCAAGATCGGGTCATAAAATGGTTCGATTATCTGTGGTATTGTAACAAATCCACAGACGAAGAAAAAACGCTCAGTCTCCTTCCAGATAAGCTCAAAGCTGAAATAGCTATTCATGTGCATTTGGATACATTAAAAAGAGTAGAGATATTCCAAAATACAGATGCAGGATTTTTATGTGAATTAGTGTTGCGTCTCAAACCAGTATTATTTTCCCCAGGGGATTATATATGCAGAAAAGGTAAGTTTAAAAGTAGTTGAATTTATTAAGATTTGTCATACCATAATATTTCTAATGTGCAAATGTGCTTAACTTCATTAGATAGGGACCAGAGACAGCCTAGTGTGTTTTATTTTTATACGACTGCAAATATTTTGCGATCGTATATTGTTATATTTTGATGTCGTCGTTGTCGTCGTCGCTGCTGTTGTTATTGTTGTATACGTCGTCTGGTTTTTATGCGATAAGTTGAGTCAATATTGAAGGATTGATATGATATTTTTGATATAATGTTTCTATGCACTATAAAAAGCTTCCTATCGTATTTGAGTGTTGTGGTCTCTACCGTCTAAGAAAAAAATGAGGCTATAAGGGGTCTATTTACAAAACTTACGAAGAATGTTGGTTTTTCATCCGATTTGAAAATTCTTTTTATTGTATTTCTCCAAATTCTGTCTACTAAATGTGTCAAGATGTGTTTTGTCATCGTTACATTGCAACATGGGGTGACAAAGGTTGGCCACACCTAAAACAATGAGCTTTTTTATTTGTGGTCCGATTTTCAAATAGACGATAACGATATGTCGAATAAGTGTAGGCGACATTACCTACAATATAAACGATAATTTAAAACATTTGCAACGGAAAGAAGCCAGCAGCCTTCAATGTCACCCGAAGTTGCTGCTCGCCGCTGTGTTGCAATTGCCCCTATACACATGATTCAAGTCCAATCATAAATTTTGAATACCATATCCAAATTAACCGTTTATACCCGCGTTTTGGTATTCGTAATTTTGTTATTGAAAGACACCCTTCTTGACAAAGAACAAAAACATAAATTCGAAGAATACAAATATAAGCTTTGATAAAGATTCCAGGCTTAGGACAGACACATTTAATATATGGCGTGGTTAAACTAATTTTTTTTTACCCATCATTTCCCCTATTGATAATCAAAAACAAAGCACAAACAAACACACAGTAAAAATCAAATCGATAGAAGTTCAATTCCACAAGAGAGCACCTGAGACAAAAGGACAACACAACAAGAAACTATGGGACGTAAACATACTTTCTTGGGAAAACTCGAAGCTACTGTCAACTAGCTAAGAAGCATTTATCGACTAATGTAAAAAATCAAGTATTACCATTTTAAATCCAACACAACACGTCAAAAAATGAATGATTTGGCGATATATCATCACACTTGATCGTTGTAATGCTCAAAGCGACAAATGTATAGAAAGGCAATTACAATTAACATAAGTATCAAATTATCAATAATTCTACAAAAAAACCAACAACATTAGTATTAAATTATCAATATTTCTACCAAAAACAAAAAATAAATTTAACAATTTTAATAAACTTGTCCATTTCATAACCTTTTTAACCTTCAAAATCTTTTTAGTTGTTGAATTCCTTTAAAAGTCCGTGGCTTCGTTTTTCAATCAGATTTGCAATTACAAATACCAAAACGCGGGTATAAACGGTTAATTTGGATATGCTATATATCGATATTTCAAGGAGTAACCTCTCATCAGTAGCATTTAAATCAAAACATTGGAAGGTTAAATCCAAACTGTTGAAAACGAAAAGTACTCAAAACCAAAACATTCGAACAAGGAAGCCAAATCTAGCACCGAGGATATCGACCATGTGCATTACAAGGAAAGAAACCTGGCGTATTTAACAATTCAGAATTTAAAATTCGGCAATATCTCGTATTAGCTGTTTTGGAGAAATGCGGGTCAAAAGTGCCGAAAAAAATTCAATTGTACGAGTTTGCCTTACATTAATATATATTCATGAAAATGAATTATACATTTTTCATTAAAAGTCCACCACAGAATACATGTGTCAAAAAGCTCTGTGAGTCCACAATGGGCTGCATGTGTCAAAAGCAATTGACTATTCTTATTTGGCCACTTACATTTAGGGTTCAACATGTTGCGGTCGTATCATGCTGCGCTCGGCTTAGCTTTTTTTCCTTAGATCTTGTAAACCTTTTAAAAATGCAATGACTGAAACAGAACATTAGCATCCATAAACGTTGTATATTTCTATAAGAAAATGACTGCTCAAGGATATTTTGTTGGTTTTTCCTTGTTAAGGTGTACAAGGAGAATAGAAAGCAATTTGTGATTGCAACCCATGACACAACTTAAATAATTTAATTTCTAGAATGGCTCAAAATTGAATTAGGTGAAAATGCTGTATCTATCACTAAGCACATTTTTTTCCTTGTTCCAGCCTGAACAATCTGTCAAAATGCTAGTTATTTTTTAAAATCTGAACAAAAAAAAAACGAATCTAACAGACGTTAACAGAATTTTAAAGTACAGGTTGGCATACAATAATATGCGCACAGTTTTTCCTTTTGTTTTTTAAAGTCAGAGAAATCCTCTGGTGATAATCATATGTTTTAGCTCATATTTTATTTGAAGGAAAACTTGAAAATTAATGTCTCAGAGGAATTCTTTTATATCACGTCTAGAAGGTGAATGATGATTTTCTTACTGAAAGTTAAAAAATTCTCACACTCCATCGGACGTTATGGATTTGAAACGAAATTTTACATTAACACAATTAAATCTAGAAAAGTACAATTCACTTTAAAATTTGAAGTAATAATTTAGCGTGAAGATATAATATTGTATGAGTGTGGCAACAAAACGATATGAAATACTTATCCACCAGCACAAAATAACCAACAAATACGCAACATTTTGTTGACGTAAAATTAGCCTAAAACCCTAAGTTGACGTAAAGTTAGCCTAAAAACCTAAGTTGACGTAAAGTTAGCGCCTAAAAACCTAAGTTGACGTAAAGTTAGCCTAAAAAATTAGAGCCTAAAAACCTAAGTTGACGTAAAGTTAGCCTAAAACCTTAGTTGACGAAAAAGTAAGCTTAAAACCTAAGTTAACTCAAATAGTTCTATCCGTGTCCGCCTTCCTGCCCTGATCGGATAAGTAGAAATTTTAGTTGAAGAAATAATACGACAAAATTATTGGATTTTTACCTTAGCGTGACCAATGCATCTCGACAAAAGCGTTCTTTATTAAGGATGTTAAGCTATAAAAAAGATTGTAACTTTGGAATAACTTAACCAACGGAGGGATACCACAAATTAGGAAAGAAACAAGTTTTATGTATGCTTTAATTTTGAAGTATAAAAATATTTTACAGTAGCACATTTGGTACTTGAAAATTTTAACTCTCTTGTGTTTCAGCCTTATGGTTTTTGATATTTGAGCTTTTAATCCGCCCGCTGAGCATAAGAACTTAATGACATTTCAACACTTTATGGTAGTCATCTGCATCTTCTACGTCACTTTATTACTATATCTACTAATAAAAATGTGATAATGTTATAATGAATAAAAACGGTTTTTGATAATTAATGTAATGTTTCCTTCGTAAATTTGTGTTGGAGGTGCAAATGTAAACTTTAAATTTCATCAATAAACACACATTTTTTTAAGTTTTAACTTGACTTTATAAATCTAATTCAAATTGAATTGACTACCTCATTTCCCACATCTCTACATTATGCATAATGCAGAAAAACGTGAAATAGATAGTCAATCCCATCAAACATCACTCAAATAATATTTTTACTTTATACATTTCATTTTCCATATTTATTTTTTCACTTGTCGAGAATTACATAAATAATTATGTGAAAACAGAACGAAAAAAAGAAAAAGGGAGGACGCTGGCCTCTTAAAAAGGTTTTCGGGTCACTTGTATGTATTCAGATGAAGTATTTGTATGTCTCAGATTCTGACAAGTTAAAACAAGCATAGAGGCACCAATAGGGGCATTCGAGTGTCAAAAGTCTAAAAGGGCAACGACAAAACCAGTAAACGCGAACAAGAACAGCACGAAGAAAATAAAATAAACAAAAAAAACCCAAAAAAATCAACCTAAGAAATATCAATAACGCGAACTCAAGTCGTTACGAGGGTACAACCAGATGCTTTAGAAGAGTTAGCAGTTCCTGCTTGCTGAAGCACATCCGTTGCGAGGCAATTTCCAATTCAGTGTGTCAAATCCGGTAAAGGAAGACAACAAAACCCATGACAAATCAACATTTGCACTCATCTGAGAAATAGAAATCCCATATTTGTCTATGAGCGCATCATGTCTTCCGTAAAATTCTTGAGTGAAGACAGCAACCTAGGATCAACAAAACCCTGTGCTAGCAATTTTTGTGCAAGACGTGACGCTCTGCCAAGCAAATCGATGTAATTCCCACAAGCTCCGGAGTAATGAATCAATCGTAAAACGTAAGATCCATAAGCTGGATCGGACGAAATGTTGCTAGAAACGGTGTATATTCAGGCATAAACGTTAAACCTTGATTTTCTTTTTGCAATGCTAGAAGTTTATTTTCAAGAACCAACACACATTATATAAGTACATGTACCCAATCGTGAAAAAATGCATGCTATTAATTAAATCTATTTGCAATCTGATATTTGATATTCAGATATGATGTTACTTCTATATTAAGTTTATAAAGATGCCAGAGATTTGGGGTGCCTGTTTGTGCGTCTATTTTTTTAAACCCGTCTGTTGACTAACCATAAATACACTTGGACAAAGTTAAGGACCACATGAAAATCAACAAATTTTCAAAGTTATAAATTTATATCTTGAATGTATAAAATAAATTTCACCAATAGCATTGTCATCAATCCAGTTTTGGATTTGATAAAGAAAAACAGAAATTTTAAAATGTTTCAAAAGACGGGAAATGTTCAATTAGTTTGACTGGAACAAAGATTTTGAGGCAAAAATAGGGGGTATCATTTTTTTCATACTATGTAAAAATTTGAAAGGTTTAAAATGGTAATTCTTTTAGTTTAGGTCATTTTTAACGCATTCAAGAACAGATTCATAATTACAAACAATTTTAGCTACCAACTTTTTCTGGTTTTTTTTCAGGCGTAATGTTTTTATGTAAGAAAAACGGTTAAATATTACCGAACATATTACTCTTTTATCACCATGCAGGATTTTGGTCAAATTTATTTAGGTTATCGATACCACAAATTAGTAAAATCTTTTTCTAAATTCTTCCACAGGTATCGATCTCTTATTGAAAAATTTAATTGTACACGTCGTTTTCTTATAGTGAAAGGAATATCACATCCTGAATTTTATGGTAATGTTTTTTATAAAGCTCACAAATTTAAAAGCAATCCATTAGAAATGAAAAATTGTTTTCAAAATTTATTACGGAAAGGATATGAATTGAATATTTGGTTAAATCTTTGAATTTAGTTTTTTTTTTGGCAGAAATATTGATAACTTGATACTTGCTTTAAAACTTCCATAAACGTTTTTACTATTGTCATTTTTAAGCATTATAGCGATCAATCGTGTCGGTTTTGTGTGATCATTATTGTTTGAAGTGTTGTGTCGGATTTAAAATCGATACGTTTGATTTTTTTACATCGGTCGATTGATGATTCTCAGCTAGCTGTCAGTAACGGCAAGTGTTCTATTGAGAGTTCTTTTACCGTCCTTTTGTTTCTTTTGTTTGTTCTTATTTTTTGTCTTCTGTTCTCTCTGGTGGAATTGGACTTTGATCGATTTGATTTTTATTGTGTGTTTAGTTTTGTGCTTTGTCTTGGAATATTGATAGGGGGAGGGTTCGGCACAAAAGGCTAGTTTAACCTCGCCACATATTACATGTGCCTGTTTCAAGGCAGGAATCTTTGACAAAGCTTTCGTTTGTACTTGTCTTTTGATGTTTTCTGTTCCTTGTTTAAGAAGGGGGTCTATCTGTGACTATTTCTGGGCTGGATTTGCATTATATGCATTTTATTTAGACCATGGGCCAATTGCAGAACCGCGAGCAGTGCCAAATGGCCTCGTTGAAGGCTGCTGGCGGTTGTCCATTGTGTGGTTTTTCTAAATTGCCGTTTAATTGTGGGCTGTGTCGCGTACACTTATTCAACATCTCATTATTTTCTTTTGCTTATATACGAATATACGAAAAAAAAACTGTTAAAAAAATTCAAAATCGGTGGTTCTTAACTTTTGTCCAAGTGTATACATTCCATAGGCGAATTATAAATACATACTTATTATTCGAGTTAGGATAGAGACTTATATACTACTGGTGGTGACATATGATGCAATTTCAATATCGACCTTCAAGAAAAGTCCGGTGCACCATCCGAACGATGTTTTATGTCGATTCCTTGCCTAAATTAGGATCATTATACAAAATTTGATGTTCCTGGTTCATTTCTTTTCATTGATATCAATCACATAAACAATAGTTTCATAGGTTTGCTGATGTAACCTTTTCTATTAACCAATTAAGAAAACTTAATAAAAACAATGAACATTGGGCGGACACGTGTCTTAAGTATGCCAAATATAGAGATATTATACTTTAGACACATTATTAACGTGAATTGCCTTATTATGTAACATAAAAAGCAACATAAATAAGAGGTTTTCTTGTGCTACTAACCTCTATAAAAAGACTTGTATTTTGCTTTCAAAAAAGCTTAATTCAGTACGTAGGCTCAACAGATTCACAATATACAAGTAATATCATTTGTGTCGTATTCTTATATCCTATTTCTCGGTTCTTCGGACTGCTAATAATGTGTTTTATAGCAATGTTGCCCTTCATAGTTTAATGAAAATTCAAACATATCATATAATCTAGAAAACATATTACACGTAATGCATGTATGCAAACGTTTTAAGTAATATACATGTATGTTACATGCATTTTAGACGGAAATTCTTGAATATGTTGAAGTGAATAACGGGTTATAACGTGGTGAACGTATCTCACGACGAAAATATTCTCGTAACAGTTATCTTTGGAATTACTTTTTACAGTTCCATGATATTTGGTATGCAGGATTGTTATCGGGACCCTTTTTGTGGCTTTCGATTTTCCGTTTCCTGTTTAACGAATTCGAACATTTTTTGACTACCGGTATGACAAAATTTAAACATAATCAAAATGCTATCTTGAATTTCCCGGAAAAAATATTTTGCCAAAATAAGTCTTTCATGAAGGTCTTTTTGTTAAACCATCCCTTAAGTTGATATGAAAATATTGGTTTGGAACAAAATTTAGGATTTTGCATGGTTTTCTGGCAGATTGGCTGTTAATAACACACTAACTCTTCCGGTCATATTTGTGTTCTCCTTTTCTGTCTGATTTTGACCCATATGTGGAAGTGTTTACACGTTAATTTGTGAAAGGGCATGCACAGATCCAGAATTAAGTTGTCAATCTATCAAACCAGTCTTACTGAACATTGACGAGTTGTGTTTACTACCGGTATTTTCAATCAAAGAATTGCGCAATGGTGCATCTTTTTGCAAAAGTAATAAAGCAGTCTTGATTCCAAGTGATGTAATTGAAATACATGCCTATTGCAATGATTGATACATCAAACGACATAGCCGGAGTATGCACTTCATTCCGAAAACGTCATTTAGATATTTCATTCCAGGAATTTTTCTTAAGTTTAATTATCATCTAGTCAGATTCTCAACTCTGTTTGTGCAGGAATAACAATAGTTCCTAGTAGATTTTTTCTTTTTATTGGTTTATAATCATTGAATTTTGTTAGTGATTAAATCGGTCATCGAATTTGAATTTAAATGGAACTTTTCGATATTTAAGTTACCCAAGCAGCGCAAACTCGGCTATATCAGGGAGATGAAAATAAAAGGTGTTTTAATTAACATAAATAATGATGAAGTGGGATTGGATCAAAAGGGGATATGATTTTTGACTGGAAGGGTTAGATAAATGCGACCGATTTAGCCTACTCTCCCTTTCGACATTGAGTATCATGTCACTGTCATTGCGCTTTTCTTCATTAATTGAAGATATTTGGCTTAAAATGCTGTACACGTTAAAACCAATTCCACTCAGTCTAAGTCCTCATGTTTACGAAGTCAAAAATGAAATACAAAATTCCTACAAGAGCAGAACAACGTTTAACCTTTCAGTTATTTTGTTCCATGTGAAAACCATTGCCAAAAACTAAACCACAGTTTGTAAATTCAAATTTAAACAAAATCTAAAGATATGTAAAATTTAAAAAAAGAGTAAAAGGTTATAAAAGAAAACATTTGACCTTAAACACAATTATGTAAAATATCATCATTGTAGACACTTGACTTAACAACAATTATGTCTAAAAACTTATGTTTAAGAAACCCCAGAGTAACCTCTGGAGGTTAACTGTTTTTGTAGAACAACGTTTGACCGGGAAATTTTTTTACACGAAAACCAATTCCAGAAATTTTTGCAGCCAAAATCAAATTTCTTACAAAATTCTAAGAAAGAACAATGTCTTTAACAGAGTAGTATGTTAAAAAAGTTTGATATAGAATATTGTTTGAAAACCAATATAAACCGTAACTAAAATTAATGTCTAAAATCTCATTTTTTACCAACCCGGTAGAGTAATACGTTATAATAGAACAACTCGTGACCTAGAAAGGAGTTTCATGTGAAAACAAATAAAAGAAACTAAACCACATTGTCTAAAATCTCATTTTAAATATCAACCTCAGAGTAAGACAAAGTACCTCTGACAAGAGTAATACGTCCTGTAGTAGAACAAAGCTTGACCTTATTTTGTGACATGTGAAAACCACTAACAAACAACTAAACCACATTGTCTAAAATCCAATCATAAACAAAATCCTTAAAAGACAAAATGTTTTTTACAAGAGTGATGCGTTCTGGAAGAACAACTTCCGACCTAGAAAGTTATCATGTGAAAACCAATACCAAAAAACTTAACCACAATGTCATGAACCTCATAGTAAGACGAAAATGCCTCCCTGACAAAAGTAATACGTTACAGTTTGACGTAATATGTCAATCCAGTTGTAAACCAATACCAATCTCATTTTTAACAAAACCTCTTGGTAAGACAAATGCCTTTAACAAGCATTATATATTCTTAGTTCCTTTGGTACATCTGATCACGCTTTCCCTTCTGTAGGCGTTCATTAGGTCAGAAATGGGCGTTCGGTTTATCAATCTTTGACAGAACACTTCAATGACTGTCAGATATTTCCAAAAGTTGCGTAGAAAAAACTAACTAATTCAATTTAACATAAAGGTCAAAGATTGTAACAAAATTTGTACATCTTGTGATATTTTGTGCTGGAAATTTGATTCAAATCCTTTACAAAGACCGCATTATTAATCACGTCAGGCCAATATTTAATATGTCACTAAGATGGTAAACACAATTAATAAAATACATGTGTACTTTGTTACGTTCATAATTGATACAAGTTATTTTTAGTTGTCAGTTTAATCATATTTCTTGCCACAAATTACTTTTAAGAATATTAATTGTTATATGATGTTTGGAAATGCCAGCTGATGGTCCCCAGAGGATAAATTTGATAGTCGGCCCGTGTCAATGTTAAATACCGAAAAATTAATAGTTTTTTTGTAGAGGATTCCAAGATCAATTATCAGTAAGCTTAATATATAAAGTTGCAGTCATTAATGGTATAGTATGAGGACAGGCTTGCGTTAAAGTGATTTAGAAAAATGTCTATTAAACTTCTCAAAAATTATTCAAATAAATAGTACAGCATTAAGTGATTGAATATCTTGAAAAAGATGTACAAAGTTACCATGCTTAATACAAGCTGCACCAAAACAACATTGAGTGGACTTGATTTTTAGAGTGCTGTTTATCATAAATTATGGGGGTTTACATTATGTATATGGAGCAACTAAATGTTATAAAAAAATTACCGAAATTCAAATGTCTAAGAATGATTTATTTCTGTGCGTTTTTTTAATAATCAATAGGGGAAGGTTAAGCCCACCACGCTAATTCAACCCCGCGATATTGAATCATTTTCATTATATACGTGTATTTGATAAGGAGTCAAATGCAAGAGCTAGACATCGAGCAGGTCTGTTGACACGGGCTGCTGGGTGGTTTCTTTTGTTTTAAATTGCCTCATTTTTATGTAGATTGTAGAGTACACTCATTTCAAATCCAAGTATTTCAGTTTCTTTTATTACAGTTATAAATTTGACAATAATGTTTTTTATATTCTTAAAAAAAAGAATATGTCCAAAAGAAATATAGCCAACCGACAAGAGACCTCTTACTTTCCTTAATTTGACACATAACATAATTATATTATGTTTTGTTTTTCAAAGCCACCAAAGACAAAAGAAAATTGACAACTTGAAATAACGTTCAGGATTAGATTAAAACAATAACTCAAGTTAAATATAAAAAAATGTCGATTTATTAAATAGTTGAGTATTTAAAATATGTCCGAAAACTATCAATAGTAGTAGGTGTAAAGTTATACAGTGAGCTTAGTAACATTTTTATCGATTTGATTTTTTCTGTGTGTTAAGTTTGTGTTCTGTTATTGATTATAATTATGTAGTTCAACCATTTGCATATCCAACATAACAACAATATGCAAATGCTTAAAATTTCACGCGCAAATGGGCTAGGTTTTATGCCATTCAAATTTTAAGTGTATTCTCTATAAATAGGTTCTCCAAAATCTTCTTCGCCCATCGATGGTTATGTTTATTTTTAGAAGCTCGCAAAGGCTCGTGTGTTAAAATAAATAAAATATTTAGGGTTAGAGAAATGATCTAATTCACTCCTGGCTGTACGCATTTTCATAAATGTTCACTACAGTTCAAGAGAACAAAATAAAAGAGGTTATTTACCCCCGTCAGCTGTGGTAAAAGTAAAAGGATTTGCACTCAACAATGTTATAATTTTTATATTGGAATTGGTAATATTGAACTAAATATCAAATTAAAGCTAGGATATTGCATCTGAAATCAAATTAGAGAAACATTAAGGACCATTAAGTTGTTATGTTGATTTTTAAGATTTTTCCATCATATTGCCTTTTACTTTTTGTAGATTATTTAGCAATTGAAAAACAAAATTATTTTAATACAAAAATACTTCGAAACATATAAGGTGCCAACGTAAACAGTTAATTAATTTTTTTATTGATAATATAGTCTTCTAAGATTCTTATGTAACCTCTTTTGTAGCAGTATTTAGGTCAAATTTTAGGCCAAAAACAGGCCTTATCGCCCCTACTCCTTTTCTTGCACAAACAGATTTAAATAAATATTTTGTTCTTATAAATAAAAACATAATACTAAGCGAATATGTATGATCAGTCTATATTAAAATGTTAAGAACATTGTGTAAATCTTATAGAGAATAAGATTTAAAAATATTAATCTTTTTACCTTTACAGAAATTTGTTGAAATAGATAAAAGCTATATCCATATCTTTGCAAAAAATTATTTTGAAAAACAACAAACTTTTATAGATACAGAAACAAGCTATCAAAAGTATCTATTGTGTCATATCGTCAAATGATGCTTTAGGGGTAATGCCTTTTCAAAGGTCAAAGATCGTGTGAATGATTATATTAAAAGAAATTTGCCTCTTGTAGTCGTATATGGTCTTTTAGAAGCTGAAAGTCGTTTTTCTTCCTTTTGAGTGAAAAAGTTTGAATTTACCTGTAGAAAAAAGCTGTTGCTTCCTTATTAGTTCTGCTAAAGAATCTCTACACAATATTTCATTTTAAGCTAAGTTGTTGGATGACTCCCTTCAAATGTTCACGTCTTTACATATAAGAATGAAAAATATAGAAGAGAGCTGCTTCCTTAAATGTGTTGGAAAGGAACTGTACATTCAATAAAGACCAGACGAGTGAGAGATATAGGCTCCTGAAAACCTTTAGTTGTGAATTTATTGTTAAGTTATTTTTAAACAATAATTAAATGAAAGGAATGCATTCTTAAATTGCATTAGTTTTATTGCTGATTTAATGCCTCAATCAAATTAATAAGTTCGGCACGGGCACGTTTAAAAACAATTTATTTTATTTGATTTATTGCCAGTTTCATTAATGCTTTAACCTTTCCAAATATTGCAGTTATTGAATTAAATTAGAATTATATAATTCATTTCATTTGGTATTGAGTTGTGCTCGACTTGTTGTAATGAGGTTAATGACAGAATATGCCTAATAATCAGAAGAATACTTGCATGACTACACAAAGAGAACTTGTAATACTTGATAGAAAACTTATTCGGTTTTGTCTACAGTTGGTTTTAAAGGTATTTTCTAACACGGAAAAATTTTGGCCCTGTTTAGAAAAAAACATTAAAATATATCAATTAATGATAAGATAGGATTTTCTAAGGTAAACACAAATACATTTCCTAAAGAAAATTTCTGACATGACACAGGCAGATAAAAAGAAGACAAAAAATACCACGGTTTATGGTGTAACTCAATGGACCGCAATTGGTAAACATTTTATATTGTTCTTACCACCCTCTGTTAATTGTTTGTCAGCATAGGTGATTTGTACGGACAAACAGATATAGTTTCAATTTCATAGTACTTTGGAATCGAAAGTTCGTATGTTGACTGTTTTTAAAGAATATGGAATTTGGATATAGTTCCCTTTGCTCCGACTGCAAGACGGCGAGCAGCAACCTCTGGTCATGTTGAAGATATTGGCTATTTTTCCATTGTGATGTTTTTTTGCCGTTTCTTGATGCTGGTTGTGTCGCTTACACTTATTCTACATTTGTTTATCATCTATTATCATTTGCTAGCCCCGACCAGACATAAACAAAATGAAGAAACATGTATTTTCCCACATCTGATTTTTCTAAAATTTCGAGAAATTATAAGTAAGAAGCTTTACTCCCACCCAATCCCTATAACTTAACTGCAAATAAGTTTTATCCCCAGTGCTGATAAGGTCCATTACCATCGGCTGATATCACGGAGACGTGGACTCTAAACCCTTTTTTACAACGATAATGTTCTGAATAACCAGTCTTTTTGAACCAAAAGTTATCACTTATTTTCTGTTTTCATTCTTAGCGTTTCCATTTGTATGTCTCTGCAAGAAAAAGTATTTTAGAAAATGAGATTTCTTGCTTAGTTTCCAACATGTTAAGTCCATTGTGGGTCATTTATTGAATAAATACAAATATCAAACGGGTGAACACACGGGTAATTTGGTTGTTCTGTAGATGCATATTTTAAGGAGTAACCTCTCACCAGGAGCATTTAAATCAAAACATTTGAGGTTCAAAAAACCAACAGTATTGAACGAAAAGTACTCAAAACCATAAAAGTTCGAACAGGAAGGCCAACCCCAGGTTATCAACCATAACATTTAAGCAATAACATCGTTTGCAATATAGCCAACATTGTATATAACTGGACAATGTTTGAGCAATGCATACGGTACAATTTATGGGTATATTATTTAATCTTATCTTGAATCTTATTAGACACTGTCAATTTCTTTTGTCTTGGCGGCAATTGAAATACAAAAAGTTACATCATTATGTTATGTGTCAAATTAAGGAAGCTTAGATGTCTCTTCTCGAATGGCTATATTACTTTTTGATAGATTATTTTAAAAGAATATAAGAAACATAAGAGTTATATTTATGAACACTGTCAAGTTGACTGTCTCGTTAGGGAACTTGATAAATAGAACGTCTCGAAATTGTTTGATTCTCGGGTGTTATATAAATGACCATGGCATAAATAAATTCATTACATAAACTGGTATAGGAAACCTTAAGAATTCTTTGTACTCGCAAACAGCTAACATACTGTTGATTTATTGTATCTTAAGAAAGAGTTTAAAACAACCTTTGACAAGTTTTCCAATCACACTTTTTACGAGATTCATTTTCTTTAAATTTTTGCATTGGTTTAAGAATAAATTACGTTTATGCAATAGAAAACCGTTAATTTATTGTATCTGAAAAAACGAAACCTTCCTACTAACAAGTTTGCCAAACACAGGTTTTATGAACTACATTTTCTATTAATTTACGAATTTAGTATAAATATAAAAGTTACATACGTCCATGTAATGAGGTTAGTTTTTTTACTTGTGAGGTACTTGTCTAGCGCATAGGCATACATGTATGTAACTGTTATAGAAGTCACTCTGAAAAGATAAAAATATAGTAAAAAGACTGTTACTTTGCTGTGGTGTTGTCGGTATAGATCTTTTGCACTATTTTAGATAAGATCTATTTTCTTCGTATCACTTCTTATTACAACCAAGTAATAATTGTTAAAGACAAGAGTTTTTTTCTGCATCCCAGTTTAACAAAAAAAATCTTAAGTGTATAAATTATTTATTGTGTAAATGTAAAACTACCAAAACGCGAGTGCAAACGGTTAATTTGGATATGCTATATATCGATATTCAAGGAGTAACCTCTCATCAGTAGCATTTGAATCATATCGACCATGTGCATTACAAGGAAAGAAACCTGGTGTTTTAAACAATTTTGAATTGAAAAAGCGGAAATTTCAGCGACAAATATATTAGAAATTTTATGGTAAATCGTGTCAGACAAGTCTGACGACCAGGCTTGTGATTACCCTCGGGGACCTCTGGTCCACCAGCAGCGGTTATCGCCCAGTGGTTTCAAAATTACAAATACCAAAACGCGAGCGTTAATCTTCGGTGCTGGATTTGCCTTCCTTGTTCGAACGTTTTGGTTTTGAGTACTTTTTGTTTTCAACAGTTTTGGAATTTGACCTTCCAATGTTTTGATTTAAATGCTACTGAAGAGAGGTTACTCCTTCAAATATCGATATATAGCATATCCAAATTAACCGTTCATACCCGCGTTTTGGTATTTGTAATTTTGAAACCACTGGGCGATAACCGCTGCTGGTGGACCAGAGGTCCCCGATGGTCGTCAGACTTGTCTGATATGATTTACCATAAAATTTCTAATATTTTTGTCGCTGAAATTTCCATTTTTTAAATTCAAAATTGTTTAAAACACCAGGTTTCTTTCCTTGTAATGCACACGGTCGATATGCTCGGTTCTGTATTTGGCTTCCCTGTTCGAACGTTTTGGTTTTGAGTACTTTTAGTTTTCAACAGTTTTGGAATTTGACCTTCCAATGTTTTGATTTAAATGCTACTGAAGAGAGGTAACTCCTCGAAATATCGATATATATCATATTCAAATTAACCGTTCATACCCGCGTTTTGGTATTTGTAATTTTGAAACCACTGGGCGATAACCGCTGCTGGTGGACCAGAGGTCCCCGAGGGTAATCACAAGCCTGGTCGTCAGACTTGTCTGACACGATTTACCATAAAATTTCTAATATTTTTGTCGCTGAAATTTCCGTTTTTTAAATTCAAATTCTTTTAAAACACCAGGTTTCTTTCCATGTAATGCACATGGTCGATATCTTCGGTGCTGGATATGGCTTCCTTGTTCGGACGTTTTTGTTTTGAGTACTTTTCGTTTTCAACAGTTTTGGAATTTGACCTTCAAATGTTTTGATTCAAATGCTACTGAAGAGAGGTTACTACTTCAAATATCGATATATAGCATATCCAAATTAACCGTTCATACCCGCGTTTTGGTATTTGTAATTTTGAAACCACTGGGCGATAACCGCTGCTGGTGGACCAGAGGTCCCCGATGGTCGTCAGACTTGTCTGATACGATTTACCATAAAACTTCTAATATTTTTGTCGCTGAAATTTCCATTTTTTAAATTCAAAATTGTTTAAAACACCAGGTTTCTTTCCTTGTAATGCACATGGTCGATATCCTCGGTGCTGTATTTGGCTTCCTTGTTCGAACGTTTTGGTTTTGAGTACTTTACGTTTTCAACAGTTTTGGAATTTGACCTTCAAATGTTTGGATTTAAATGTTACTGAAGAGAAGTTACTCCTTGAAATATCGATATATAGCATATCCAAATTAACCGTTCATACCCGCGTTTTGGTACTTGTAATTTTAAAGAGTTTGATTTACCTTAAATCTACTTTGTACTTACATGAAAGATGTTTTTTTTTGTGAAATGATCCTTTGGAATACTTAAGCACAGTTTATGGAGCTGTTGTTTGGATTATTGATTGGAGAACACATCAAAGCTTTAAATTATTCGTTTAAATTTAAAAATTGTCTAAACCCTAAGGTTCTTCCTACCCAAGTCATAGGTTGATCATTTTAGTTATAATTGAATTCCTCATTTTGCATTTTAGGTTTTACTGTTATATGCTCTTCATACATGTAATCATATAGTGTTTGGCATTTTCAATATTTTTGTTAGAGCGCCTCTGATGAGTCTTGAATAGACGAAATGCGCGTCAGGCGTAGCAAAATTTATTGTCTGGAACTTTGTTGTCATTGTATTTCAAATCTAATCATGAACGTTATTATTAGTTGTCAATTTTCCTTTGTCGTTGGTTGCTTCAGAAAAAAAACCAGTCATACTGATATGTTATGTGTGAAATTATGGAAAATGTCAAGTGATACTTTTACTTTTAACCAAATTAATTATTTTCAAAAATATAATAAACATTTGAGTAAATATTATTAACACCGTCGATATAAAAAACAACAAAGTTCCAGACAGTAAATTTAGCTACGCCTGACGCGGGTTCGTCTATTCAAGACTCATCAGAGGCGCTCTACCAAAAATATTGAAAATGCCAAATACTATATGATTATGAAGAGCATAGAACAATAAATCAAAGATACAAAACGTGGGAACCAAATTATTACTAAGATGATCAACCTATGTCTGGGGAAGGAAGAACCTTAGTGTTTAGACAATTTTGAAATTTAAACGGATAATTTATAGCTTTGATGTATTCTCCAACACAAAAGTGTTGGTGCCGGAGCGGGCTAACATCGGGGAATTAAAACTCCACCAGCAGTGCTAACCTTCACATGTATTCGAAATAAAAATAACAACAAAGTTCCAGACAGTAAATTTAGCTACGCCTGACGCGCGTTTCGTCTATTCAAGACTCATCAGAGGCTCTCTATCAAAAATATTGAAAATGCCAAATACTATATGATTATGAAGAGCATAGAACAATAAAACCAAAGATACAAAACGTGGGAACCAAATTATTACTAAGATGATCAACCTATGTCTGGGATAGGAAGAACCTTAGTGTTTAGACAATTTTGAAATTTAAACGGATAATTTAAAGCTTTGATGTATTCTCCAACACAAAAGTGTTGGTGCCGGAGCGGGCTAACCTCGGGGAATTAAGACTCCACCAGCAGTGCTTTTATGTCTCATTACTGGGCTTGGCTGGCAGCGCGACGGGTTTGCTATAGCAAACTGGAAATACTTTCTCTTTACCAAACTGGGTTCACTCTTGTTACGACATGAGTTCGCGTTGTTGATTGCTATTCAGTTGTTTTTGTATTTTATGTTGTCTGTTTTCTCGTCCTAGTTCGTTGATGTTAACTGGTTTTGTCTCAACCCATTCGAATTTTTTACCTTCGGATGCCCCCCCCCCCCAACTGGTACCTTTGCTTCCTTTGGTGTTAAAAAAATTGTATGTTGTTTTTGAAAATGTTCGAGATATACTTTTAGAAGACTGACTATTTGGATTGATTTAGAAATGTAGGCAGAAGGTTGAAACATGCAGATACTAATGTAAGCACCGGCTGAATTCAAATAAAATAAAACATGCACATTTATACAACCAACTTTTCTAGCATCAATCTAATGCATATATTGGGCTTATCAGAAATGGACTTTGTAAGACTAATCTTTTGATTGGCCAGAACCGCTTGATTATATAATTATATACATATATCTATCAAGGAGTGTGGCAGTTAGTGTCATTTGAGGAATATATTTTAGTTGAAAAGGCGATGCCTGCTTAAAGATTTCAGGGTGGTAGTAATAAGACCTTTTTCTTGGAAGCTTTAAATTTTTTTATAATTTTTTTATAGTCATATGATATATATTTCATATCTCGTTACTATAATTTAATACGTAATTTTCATCTTTAAGTAAAGATCTGATGACAATTTATTGTGTTAAAAAAAGCATTTAATTACAATATAATCACATCTAAGGAGTATCACCACTTGTAGAAGCATTTAAATAATTGATAAAGAAAACACATTAAGATACATTCCTTGGCCTATATTAAAACTGGATGATTTTGTTTCACTAATATTTTCTTTGTGTTCAAGAGAGAAATTTCTGGATAAAGTTAGTTGTATGCTAAACTCGTGCATATCACATAACCAACGTAATTTACACGGATGACCAAAAGCCAATTTGTCCACGGATTTGTCCTAATGGTCGTTTTCTAATGGTACTTGTTACGAAAAAAGACAATCCAATATGATTCTGTATTGACCAGTTAGAACTATATGAATATTAAATCGGTAATTTCCACAGAAAGTATTTTCTTGTCATTCGAAAGAAGATTATGTATTTGGTTTTATCAAGCAACATCTGTCTTAACTCAGTACAAAAAGCCGTGTAAATTAACTTCGCTGTCAGTGTCGCACGTTTGTTAATATCAAATGTGACAGAATGGGGAATAGGGTCCCGATAAACATCCAGTTGCTATGGAAACGAGGATATTGTTTCTATAAATATTGGCATTTTTAAGGCAAAGTGAAGAGGTATAAACTTTATGAGTGGATTTATAAAGATAATAATAAAATATATTACATAAAAATTACGTATAAACGTCACATAACTTCTACAGTCTTAAAAACACAATTCATCAATGAAAAGGAAAAATACCTCGAACCATCTATGAGGTGTGCTAGCAATCAAAGTAGGACGGATAAGCGTAGACTTCTTAAGAGCAACGTCCTGTAAGTTGCAAATACGCTGTAGGAGTCTCTTTATAAGCTGCATTTACATGTAGGTAACATGGCGTTTGAAAGCTGTGAAGGGACACAGTTTGTACCTATTGGTAATCCGAATTAATGTTTTTCTCCAAATATGAATAAGAAAAGCAAGCATAGTACAAACTTGGTCCACGGTGTTACAAATCTTATAGTTATAAGATCTTTTGGGAAAAAAAACCATTTTGTTTGTGTATGGTAAGGTGAGAGTAAATATCGAAAGTTTTCAAAGAATGAACTTCAGAAAACAATTGGGATGTAAACTTTGAGTTCATGTACAATAATAATTAATCTTTCGATTTATTCTTCTTTGGCGGCAGGGGGAAATTCATAATGATGATTTTACAAAATGAGAGAACTTAAATAAGTTAAAATCTCAGATATGATGATATAGACCAAAAAACATTGTCAGGATAATATGTATTCATTGCAAATCAGTCCAAAGTCAATGACTACTTAACTTATTAATTCCGAATTTGTTTATACACAAGAATATAGTCCCGTGGGGTGCCCGGGGGGCGAATAGACCTTGTCGGTAGAAGTCCACTAAAGAGCGCTCTGAAACCTGACATCAGGTCAGGCCGCTTAGCCCACAAAACGACTGGGATGTGTGTCCCAGGTGGTCGAATCGGACAACCCTGTCATAATAAATGCTGGGGTCGTCAGGCGATAATGTGGAAAACCTGACTGCAAACTATAGTGGGCCAACGTGTGTGAAGAGTGCCACGCTTCATGCACGTAAAAGATCCTTCTGTTGACAGCCAAGTAGTGCACCACATAGGCTTAATTTTTCGCCCCTACCTAACTCTTCCCTTTTCTTGTGGTGTTCAATATTTACAGTTCCTTGTTTCTACCCACATATTTCATTTCTCATCATCATTTCATGTCCATTTTATCATCCTTTTCATGTGCATCGCCTTTGAATAACCTATATAGCGTTGCAAGGGCGTAAAACACCAACCCAATCACCCACGGACAAGAATATACTTCAGTTGTATTTCATGATTTCAAGGTCTGGAAATAGAAGCACGTTTCTCTATCCATAAAGGGAGAAATATGCGTTACCTTTTTTAGCTTCTGTATAAAATTCAGAACATTTTTATGCTGAGAAAAACACGATGATGAATAATTTAACTGTTCATTTAAACGACATAAAAGTGCATTTACATCAATAACTCAATTAAGAAATTGAATTTTAATCTGTTTTATTCATCATTCTTCATTAAATTGAAATTTACCTCATAAATATTTCATAAAACAACAACCATTATTGAATAAAACACAGATAAATTCTAATTTTTCAATAAGGTACTGCCAAACATGTATTGCCACTTCAAATAAAGCTCATGATAATTATAATTTTATTAATTTGCATGATACTGTGAACAATGTCATGTATTGTTACGACTAAATGATAAAAGAATATCACCATTGATCAGAGGTAATAAAGCCCCATGCTGTGACTTTCTAATATAAATCTGAATTAAATCACAAAAGATTGTCATTTTACAAAAAAGCCACCACTCTAAATCCTTTGAAATTTTATGCCATTGGTATTTTTAGTGTTTGGTGATCTCAAAGCAGCTCGTTAAAATGCTTATCTTGTTCAAAGCCTAATCTGACTACTTTCCAGTTGAGAACACATCATGGTTCTGGAATGGAAATTGACATTTACTGACGGCATAATGACGGATCCTAAACTTGTAATAGAATTAAATAAAATTGAGAAAAGCTTCAATGAACAGATAAAATACATGATGCGCATAGAATTTAATGGTCTTAAGAGAATGAATTTGGTACGTGAAGTATTTATTTGAAAACTACGCACATACATTTGAAATGCAAAATTGTATAGATTTTTCATTGAAAGTTGAATTGAAATTTATTTAATTACTGGAAGAAAAACGTTATCTGACAGTTGTCTTCCAAGTGCAAACAAGACATGTAGAGAGAGGATTGACATCAGGATTTGCATCAATGTGCACTTATGTGGCATTATAGCTGTACTAATTCCTTAAGTCTTCTATATAGATAAATCAAACGATTTCAATACATAATGTGAATGACTGTTTTTTCCCCCAAATTCATTTCATTGCAAATTTACATGCGGTTTTACTTTCATGTTTCTGTAAACCTTATACACGTGAATTGTCAAATGCTGCTGTTACGCCCTGCTGTAATGATGAAATTTTACGCTTTAATCTGGGACTATAATTAAATTTGTAAACTGTATCATTTTTATACCCCGCCACACGAAGTGGCAGGGTATTATGTTATACCCTCAGCTTTTTTCTGTGTCTGTCCGTCCGTCTGTCGGTCCGTCCGTCCGTCCGTCCGTCCCCCGAAGGTTTCCGACCAATATAACTTGAAAACGCGTCAAAGGATATGAATGATATTTCGCACAGCTGTTAAGTACAGTAAAATTCTGACCAAGTTTGATTTCCAGCATGATCCAAATAACAGTTTTTGAGATAGGCCACTTTAAAAAATCAAATTTCATGAAATTTTGAGTTTCCGACCAATAACTTGAAAAAGCATCAAGGGATTCAAATGATATTTTGTACAACTATTGAGTACAATAAAATACAGGTCAAATTCGATTTCCAGCATGATCCGAAAAATGGTTTTTGAGATAGGCCACTTTGAAAAATCAAATTTCATGAAACTTTGAGTTTCAGACTGATAACCTGAAAACACGTCAAGGGATTTGAATGATATTTTGCACAGCTGTTTAGTACAATTAAGTACAGGTCAAGATAATTTTCCAGCATGATTTGAAAAATAGTTTTTGAGATTGGCTACTTTAAAAAAATCAAATTGTATGAACTTTTGATATTATTATAATAATATTATAATAATATTATATAGTGGCGGGGTATCATTTAATGTCCCATTACATGCCCTTTTTTTGTATTTGGTTTCATTTGATCTATGCATTGGTTGCTGTTACGGTAAATTAGATACATGTACTTCCTGTAAAGCTGTTTTATTTTTAACTACGTCTTTTTGATACTAATAAGATTTTGTAAACAAATCTAAGCTAAATTATTTCAGAAAAAATATTTTTGATTCTCTATTCTCCTGACTACCCTTTACAGACATTATCTACAGGGGCATCACGACTCGTGTAAATTGTACATTTCCGTGACATTTGTTCGTCCTGTTGGTTATTGACCTTACACTTTGACTTAAAAAAAACAACTGACAATCAATGAATCATATTTTTTTTAATAATCTTGAAAATTAAGGAACTATAGATGACAAGACTGATATAAACACAACAGTTCCGTTGGTACACAAACTTTCTCTGTTCATTATCAGGATAAAATCAACATTGAAATAAACGGATTCCCGAGAGAAAACTTCTAAACACAAAAATACAGTCTAGTTACTTTATGATGTACAAATCCCATTGGTGGAAATGACAAATAAAGCCGGAAGAAAATATCAGGAATAGAACTATAATAGAAATAACCAACAGTACTATTGAGGGTTTTCATTAAACAAAACATTTATGCCAGTAGGTCAAAACTACGTAGTTGGTTAAATATAGCAAGATTTCTACACGTACCTGTCACCGCATTAAAGTTGAAAATTTGCTAAAATTTGAAGAATTAAAATGGCATTGCGATATGATTATCTACATATCATGACAAACAATCCTACAAAACTTCATGTCCCGTACGGGGCCCGGGTGGCGAATAGTCCCGCAGCAGAGCCTAGCTTGTCGTAAGTGGCGACTAAGGGTCTTGGGATTCTGACGTCGGGTCAGTTCTCAGCCCGCAGAGTGACCAAATGTGTACCCTAGGTTGCTGAATAGGGTGGCCATCATCAGCGGGGGTTGTCAGGTCTATAATACAGAAACCCTGACTGCTGACCATAGCGAGTCAACGGGTGTGGAGAGTGCCACGCTTCATGCACGTAAAAGACCCCTTTGTGGACTGCGATCGAAAAAACTATACATGTATGCTATGTATGCTTGGTATGGACAGTAAATTGGGGTTATATATCGGCCAGAAAACGACATGGCAGTCAGCTGCGTGTCAATGTTACCATTTAATGAGTCCCCTGATCAAAATAAAGTTGTCAATGATATATTTGGTGCGAACAAATTTATATATAAGGTGTTTAATGATAAGACTTTAGAAGAATATCAACAGAATTTAATATTCCCCAATACACAAATGATTATACTTTAACAGTGAAAGTAAGACATTAAAATAAATTCTGATTTATGAAATCCAATTGTCCTAGTTTAAGTTTTGTACCATCGATCATTGAACAATCCCTGGAATTCAACAACCAACGTTTCACAAAGTGTTGAATCGCTTAAAAATCATACGTTCTTCTACAACAAATGGTTCAGCTGCATATGGGATAGGTTATTTTAAAAGCATATAATTAGGTAAGATAAATACAATGTGCCAAAGGGAATATAAAACACAGTCAATATGGTTATACTGTATATGCATATTTCAAGGAGTAACCTCGAGCGCTCGGCAGTAGTAAATCAAAACATTGGAAGGTCAAAAACCAAATATTTCCAAAGAACTTGGATCAAAACGTTGTGCATAAAAGACAAATCTACCACCGATGATTTTGACCATTTTCAGTACAAGGAAAGAAACATGGTTTTTGAAACAGTCTTATTTTAGAAATAAATTCAAATGAATTGCTAAATATACATAGAGGGCCATGAAGCTACACATTACATGTAGTTTTGAAGTTTAATATTATATTTTTATTAATATATCGTTTAGGTCATGCTTGAAGATTGCAACTTAAGTACGATTTTTTTTCTATGAGGAATGTATGTGAGAATTTATTTCAATATTTTGTCCACTTGAACCGAAGAATTTAAACGTAGCCATGTAAGCGGTCCCACTTTGCGTCCGTGGCCGTAACAGCTGCTGCATCGATTCAACCAAACTTGCCCTGAGTTTTCTAAGGGTAACCTGCAGAGAACAGTTGTTGGAATATCAGATCCGCCAAAAAAAAAAACATGCCCGTCGCCGCTTAAAATAAAAGATAGTGTCAAACAGCAGTTTCTAGCTTAAAACCCGTTAGAGATATTAAAATTTTGACAAGTGTTAAAACCGATTAGAATCTCAAAATTCTGTTCACCTTAAAGTTTGGAGATGAGATACAATGTAGCCCATGTAGAAGTAATTGTTCTTTTCAACAATTTTTATTTGATTTGTTTTTGTCTGTCTGTAAAGCTACCAAAACTAATGTGAGCCATCTTCACACCGTATTACATGATACACCAAAACTCAACGGATACGGTCATACAGATCTATAATTATTCAAACATCAACGGACAATGATACATCAACATAAGCAGCGCGGCGGGTGTGCTATATCAGGCAGGAACCGCCAACTCTTCCGGAGCATCTGAGTTCACTCTCATTACGACTAGAGTTTTCGCGTTGTTAATTGATATTCAGTAGTTTTTGTGTTTCCGCGTTTTATATGTTGTCTGTTGGCTCGTCCTGTCCTTGTTTGTGTTTGCTGGTTTTGTCTCTGCCCTTTCGGACTTGGACATTCGGATGACTCATTGGTGCCTCTGCTTCTATCACCCATTGTATAATCCAATGGGTTCTGATGTATCATTTTCTTTTGTTGTTTAAATGAGAGCAGATGGGTCTTTACAGTATCCGTCGTGTTTTGGCGTATCAGGTAATACGGTGTGAACATGTTTTTATTGTTCCTAATGGTTTCACAAGTATCATGCACAAAACTGATATCAAGATTTTAGATCTGTAAAAAATCATGATCGCCGTTTCTAAAACTGAAAACGGGGGTTCAAAAAAGCTTTTCATTTTCTCAAACCTTCACAGTAATATAAATTCTAACGAAGTGCAATTAAAGTCAGCTCTTATTATATCTCCCTACTTTGAAATTTTGACGACGATCAGATTGGCCATGTAGAAGTTTATATTGCCTTTTACCTGTATTTTCGCATTTATTTAGCATAACATCTACCAAGAAACATATTACAAAAAACCCAGATAACGAAGTAAATTGGAACCAGCACCACGAACAAGAAATGTACAATCCATGTGCAAAAATATTCTAATTTGATCAAATGAATGCTTCATTTTGTTTATGTCATTAAACTTTATTTGAAAGTTTCACGTTTTTACCATTCCTGATAACCTTCACATTATGGTTTAACAATTCATGCTGTTAAAGCATTTTATCCAGAAACAGATACTACGCTAATCTCTATTGAATGAAACTATCCCTTCTGACATTAGCATTAGCTATGTAACTTTGTTCTCTACCGCAGAAACCAAGGCTATAGATAGCTTTTAAGAATCTCTGACAGTTTCCAACGTATTAACTTTTTATATCTTTTTAACCGTTTTTATCAATCATATTCTCATTAAACGTGTCAGGAATACTAGGCTTCGTTAATCATAGGCTTGGGTATATGACAAATATATGGAAATTATGATATCATTTTTCATTAGTGCTTGTAAGAATTATAAAATCAATAGATATTATGTATAAAACGTACTTTCCTTGAAAATGTTTTATGGAGGTAAACACACTCAAACAGGAAGATGAAGTGACAGTTAAGATATTTATTACTGAGCACTGTAATACATGTATGAGGGCAACAGTTGTTAGCACGTATGCGATGGCCCTTATAAAGCTTTTGTAGACATGTAGTTGAGCTTCTATAATACGATCAAATAGGTTTGGTTGGTTAAAGAACCTTATGTCAAAATGGCGATTGTCATTTTAGTGCTTTTGATGCGTATAAGATATACATGCAAAGGTTCAATCCTCACAATATCAGTTTTAACCACAAAATAGGAAATATGGAAAACCTGAAAAGAATGACAGACGCTCCTTACATTTTGTTGAATGACCATTTCAAATATACAAACCTTCATAAGATCAACACACTGTCTCTCCGTTCAACATTTTGTAACATCCGTGATAGTTAGCGCAGCTGGTGGAGTTTTAATTCCCCGAGGTTAGCCTGCTCAGGCATCAACACTTTGTGCTGTAGAATACATAGCTTGTAAATCTGCTTGTAAATCATTCGTGTAAATTTCAAAATGTTCAAAACTGAGCTTCTCCCTACCCCAGAGATAGGCTGAGTTTGGTGTTTTCAGTATTTTTGGTAAAGCGCCTCTGATAAGTCTTGAATAGACAAAACACACTTTAAGTGTAACAACATTCAGTTTAGTTGTAACATAACATAGGTTTAGTGATAATGATCATGTAACTGTCTCGAAGGGAGATGGCTTGGTTTTCCTTTAAAATATTCTTTCTCTAATTTTCATCCAATTTATCAACCTCTCGGCCAGTTGTGAAAAAAATATTTCTCACCTCTAGAGAGAAATTTGTTCTCAGCGTAATTGCACGTGCAATTGATGAGCGACCTTTTGCAATTTCTTACCTGTAAACATTAGAGAAAAAACTTCTACAACTTAATTCTCGATGATTATGGAATTTCTAACATCTCGAGAAATAAATTTGATATTTTAATCGCTCGGCAAGCCTCGCCATTAAAATAATCAAATTTATTTCTCTCGATGTTAGAAATTCCATAATCAACTCGATCGCGTTGTAGAAGCTATGTGAATCTGTTTTGTGATAAAAATATTCTGGCATCAGAGGTTTTGAAAGAAAAAAAAATTGTGATGGCGCCTTAAAAAAAAACTTCTGTCCAGATAAAAAAACAAGAACCCCCCGCTTAAGATTACATGGTCGGTCCCTAAAATTAGGCTTCTTTTCTTGTAATGCAAATTCTAGATTCTTGGTTTCCCTTGGTATAAAAAAATACGGTTTTTTGACAGCATCTCTCTTGACACTTTTGGTTCTCCTACTATTATTTTGATTCAAATGCTGCTGATGAGAGTTTATCTCCTGAAAAATGCATATATAGAATGAAAATGAAATAGTTAAACATCCACCTTGCTACTTTGTGTTCAGCATTGCAATCAGTATTTACTCTATGGACTTATAACAATTGGTTTGGGGAACGGCAAAAAATAATATAGAACACAGTCTAGAACAAATATAAGTGGGGTCAAATGTTTGTTTGCAGCCCGCTAAAGACAAATTAAAAAAAAAATATTGCCATTAAAATATATATTTTGAATTTTGATCAAAGAAAATTATACGTGTATATACATTGTTCTGTCAATGTCGTTATTATGACATTTTGGAATATTGATTCCAACTATTTTAACAATAACATTGACAGTGTCTCAGTGCAACAGGTTGACTACCGCATCATAAACATGCAACTAACTAATAAAAATACATGTAAAAAGATATTGTTTACTGCAGCAGGTTGATATTTCTATCAGTCACATCTAATTAAACATATCAAGTGTCATTCTGAAAAGGAATTGTGGTTTATATTCGATAGTAAATGCATTTTTGTTATTCGCTTATATTTAAATATGTTCATAGATATGATATTTTATTTTAATTCAACTTTTTTTCGTGGTTGCATCTTGGCATTGTATAAGTTTAAAATATATATATAACATTTTTCAGTAAAGGGTAGTCCGCACACGAGTTACGGGTGACTATTTTATGTTCTCTAACCTAGGGAACTGTTTTTAACTCCCATTCCCAATCAGTTCTTAGTTTTAGAAAATTATTGTGAAGGAAAAAAAAGTGTTATGAATATTCTTTTTAATATTTTGTAATTAATTGAAGTCGAAACGGTTTTTTTTCGCGTTTGCTTGCACTATTGTATACTAAGCGACCCTTATCGGCATTGCGCTATTATTTTGATTGAAAACATTTTACAAATTTGCAATTCTGAATAACTAAAAAATAACAAACAAAATCAAAAGTTAGATTTCCGGGCGTCATGTCTTATCCCAGTAGCTTTTAAAACAATTGACAACCAGATTAGAATAAATTGGTTTTGTCAAATGAAAAATGACGGCTTATTCTATCTCAGTATGCAACGTCTAACACTATTCCTGAGTTTTCAGTTTTGTCAGTGTCACACATAACTAAAAATTTGCATACAATGTCATTTGTATTGATGGCGAGAGAGTCAGAGATAAGCAAACATTGATTTGAATAAAATAATTAGTATTCAGTGGGTTTCTAGTTATGGTAAAGTCGCAGTATGAGTCTTGGGATAACATATGTAAGGCTTATCTTAACCGCTGGATGACACTGAGGTTTTTGTTCAATTAGTCGCTAAAAAACGGATCTGTAATGATTTTGCTATTATTATAATGTATCTTAGGTATTATTCCCCCCCAGAAAAAATAATAATAAAATAAAATAAAAACAAACGCTTAACGCGTTTTTAAAACTTAAAAGTCTTAATTGGATCTTCCATTAATTGGCTCTATAACATTTAATTATAACTTGCAAAGTCTTTTTTTCTGAAAGGAGTAAACCCCGCAAACAGAATCACATATCAATCTCACTTCCCAAGTTAAAAGACAGCTATACAAATAGATTTATCACCATCATCAGTTTTATCAGTGAAATCATTTAGCTATCAAAACACATATATTATAAAAAAAAACAGAAATATTGAGAAAAACCTATCGACGCAAGATTTTCATATCTAAATGTCACACAGAGAAGAAAAACATGTTTTTTTCGTACCGCACATTGACTATAACAAAATATTAATAGAGGGGAGCAAGTCCCTTTGAGAAAAGTGCTAATCTTTTGCCATTATGTGGTTCAAGGCTCCAGTGATAACCAGCAAGTCTATCGGACTTTAAGCACACGTAAACTAAATGTAGATCCGACAAGCAAGTTACAGAATGTGTGTATTTTGTAGCTTCTAAATTAATGTATAGTGCTATCAGCATTTGCAGACAATTTCAATTTTATTTTTTTCAGGTGAAGTAGGAAAAGAAATGTATATTGTTAACAGAGGTCGTTTACATGTCGTGGCTGACAATGGTAAAACAGTTTTAGCAACTTTAAAACCTGGTAGTTATTTTGGTGAAATCAGCATTTTAAATATGGGTACTTCCGGTAATAGACGAACTGCTTCCGTGAGGTCAGTAGGATATTCAGATCTCTTCCGGTTATCTAAACAGGACTTATGGGATGTGCTCAAAGAATATCCTGCCGCAAGGGTGAAATTGGAAGCCATTGCTGTAAAACGGCTTGAAAAGACAAAAAAGATGCCACTTGAAAAAGGTAAATTTATTATACACTTAAACTCCACGGTTAGAAATAAATGTGGATTTTTTTTATTATATATTTTTAAAGTTATTACACAAATAAAGGTAATATCAAAACGATTTATCTCAAACGTCGAATGGGAAGATAAAGCAAGAAAGACATTCCGGTGGATTGCAATTGTCCTGACATGGTACAGGAACACATGTTTTAATAACATTCTACAGTAAAACTGAAAACGATGCGTCTTTTAGCTATCTTTTTTAAGCAATTGGTGTTATACACTTGACAGTTTTTGTTTTTAATGTTTTTTACGCATGTTTAACAACATTATTGTCCACACCTGTTTGATATGAAACGAGAGAACAACCTTAAAATTTGTTTTCTTTTTTCCTATTTAACTATTCACTTAATTATGAAAATCATAATAGAGGGAGGTATCGATGAATTTGATTTTCATTATTTACGAATTCATTGATATTCGAAGAGGCATAACTCTATCTCAACCATAGTATATTTTGTACAGAATAATAGAAAATACTAGGAAAAACCCGCCAATTCGCGGGAAAATCAATCGTTGGTTGCTTTATAAAATATTACACAATAAAACATTGAATTTGCGTGAAAGAATAAGAATAAACTGTTTAGTTTCGGGCGCCAAATGCCCGCTCGGACACTTCCTATCGCCTTTTAGTATGACCGCTGGAGTGTAATTCCGGAACGATGACGGCTATAAGGTTTCCGGACCAATTACTTAGGTTAATTAGCAAACTGCAGACATAATTGCATATGAGTTAATGAAATTTTTAAAGGGCACAACCATCCCCTATTTTTGATACATGAAGCTTAGTCGTAGCATTTGTTGTTTAGGCTGCAACCTGGCTAACAAAAAACGCTTCGTTATTTTAGTAGTATAGATGAGCAAAACAGAATATAACTTTTTACATGTTTTTTTTTCAAAAAGTATTAAATGTAAGCTTATAACTTTCACTTCAACTAAATATACTCTATACTAATGAAAATAATCGATTTTTTAGCTGCAATGCCAAGAAGTAAAAGTACACCAGGACTTGTTGAATCACAGGGAAAAGTGCCTCTGGAAGCCATGTTTATGACACGTCATCACACACTTCCTGTTGGTCTTCCAATGCAAAAGTTCACGCCCGATTCATACACCCAAAATTCTGATGAAAATTCCGATGGCAATAATGCGGATCCAAGCGATACTCGACCTGCTGAAAATTTACCTCCAAATATTCCAATACCTATACAAAATATGGGACAAATGTATTCACCATACATAAATAAATCATTTAAATCACCATCACCTTTACACAAGTCAACAACATTTTCAGATGCAAAATTTACGATAAGTCCACCAACCTCACCACGAGACAACCCGTCACCAATGGTTCCATCATCCATTTCTGCTCAATTATCTCCGGCCCATTTTCAATGTCCTCAGATGTATTCATATCAAAGTCAACAGTCTCCAATGAATCTACTGTCTCCATATTGTGCCTCAAACAATTTACATATTATGACGTCATCGCCAAGTCTTGCACTATCTAGATCAGACAATCTGACGTCATCACAGACTAATCTTGCATCACCTCAAAACCAAGTTTATCACAGTCCATTTTTCCAAACTCAACATTCGGTGACGTCAGTTTCTCCAGGAATAACGCCAAATATTTTATCAGCTAGTCCACACTCGTTTTCATATGACACATCACAGGATGTTTTGCTTCAAGAAATCACCACCTTACGAGAAAGACTTGTATCACTGGAAAGTGAAAACGCTTCAATGACAGCAAAACTAAATCAACAACAATGGGACGTTGAAAATAGATTATCTGAACTTGAAATGCACATGTGCCCAACAAGTTCAAGTGTAGCAAGTACAACAAGTCAGGAAGACCGAAATGATAGATTGGAACCCGTCAATCGAGAATCAATAATCTAAAAATAGAATTTTCATTTGTATTTGTTTACATTGTCACGTGATATCCATGTGTGATAACTCTATCTGCTGGTTTCTTTTTATACGATGTACATAGATTATACGAGAATTTAATGTTACTATGTTAGATTGTTTAGAATTAAGTTATGAAATTTAAAATATTTTTATATGTCATTTTCCAATAAAACAAATTCCTTCAAAATTTCACATTCCAAATGTAGATTTAACTTGTAAACTATTTTGTACTTTACTTATACTTTAAGTTAACTTAGATATATTACATTCCAAATTTCTTATCAAGTAAAGAAAAACAAGTTATTATACGCTGTACAACATTCCAAAAAGTAACATTTTATTTTATATCTTAATCTTTTGATTCAAATTAGTAACCTTAATACATAAATTACTGAAATTAATTCACTTTTGTTTTGTCGCTGGAATGCTCTGTAACTTAATTTTATGTTAAAATTAGATATTGCTGTTTTTATTTTATTGCAACAGTATTTAGTATAAAAGAAAAGTCTCTGCTTAATAAGTCTTATGAAAACAAGAACTTTTAATTTTTAACTTCTAAATACATTCAGCCCACAAAATTTTGTTTTTGTTCGGGTTACATAACTCTGAAAGACTCTTCATAAAACATAATCAAATCAAGAATTTTTTTATTTGGATGTATAGTATTTTAGACTATCTGAACCTTTCTTTGTAGTAAGTTTAGACTTATTCTGAATAGTGAACACATTTTATTATCGTTATTTTGTTATGGAGATATGACATTAAAATGTTGAATTATTATTTTTTTGTTATTTGCGAAATGATGACGTCCAGTACAGGCAAAATTTAACCTTCTTGTCCCGTTGGTACCTCATTGCTTCTTAGACACTTGAAACAGATTATCCCAGTTTGATGGTTTTGTTCATAAAAGTACGAAGTAAAGAAATATCAAAAGGACACTCTATCTCAGAACAAATATAGAAAAAAACCTTTTCCACGACTCATAGATCTGTGTTCCCTTAAACTGGTTATTAGATTTATACAATAGTCCATAATATATTTTTGCCAATGCTTCCTTTACCGAATTTGATACATTGAATTGACGGTTGTAATGGGTGTGCTATAGCAAACAGAATCTGCTTACTCTTCCAAAGCACCTGAGCTCACATTCGTTACGACTTGAGTTCGCGTTGATGATTGCTATCCAGTTGTTTTTGTAGTTCTGTGTTTTAAGTTGTCTGGTTTTCCGTCCTATTCTCGTTGGTGTTTACTGGTTTACTGGTTTTGTCTCAACCCTTTCGAACTTTTGACATTCAGAATTTAAACCATATACAATAACTGTATCTATCGCACATTTTGACATGAAAAGGTTCATCAGAGGCACTCTCCAAAAAATTAGAAGTCTAATATAAAAAAGAAGACAATGAAAACAAACCCACAGTAATTATATTTGGTGTCAAAAAACCTTAATCAACTATAAGACAAATTTATCCTTGTATTGGATTCCAAAATTACAATAGCATTAAAACTTTTGATTTCTCTACATTATCTACTTCAATACCACTTTCACAGTAAAAATCTCGTTTGGCATAGTTTATTAAACGTAGCTTTATCAAAAAGAACGGACTTGAGTTCGCGTTGATTTCTGTGTTTTATGTTTTCTGGTTTTCTGTCCTTTTCTCGTTGGTGTTTACTGGTTTTGTCTCTACCCTTTCGAACTTTTGACTTTCAGAATTTGAACCATATACAATAACTGTATCTAAAGCACATTTTGACATGAAAAGGTTCATCAGAGGCACTCTCCAAAAAATTAGAAGTCTAATATAAAAAAGAAGACAATGAACACAAACCCACAGTAACTATATTTGGTGTCAAAAAAACCTTAATCAACTATAAGACAAAATCTATCCTTGTATTGGATTCCAAAATCACATGAAACGCCATAAAAGCAACGTTTTATTGCTGGGTCATCAAAGGTATTTCGATTGTTGTTACTCTATAAATGGCGTCAATCAAATGTGGATTCTCAAAAATTCTAAAGAACTGATGAAAATTCTTCATTCTACGTGATTTTCATTTTGTAATAGCATTAAAACTTTTGATTTCTCTACATTATATACTTCAATACCACTTTCACAGTAAAAATCTCGTTTGGCACAGTTGATTAAACGTAGCTTTATCAAAAAGAACGGAAAATGCAGGTACAAGTATTTGATAGTCGAAAATAAAGACTTATTTTGTCATCCAAGTCTAGTGAGAAAAAACAAATTTACATAAGATCAAATAATCGACATGCTCAACTTTCTTATCGACAACATATTTGTACAGTTTGGTGTACGTGTTGTAAAGCAGACAAAAGGTATCCCAATGGGCACAAATTGTGCACCATTGCTTGCCATTTTTTCATTCATATGAGGCGGACTTCTTACAATCACTTCTAGACAAAAAGGACCACAGACTTGCTTTATCCTTCAATCTCACATTTTGTTATATTGATAACGTCCTTTCACCAAAGAATCCTCGATTTGATGACTATTTACATCTCATATATCCGAAGAAACTTGAGATAAAAAACACTACAAATTATAGGAAGTCCGCTTATGTTTTGATTTATTTTTCGAAATAGACACACCAGGAAGGCTTTGAACAAAGCTCTATGACAAACGTAATGACTTCAACTTTCTAATAGTCGACTTTCCCTTTCTATGTAGCAACACTCCGTCCGCTCCAACATATGGAGTTTACATATCACAATTGATTCGTTATTCCAGAGAATGTGGGGAGTATAACGACTTCCTTGATAGAGTTACTTGGCTGACAATCAAATTGCTAACACAGGTGTACGTTGCTGCCAGGTTTTTGTCCTCACTCAAGAAATTTTACGAAAGAAGCAGAGGTACCAATGGGGTATCTAAATGTCAAAAGTCCGAAAGGGCAGAGACAAAACCAGTAAACACCAATCAACAACGCGAACTCCAGTCAAAACAAGAGTGCACTCAGGTGCTCCGGAAGAGTAAGTAGTTCCTGCTTGCTCAAGCACACCCGTCGCGTTGCCAACAGTCAATAATTCAGCGTGTCAAATCTGGTAAAGGAAGACAAAACAAAACTCTATGACAAACACATCATGTGCTTGTAGACAAATACGGGATTTCTATCTTTCAAATGATCACATGTACAGATGTTGGTTTGACATAGAGTTTTTTTAATGCACCTTTCCGGATTTGACCAACAATAAATCGATATTTGGCAACGTGACGGGTGTGCTATAGCAAACAGTAACTCCTTACTCAACCGGAGCACCTTGGTTCATTCTCGTTTCTACTTGAGTTTACGCTGCTGAATGCGATTTTGTTATTGTATTTGTATGGTTTTTTAGGCAAGCGCCAGCGAAGCCTTATGGAGTCTATAGAGTAGTGATGATTTTCGCGTTTTTTTTTCAGTCTAGACGGAGTGATTTTCCTGCATCCAGTCTGGAATAAAATGCTTTATTTTCTATATTACTTCTCAATATGTGTTAACATGATGCACACTTCTATAAATCTCCCATTTTTATTGGCATTTTGTATGAACGGCACAAGTTTTATTTATTACTTTGCATCTTACATGAGGAACTATTTATTTAAAGGCGATAGAATATACATTATGTATTCATCTATTACTTGATTTGTTCGTATAAATATTTCTGTTATTTGATTGGTTAATGCAAGGAAAAGATCTTCTCCATTCATAAATTCACTATGCAATACACATCATTGGGACGAGTGCATTTTAATCAAAGGGGTGTTTCAATCGATGCGTGCAATTGTGTACATTAACTTTAAATTTGAGGGCATCTGCATGACGATCCTTTCTTCGCTCACCAAAATTAATATTTCGCAAACATTTTGAACAATATACTTTAACAGAGAATAAATCTATTATAGTTCTTATATATTTCGCTTGCCTTTAAACGCTTTAGCGCTTTGATTTTGTTTTGTTGTTGTTGTGTGGTTTTGTTGTGATGTGTTTTGTGTCTACCGATTTTGTCTATGTTTTTTTCGATATACATGTAATGATATTTGGTACACTTTTGCTTCTTTTTTCTTATTAAAATCAAATGTATGCATTGCTTCAAATATATTGAACACAAAAGGAAGAGTTAGATATCATGTGCAAGATGATGGATGAGATGATCCGCAAGCATTGGAGTTGGAGGGATTTACCAATGAAAATTCAAATTACAATTATAATATCATTCTTTATATTTATAAGGTAGCGGTAACGGATGACGACCCATATAATTCCACGTATTTGTAAGCGTAGGCATATAACTCTACAGACACTACAGGTGTAAGGTTAAGTCAAAAACACTAAAACAAATATAAGAGCATAAATAACACCTAGTGCCTTGCATTGAAATATATTATGAACCAAGTAAATTATGTTGCAATGTTTTGTAGTAGTGATGGATTTCACCTTCAACGTACGGCTGATCATTTTTCGTTCTTTTTTCTACAATATTTTATCAAATTATGTTTTTGCAGTTTTATCACTACTCTTTTCTTTTTTACTTTCAGTTTTCTCTTTCTTTTTATCTGTCTTTTTATCTTTGTTACTTTTATCTTTCTTCTTTTTAGATTTCTTTCTCTTACTTTTTCGTCTCTTCTTTTTATCTTTTTTACTAGACTTTTTATCTTTCGATTTAGATTTTTCTTTCTTTTCGGTTGATGGAGTTTTATCAGTAGTCACTGTGTCTGCATTTCTTGTGTTTGTAATTATTTCAGCAGTTGTGGAATTAACAGCATCAGTAGCGTTGATACCTTCGATTATAATCAAACTTTCGTCTACTGCAGTTTCGTTTATTAGTTGTGCTCCATTTGTTATAGATTCAAATTGTCCAGCTTCGGTTTGTATGGGATTGAGATCTTTAAATGACCTCGAATTTTCCGCCTTCTGGTTCACCTTTGTGTCATCATTCGGAACAATATTTGTTATTGCCTCTTTAGGCTTTTTAGTTGGTGTTATTATGCTTTCCATTTGGTTATTGGAACCGACATTTATGTTTCTGCTAAAAAGAGATTCCAAAAGTCCATGTTCAGGGATCCGCCCTTCTATTGGAATAGCAATATTAGGTAATAAACTTGAGGTCAAAACTACCGTTTCTTTTGGAGTGTTAGGTTGTGATGGACTTTCTCTAAATAGACCAGTAGGTGGTACAGCACCAACAAATCCACTAACCTTTGTTTGATCTGGATGTAATAACGGAACTGCCGGAACTTCATTACCTACATTTATGGCTGGCACTATCGGAGGTAGTTCCATTTCACTCGCAACCGGGGTTTCCTCAATACGTTTTGTTTGAGTAGATGGTTTCTTATCTGCGGGTCTAGGTTCTGTTATTTGTTGCTGTGTTGGTTCTAAGACTCTGTCAGCAGTAAAACCGTCTATAAACTCAGGAATTGGGATACCTGGCATGTCATGCTTACTAGCCAAGCCCTTAGGATCCCGTGGATCAGAAATCATTACCTCGGTAGGTGATGTCTGTATAGTCGAATGAAATGTCTGCTGTGTTGTTTTGGGACGTACCACCTCTACAGTAATTTGAGGCTTGTGGTGTTTTTTACCGGTCAAAAGAGACAACAAAGAGGTGGGCTGACTACCTCCTTTGCTATTGCCAAAATGAAGACCAGGATTTGTCAGCAAATCCATAAGAATTCCTTTAGTTAAATCTGGTCGATTAGATTCAATGTGAACTTCAACGACTCTATTACTATTAGGACTTTCAATCTGAAATACTTTGGTCTCTGTGGGTTTAGGTTTGTGTTCTCTTGAAGGATTTGGAATTCCATCAATTGTTTTTCTTCTGGTATTCCCATGTGACGTTTTGGTATTCTGTTGTGATCTTTTTCCGTCTACGATATTTTTGGCAATCTCCTGTTCTAATGTCGGCTGCTTAATAGGCGGTGGTATATCTATAGGCCTTTCAAATATATCTGAAGTAGTAATAGTAGGCGATAGTTTAGTTGGTGCAGTTCGACGTCTTTGATTTTCTTGTTCAAATGGAATTGATGCCTCAGTAGGTACAATATCGTCTCTCTGTTTAACTTGGGGTGGAGGTTGGGTTAGTATGGCGTCCATCATGTTTTTCTGTCTTCTGCTTGGCTGATTTGATTGTTGCATTGGTCTTCCAAAATTCATCATTCGAGGACTTGGTGTCATCATAAAATTTGCAATATCCATTTCACCGTCACCTTGAAATAAACCAGGATAAAACATATCACTTGATTGTCCCCAAATTGAATCAAAGGGATTATAAAATCCACCGTTCATTCCCATTTGGTTTAAATCAGATCCTCCAAACATTCCGAAATTCGGCGTCATCATACCGTCCATATTTTGATTTTGAGATGATTGAAACATACTTTGATGATTTTGAGGACTAAAATTACTATCAACGATATTTTGTTGTTGATTTCTTGTTGATTGAAATTCATTTCTGTTTGTAGACCGTTGTTGGTCTCGAAAGAAATCGCCATTTGTTGAAACCCTAGTCGACGACGCGTCATTATTTCTTTGTTGTTTGATTGGTTCCCTTGTCACCTCTGGTTGGGCATGCTCTCTTAACATTTCAAACATCAGTTGATCGAATGGATTAATGGATCTTGACACCTGCTTTTCAAACCTTTCACGTCTATTGTTTCGAGAGGGATTCCCTCTAATGTTTTGTTGGTTATTGTTCGTAAATGATTGGTCATGGCTGTTAAAACTGCCCGGAGTGTCAATAGGGACTATGTTCTTCGCAGACGACATGATGTCAAAAGTATTCATATTATTTGCTTGTCTATAGATTTCTGGTGTTACTTCGACACGTAAAACTCTGAACCGCTTCCGACTTGACACCATTTTTGCTACAAAACAATCAGTGGATAAGTCAACATTATGTTTAATTCTCCTCTACATGTTTTATTTTTGCTTTTTAATGTTGCCTGTGGATGATTTTCGTGGTTCTGTTTTTTTACATATATTTTTTGTTTACTTTGGTTTTCCTCGTTGCTGTCTGACTGTTATAAAAATTTTTATCATCACCTAATGGTATCTAGTACGATGCGAGACTTGTATAAAATGGTCTAAATGCTTGTTTGTTTTTGTTTTATGTTTTTTTTTTGGCATTTCCTAGAATGTAAATTGCCTTATAAACACTGGTGTCTTTTAACACGACTTAATTACCAGAAATGCATATAGAATGCCATACATACTTTCTCACTTATAATTATGTTAGAAATATAAAATTGATAAAAAAATAAATAAGCAACTTATCATCTTGTTATTGTGTTTCTTGTATTTTTGCTTTGCATAACTGTTCGAATAATTCGATGTAGTTTTGATTTGCTTACTGTAGAAGTATATAATGTGTTTGTGGGCTTAAAGCTTCTATTGTGAATGTTTTGTATGTAAATTAACAGCTACTAGAATCCTTTAAATGAAGTGACTCATAAGACTTACTGTTTATAAAAGTAAAGCATATTAGTGCTAGACAATGCCATCTTGAAAAACCTACAATATAAAAAGTATATTATCTCTCACCATATTTATTAAGATTGTTTAAAAATATTATACGTTATTTGGGTAAAGAGATATTTTTTGTCTCTTGCTCTCAGTAACAAGGTGGCATGCGTGAGAAAAAAAAACAATGTCGACCAACATGTCCCAGGTTTGTGCATTAACTTTTAAGAGTCTTAAATTTGTGTTTTTGTGTTCTTCTAGAATGGAAAAAACTAGTTTATATAATCTTTAATAGTGATCAACTCACTAGTGAATGTTTTTCTCTGGCTAAATTATATTAGACATTACAAAACTGTAGTTCGATTTTCAGTAATAGTTATCAGCAACAAAATTGGTTTAGAGTTATCTCTCTTTATCCTCGTTTTTGAATAAAACGGGTTTTTAATATGATTGTATTGATAAAGTTTATGAAAACAATTTCACGTCGATCTCTGTGGACTTCTCTAGACTACCCACGTACTCCTAGTTTAAGTATACAAAACATGTGAAACTCGTCTAAAATGTTTGAGTCAGTAGCAAAATGCTATTGCCATAAATTAATTATATATATCATAAGCTATTAATTGTCGCATATCAAATAACAATATTATAACGTGATGTTTTTACAAGGAGATATTTTTAAAATTTTCTGTTTGTTTACTTAATGATTTCTAGATTATTTCAATTGTTCAAAAACCCCGATGAATCATTGAACGGATGTACCACAAGTGTATCATTATATATGCAAATGCCTTACATAAAATAACATTTTAATTACACATTAACACTAATGACATAACATGAACTACAACAATATATACTTCCAATAAAAAAAGCGCACTACTTATATTAATGTCTTTAGTTTACTGAATTTTGCCACAAAATCTTCGTAATGGTGAGTAAGGGGGCAACCATTTTATTTTTGGGAGTGGGGCTATGGATATTTTCTTCGTCCTGCCTTTTGAATTTCGAACAAAGACGAGCCTGGATTTTCAAATGTGTTTATTGTTTAAAACTAGTATAATCTTTTCAGCCAAAATACCATCCTGCCTTTTTTTATCAAAAGCACTGTCTTGCCTTTTTATTTCAAATTTTTACCCTATAAAAATGAAATGGTCACTCCCTAAAACTTAATTATATTATTTCTTAAAATTCAAATCCCCAAAATAAAAAATATATAATTCATAAGTTATCACCGTTTCAAGTTTGATATTTTATTTTTTAAATGTAGAAATACAAGTAAGGTAAATGCACATGCTAGTGAGTGTTGAAAATATAAACCTGTTCAATAAATAATTTATATACTTTTTGGTTGGAAGGACAAAAAGCAACCAGAAAACTTCCACAATAAACTTTGAAATTAAACTGAAGAACTAGCTAAAATAATATCACATTAATGTATCATTGCTTATAACATTAAGCCAGCAATTATATCAGATGTTTAAAAATTGAATTTTGAAAATTGCATCACGTACATATACAATATGGTTGAATGCAAAAAGCAAAGACACAACGCGTTTCTTGTAGCATGAGTATACATTTGTATAATTTTGAATGGCTTACCTTTTTTTATCATGATAATATTTGTTTAGTTATGAAATATCCTTTCTGTTTCTGGTAATTTAACTTAATATTTACATTGTCACAAGAAATATTCCTATAAGATCTATAAGACAGGCCCAAAAGTAAGCCTCTTTCAATTTTTTGTTCAAATGGTATAACAATGTCAACTTATTAATTTGCCGTTTAATTATGCATGGACGTACACCTAGCTGTATATCAATCGAGGAAATGTAGACATAATTAGCCGATTGAGGTGTTGTTAATTAATAAAAAGGATATATATTGTCATACTATTACAAGACATTTGCTATACACTGGATTTTTATTGGAACATGTGTGTCATTTGACATGGAAATCACATTAACGTTGTTTACTCTAAATAGTGTGGGTTTTTACTTCTTTCCATTTTATATAAAGTTTTTACAAAGTGTCAGAAACTTGAAGGGGAGACAGGAAGAAAAAAAAAAGAAAGAAACACGAAACAAAACAGATTTTTACCACATTTACACATGTATGATGTTTTACTTTCGTTAAGTCATTTTCAGAAGATTTATAAACGACCATAATTTTTCAATCTTAGGTTAAAAAAAATTAAATATGCTATGGATTTCAATAATATTAAAATATGCCTATCAAAATAACATACAATTAAAAACGTGAACAATTTCTGATTTTAAAATTATACTAAGTTTGATTTCTTTTATTATCACGTAGGAGCAAATGAATTACCAGATTTAATAATTAAGAACAAGCTTGGTTCCAAAAAGTTTAAAATGTTAAGGCAGAATTGAATTGAATTTGATTTAATTGAAAATATTATACTCAAGGGTCGTCTGAAAAACTTTTTGAAATAAAAATTGGCGTTTTTCAAATTTTAGGGACTATAAAGATCAGATTTTAAAACATTGGACTAAGTTTGCAATATCCTTGATTTCCTTATTGACAAAATATTTGTCTATTTGGGGGAGAGATTTTTTTAACAATAAATTGGCATTCCCATGGGCACAAACTGGGCTGCTCGCCTCGTCAATTTGTTTAATACGCTTATGAAACTGAATTTCTTCAAGAATTTTGGAGAACAAAAGGATGAAAGAGACTAGGTCCTTAAATCAAACTTTCAGATATATTGATGGTATCATCTCTGTCAAAAACATTTCGTTTGGTAGATGGATTCCTTTTTAATGTCCTCCAGACTTAGAGATTAAATAAACTATAAAATTTACTTCAGGTAACATTTAGATTTGCATCTCGAATTCGACTGGAATTATCATCTCAGTAAAAAAATATGTTAACAAAGACGACCATAAAATTCAAGTTATTTATTCTCCTAACCTTAAAAGTAACATACCTTCTTCAACAACAAAAGGTGTTTATATTTCATATTCATACTTATTTGATATGTCAGGGATTGTACAGTTTTTTATCTGGCACCGATGCCTCCTAATCTGTGATTGTTTTGATTAGTGCTTGGCTGGTTGTTGTACTGAGATGATCACCTTAATATCCCTATCATGTCTGACTGACAACCGCGTTGTGTTTTTTGTTACTACCGGACCCACACATTACATTGGAAGTGGAAGGTTAGGTCCATAAAACATATTTAATGCCATTCATACAATGCAGGTAATGCAGGTATTCAAAAAGAAATGGCATTAGAATAGGTTTTATCAACTCGTGACTATTGCGATCTTTAATTTCTCCGGTATTTCTGATTCGTTTTGGACATTTGAGATTTATCCTTCAAGTTCGGTAGTTATGTGATTACCTTTTTATGATAAATTACTGGTCATAGTTTTTGCTAATGTTCTGTTTATCTAAGTACAAGCATATGGTACGAAACCACAATTATCGCCCCTTATTTTTCGTTGTTGTTTTATATAGTCCCTTTAAAAAACACCATATATCTTCCAGAGGTATTTCTAGGGTCAATTTTTGGTGCTGTTTTTAGTTGTTTGGGTTAATTGGTAGTCCTTAAGCCAAAGTTTGGTATATACAAAGACCAACACTTAAATCAGCATAAAAGGGGTGATTTGCTAGGCATACGCGCGGTCAAAATTTAGATCTAAATTTTTGTTGACATTAAAAATTTTTGGTCTCTTGACCATAAAATGCATTAAAAGTTTTAAAATCGGTGAAATCTTCTTAAATTGACACATTATTTATGTCTGGTGTTGTTATGCAGCTGTGGGAAATTTTAGGAAAATCAAATGCTTAAAAAAAATTTATTCATCAAAACGCTATATTGAAAATGCAATAAAAAGGGGGCTAAAATAAAACTAGTCTCGGGCCTAGAAGAGGGGGCTTATGGGTCACATTTCAAAAACTTTCTAGCAATACTGTATTTAGTCTGAACTTCCTGAATATGCCAAATTGAAATTATTTCAGTCTTTGTTTCATGAATTAATATGAAAATATGACCAAATGAGCCAAACTTCAATGCGTATGGGATTTTCAATGAAAATGGTATCCTTTTTGGATTTTGGAGTTTTTCCCACAAAATGACCCCATACTTGCAAGCAAAGACTTTTAGTTGCATGGCATTGTCATAAATCATTAGATTAAGACATAAGGAGTGTTTTTATTCTGAAATGTTGTAAGTATGTCTGAAAATAATCTTTTACCCACTGCGAAACATGGTTGCGGCAGCATATGGATTTTTCAGGGGTGGGCCTATGCCATCTTTCTAAAATCATCATTTTATTACTTCAATTCTTGAAATATCAGACAGAAAGCAATGTTTAAATGATAAACAACACAAAACACACCTTTTTGTTCATCATTGTCTACTACTTAAGTGAAATGAATGTAAATATTAGCAGTTACAAGCTAAAGATTTGAAGGTTTTTCTATGTTTTTGCACATAAGTCAAATACTAGTTTCCATCAAAAGTGCACAGACCAGTGTTTTTGCTATTGAAATCTGTTGATTTGCATCCTCTCATACTGAAAACATAAAAAATGTAAGAAACTGCATCCTCTTTTGCCTTTTTTTCACCCTTGAATATCTACATTTAACATAAAACATAAAACTTTTAACAATACATATAGGTACTTAGATGACATACTTGCTCTAAACAACCCCACATTCTCAAATTTTATAAATGATATATATCCTAAAGAATTAACCCTAAATAAAGCAAACTCAACCGACAGTAGATGTCCATTTCTAGATTTGGACTTAAGCATTATCAATGGTAGATTACACACTAAAGTATATGATAAACGGGATGACTTTTCATTCCCAATAGTTAATTTTCCGTTTCTTGAAGGAGACGTACCATTAGCTACAGCTTACGGGGTATACATTTCACAATTAGTCCGGTATGCTCGCATTTGCAGTGATGTGTCTGATTTTAATGATAAAAACCGTTTTATTACAGAAAAATTGCTAAAACAAGGTTACCGTTACCACAAATTAGTCAAATCTTTTACAAAATTTGCACATAAATATGGACATCTCATCGAAAAATTTGATTGTACACGTAGATTTCTGATTGTTAAAGGAATATCTCATCCTGACTTTTATAGCAATGTAGTTTATAAAGCACAAAAAACCTTATGGAAATTAAAAACTGGCTTAAAAACCTTTTGAAAAAAGGATACGAATTAAATGTTTTAGTAAAATCTTTGCATTTGGTATGTTTTGGCAGAAATATTGATAGCTTGATAGAAACTTTAAAACGTTAAATTTTCACTTTGTATCCACTGTATTATTTATAAGCACCACAGCGATCAAGTATGTCGGTTCTGTATGGTGATACAACTCTTAATCATTCATTGTTTTGACGTGGGGTGTCGGATTTAGAACTGATGTATTTGATTCTTTTACATCAATCGATAAATGTTTCTTAGCTAGTTGTCAGTAACTTCGAGTGTTCTCAAGAGAGTTCCTCCTTGTCTTGTTGTTTTCGTACAGTATTTTGTCTTAGGTTCTCTCTTGATGAATTGAACTTTTGTCGATTGAGTTTTACAGTGTGTTTTATATGTAGCTTTGTGCAAGCTTATCAATAGGGGGGAGGTTGGATCCAAAAAACTAGTTTAACCCCGCCACATTTTATATGTGCCTGTCCTAAGCCAGGAAACTTTGCCAAAGCCTTTGTTTGTCCTTGTCATTCTATGTTAACTGTTTTATGTCAGGAATTGAGTCTTTCGTTGATGATTTAGGGATTGGTTTTGGTACTTTTGTATTGTATTATAAGTCTTGGGCCAATGCAAGACGGTAAGCAGTGACCTATGGTCATGTTGAAGACTGCTTGCTGTTTTCCGTTGTGATTTTTTGAATTGCTGTTTGTTTATGTTTGTTGTGTCGCGTACACTTATTCCACATCTCAATATCGTATATTTACCAATTTTGGCAAAACCGCTTTCATAATACATATGGTTTCTGATTTTCAAATGGTTAATATGGACTTATATAGTACATAAAGTTCATGTTTCTTGTTCTTTTTGTAAGCTTATTATATAGAGAACATTTTAAAAGAGTTTTCAGGTAAATATCTTGTACAAATTTTGAAAAATATTAATGACCATATCAGTACCCCTTTAAATCCTTGAATGTCTTATTTTTTACTCCGCTAATATAAACCAGATTAAAACCATGCACTTATTTTACCAAAACTTGTGTTTTGCATGTTTAGTACACCTCAAGTTATTGATATCAATCATTGGTTTTGTTAAAAATCATGAAATGTAAAAAATATGGCCACATAGGATCAATGGTTCTTGAGTAAGCTGTAGCGGACCATATTTTTGAAGAAAACCATTGATTTGAATGGCTCATATTTTTAATGTTATTCATCTGATCATTATGAAACTTGGTATGTTAACCCAAAAAAGACTCCAGTTTGTGAAAAACAACTTTATTTGATGAAATGAGACTTATCTGAGGACTATTAGGTACGAGACCACAATTATCGCCCCTTATTTCTCGTTGTCGTTTAATATAGTCCCTTTAAAAAACACCATATATCTTCCAGAGGTATTTCTAGGGTCAATTTTTGGTGCTGTTTTTAGTTGTTTGGGTTAATTGGTAGTTCTTAAGCCAAAGTTTGGTATATACAAAGACCAACACTTAAATCAGCATAAAAAGGGTGATTTGCTAGGCATACGCGGGCTAAAAATTTAGATCTTAATTTTTGTTGACATTAAAATTTTTGGTCTCTTGACCATAAAATGCATTAAAAGTTTTAAAATCGGTGAAATCTTCTTAAATTTACATATTATTTATGTCTGGTGTTGTTATGCAGCTGTGGGAAATTCTAGGAAAATCAAATGGTTATTTTTTTTTTATTCATCAAAACGCTATATTGAAAATGCTATAAAAAGGGGGTTAAAATAATACTAGTCTCGGGCCATATGCATGAGCAACTCCTAGTACCACTTCAATAGATTGAGTTATATATCATTTTACAAGTCATAAAAATATTGCTCTGGTACTAAATGTAATCAAAAGTGATAAAAATTCCTATTTTGTGTATAACTTTTTTTCGCAAAACCTCCATTTTACCAACCACTTTGGTCACTAAATTAGCAAAATGACTAATATAATCGAAATAGTAAAAAATAAATTATCGCTATCTTGCAGTATATATATTTTTTTATGTTAGCTCTTTTATAAATTAGAAGACCAGGTCAAGCTCTGATAATCCAACCTTGTTTCCACATTGAACACTTTCATGGTTCTGAAAAACTAGTTTATGCTCTATTTTTTGTAATTTAGTTTTAATTTGACATCACCTTAATGGTTGGCTCTGAATATTGAATATAACTTACATTAAATAAATTATGTTCGAGACACATTGGCTCTTCAACCTCAGTTAAAATATTGAGACTTCTTACTTTTTAATCCTATGGTTTTCTTTTTGCCTTGCTTAACGGTTAATATCACAGATTACACAAGAGCATCTCCTGTTGAAATGTTTGTTCGACTTGTCTTTTAGGCCTGAGCCATTCTGAACTTTTAGCATTTAAAAATAACCAATGGGGGCACCGTAGGATAATAAATTGAGGAATAAGAGACCTTAAAGCAATTTTAAAAGCAATTTTAAGCGCTTACTATACATAAACTTTGTCCAAGTTATTGCTTAAGGAGCAAGGTCAAAATGTATGATAGTCACAAAAAATATATTGCATTAAGCCTAGTTACTTCAAAGAACGTTTTATATAACCATATTTATGCAAAGATCATTCGTTAAAAGCGAAATTTGCTATAAACACATTTAACTCAAAATTATTTATTAAACAATTCAGGTTGTAACCCATAAAAGTAATAACAAAATTACCAAACTTGGGGGAACAATCTCAATGTACAAGAGAAAAAACAAAACATGGAAAAACACACCGGAAAAATATAGTTCGCAATGGTTTTTAACAGGTTTATGGCACGCCAAAGCCTTCTTTTTTCCATTGCGATCTTAGGGTTCGGTAGTAACACAAAACACAACACGGTTGTGAAGACATAATAGGGATTATAAGGTGATCATCTCAGTACAACAATCGGCCAAACAATCAAAACAATCACTAAATATTATGTTCAACATAATTTTGAATTTTTCCACCAGTGCCTGAAGGTAGAATTTTTTTTAAGAATCGTAGGAGACGTATTTTCTTGTAACCTTAAAACGACCGAACAGGGATGACCAAATTCAAATGTCAAAGACGAAAAATACAAAGCAAAGATACACCAGAGAAATTTAAGATAAAAGAGTAATGGAGGATTGAACACAAATGAAAGAAAGGTATTTAAGTTAACGAACAGAATGAAAAAAAGGTTCAATTAGGAATTGTTATATAGTATGTACATCAAGACTTTGTACACTTAAGAAAAGGTTATCTGGTGTTTAAAAACATGTTCAAGGGGATTAAATGCAAGATCGTAGCAGACAAAAAGAAGAGGCTCGAATCGCTCACCTGAAATATGTGCCTGAAGTATAGGTTATTAGGCAAAATCTATTTGACATTGAAAGGATCATAACTTTAATAAAGGAGTCATCTGTCAATATGGCGGATCTTAAGGTGCTGATCACTTTTGTTCTCAATCAAAATTCAAAAATCTGTCACCCTTTTTGAGTTATTAGCAAAAAAAATGCAATTTAACTCAATGTTCTATTTTTAGCCTCAACGGCCATGTTTTACAACCAATCAATAATCCCCACATCAGTTGTATACACCTAATGCTAATAAACAAAAATACCAAGTTTGGTTCCAATTGGGCTATTACATATTTTGTAGATCTTGATGTGCTGAACAATATGCAATTTAAATTTCTCTAATATCTTGTATAGTTTTCAAGATATTGAGCTAAACAGGTGCAAAATTTGTAAACAAATCCACAAAAAGGGCAATAACTCCTACATGGGTGGTTGGATTTTCTTCCAAATTTCAGAGCTGGTAGATCTTAAGGTGCTGATCACTTTTGTTAACAATCAAAATTTTAAAATCTGTCACTGTTTTTGAGTTATTTGCAAAAAACTGCCATTTACCCCTATGTTCAATTTTTAGCCACAGCGGCAATGTATTACGACCAATCAAAAATCCCCACATCAGTTCTATACACCTAATGCTAATAAACAACTATATCAAGTTTGGTTCCAATTGGACTTGAAGTGTCAGAGGAGTTAACGTTTTTAATGTAATCAGGAAATGCTGTTAAAATGCTCAATTTTGACAATCTAAGGACAATAACTCCTAAAAGGAAAGGTCCTACAACGTTGACCCTTTACATATTTTGTAGATCTTGATGTGCTTAACAATATGCAATTTAAATGTCTCAAATATCTTGTGTAGTTTTCAAGATATTGAGCTAAACAGGTGCAAAATTTGCACAAAATCAACAAAAAGGGCAATAACTCCTACATGGGTTGCTGGATTTTCTTCAAAATTTCAGGGTAGGTAGATCATGAGGTGCTGATCACTTTTACCGAGCTAGAATTTCGATATCTGTAGCCGTTTTTGAGTTATTTGCAAAACAAATTGCATTTTACCCCTATGTTCTATTTTTAGACAAGGCAGCCAGGTTTTAAGACGAATCAAAAATCCCCACATCAGTTCTAAGCACCGAATGCTAATGAAAAACCATACCAAGTTTGGTTGCAATTGGACTTATGGTGTCAGAGGAGTTAACGTTTTAAAAAGTTTACGGACGACGGACGGACGACGGACGCCAAGTGATGACAATAGCGGAAAAAAATGAAATCGCGACAGACAAAGAATCATTTTATGTAATATAAACAAATTTATTGAAAATTTCTAACATGCAAGTATTTGTCTTTCAAAATACGATTTAAAATGAAAACAAGTACAATTATATAAATATGTAAAAATAATGCTAGGACAACCACTGAATTAGATGATCTATAAATAAAAGATAACATGCTGTACAAAAAGGATTTCTATAAAGTTAAGCTAATAAATTATGTTCATTTTATATTTTTATTTTTGGTTCTTTTTCCTAATGTTTCCAGCTTTTATTATCTTTACACCTCTAAAGTCTGTAGTAAGTATGTTCTCTGTTGTTTTCATATTGTCAGATATAATTTTGTGATTAGCCAACATGTTGTCAATCTCATTTACTTTTCTTATGTGTTTCTCTATTTTCTTTTGAAGTCTTTCTTTTTGTCTCTGCTTTCTCAGAGCCAGCTTCTCAGAAAATAGTTTTTGTTTTTTAGCCTGTCTTATTGCTTTTCTCTGTTGCTGTGCCTGTTTCCTTTGCTCCAATCTCTCGATGCGCTTCTGGTCTCTAAGTATTTTCTCTTGTTGTTGTCCTTCTAATCGCTTTTGTTGCTTTTCAAAAAGTTTTTGTTGTTTCTTGGCAAGTTTTTGTTGTTTAATTAGTTGTCGTTGATCTTTAGCTTGTTTTTGAACTGCTTTTGCATTAAATCTTTTCTGCTGTTTTATAATTTTACGCTGCTGTTTATTTTGTTTCTTTAATTGCCTCCTCTGTTCTGTCTGGAGCTTTCTGTCGTTGACATGGGCAGTACTCGGTTTTGTCTTGAGTTCAAGTAACATTGAACTATCCAATATATCTTTAGGATCAGGACTCTTTATATGTATTTGACTAGATTGCATTTCTACATTAGGTTCGTTTCCAGATGTGATAATTACCCTTTTTGAAGCACCAGAATTATCTTTAATGGTATTTCTAGATTGCAATTCTACTTCAGGACCCTTACCAGATGTGATGGTGACCCTTTGTGTGTCTGATGCAACATCTTGGTTGATAAGAAAATCAATTATTTCGGCATGTGAAGGATTTTCTGGTGACAGTAGTTCTGGGTTCAGTGAGGCTGCTTCTACTGTTATTGGGATAGTATTCTCAACAACTCCAACTTTGGCGTTTGATATGTGTTGACTATTTCCGTGATTAACATTTAAATCTTCAAGTTTGCTGCTAGAAACGACATTTGCATTTGGTGTATCTGGTCCACCAGATTGTATCGATGACACGCTTTGAGTATTATCCATACGATTATCCATTGTATGAACCAGATCTTCAACATTAGAGACAGGTTCTTGTGGTTGCTGGCCAACTTCTTGGATAGCATGGACACTTTCTACGGGTATCCCAGACCCAATGATAGTAGGCCCTACATGATTGTTCGAGTCTTGCATCATTTGGTCGACAGAACTTGAAGTCTTCAACGAGTCCCAATTAAGAAAAGGAGTTTTAGCAGATGAGAATGTGTTAGATGAAAATGGATCAATCCAAGCTGGTGTATTTTCAGCTGATGCAGGATTCACTTGGTTGTTGGGGCCTATGAAATCAAGAGATTGTACCGGATGTGGTGAATGTTCGTTCTGTCCAATAAAGTCCAGTGACACTACAGGAGACTGAACTTGTGAATTCGCTATATTTCGTCCGGTTTGTCCTTCAAAATTTTGTGACTGACCAAACTGAAAATCCAATGAATGAAATGATTGCCGCATTTGGTTATCAGAAACATGTCCGTCTTGTCCAATAAAATCCAGTGACACTACCGGTGAGTGAACCTGTGCATTAGCTCTGTGTCCTGTTGGCTCAAAACTTACTGGCGAATGACTTTGTGGATTATCTAGAGATTGCAAAAATGGTGTTAATTGACTATTTTGAACGTTTCCCTCTTGTCCAATAAAGTCCAGGGACATTACAGGTGAGTGAATTTGTGGATTTGGGCCATTTAATCCAATCGGCCCTTGGACATCCATTGTCAGACCCATCGGAAAATCTAGTGAATGTACCAGTGGTTTCATTTGGTTTTCAGGAACGTAACCTTCTTTAGTTATCAGGTTTAATGGAATAACTGGTGAATGAATCTTTGCGTTTATTCCATTTTGTTCTGTTGACCCCAGAAATTCTGATGGGTGACCACGTGGAAAATCCAAAGACTGAACTACTGGTACCATTTTACTGTCAGGGACATACCCATCTCGGACCAAATGATCTGAAAGTATTAATGGATCAAGACCCTGGTTATTTGATACATTGTGCCTACTAAAACCTAAATCATCTGTTGAGTGACCAAGGGGAAAATCCAGTGATTGTACCAAGGGTGTCGGCCGTAAGGCATCAGGAGTATATCCATCTTGGCTAATAGAATCCAAAGAAATTACTGGAACGTGAACCTGTGTATTAATTCCACTATGTTCTATCGGTCCTGTATTTTCTAGTGGTTGAGCTGGTGGTAGATCCAGTAATGATGATATTTGTCCATTCTGCCCAAAAGAGTCTAAGTTCATTACTGGTGAGTTAATCAACGGATCTAATCCATTTGAAAGAACTTTGGGTTCAGCAGTCTGAACAGATTTAACTTGTGATAGGAAAAAATCCTCTTCTTTTGGAGCAAGAATCTTAGTGGCACCATTATGTTGAGATGGGAAGTTTTTGATAACAACTTCTTTTACTTTGGGTACAGATAAATCAAGTGGTTCTACAAAAGGTTTATTAAGTATCTGTTTGTCTTTTGCTAGTTGATTATAGGAGTTGATGCCCTGGTGTCCATTTATGATTTTGTGTTGGTTAATTTGTTGAGCTGAAAAGACAAATTGGTACTAATTCAAAACAAGGGATATTTTCGACTGTGTAGAAATAAAATTAAGATTATTGTCATCTGACTTTGTTGTTTGTATATAATGGACCTAGATGATTTCTGCTTGAATTATGATATCATAAAAGCATTTATAACAGACCACACATGTACAAATAATAAATCTAGAGTACATTTTTCTTTGCCTTTGCATTATAGAGAAATCAAATAGAAATTACCTAGTGACAAGTTTGTCAACATCACACTATTGCTCAATGTTGTAGAATTAATTTTCAAATATTGTTCCCAGATGTTTTCAACATTTTACATTTAATTGTTCAGTTTCTTTTATGATTTGGTCAAGTGTATAAAAAATAAATTTAAATGCGTTACATACCTCTTGATTTAAACAGCAATAATCCAAGATTAACCAGGAGAAATGTAACTTTTGTTGAATGAGCTGAAAGAAAAAGAACGGATTTTTTTTAGTATGTTAAAGTATATAATAAAACTAACAGAATCTTTCACTTCGTATATAATCATACACATTTTCTTGCAAAACAATTTGGATTTTTGTTATGTGATCTTATTTTAATGTTTGATTTTTTTTTCAGGTTTTTTGTATTGTTGTTCTGTTATCAAATCACTAATTCGAACTTTCACATGAGCTGTTGCAATGACAAAATAAAGTTTATCAATGATTAATTTTGATTTTTATAATAAAACCTTCTTGTTTAACTTAAATAAGCGTTGGCTTCTACTATTTTTTTCTTCTAGTTTTCTAGTTTTACATGCCGCAAACACCTATAAATATAGACATAAGTATACTTGAAACATATGCTTATTATAAATGCATTAAGGGAAAGTTATTTATTTAAATTAAATTTTTGAACTTGACAAGCTGATTGACCGTACCAGCAAGGGTTAAAGATGTAAGAAGTGCAATAGACTGAATAATTCATTAGAATTGCAAAACATGAAATAGACAGCAATGATAAGCTAGTGCATTACGAAATTTGAACTTTATTTAGACATTTATAAAAACAAATGTTGTATGACAATAAAATAATAATCTGGTAATGCTATCCATGCATATCCAGAAGTAACCTCTCATTAGCAGCAGTTGACTCGGAATAAATGGAAGGTCGAATACCAAAAGTGCCAATTAAAAGTTCTCGTACCAAACAAGTGCGAGCAACGATGCCAAACCAGCAACTAAGATATCAGCCATACGAATTTTAAGCAAAAACACATGGTTTTAAAGCCATTTTTGAATTAAAACGATCTGAAAATGTTTAAATAAATCCCCAAAAACTGAATATGTCCTACCTTTGGTCATTATGCACTGAACAATATTTCTAAAATAAACGAAGATTTACTAAAATTTTATTTTTATTCTAAATCAATACACATTTATATATAAGGAAATAAGTCTTAACATACAACTGACGTCGGTCTAGGTGTCATTAATTACATGTATTATGTAAATAATTACTTGTCATCATAGGTTGAACATCATATAGTCGACAGCCATTGGACTAGGTCTCTTTATTATCGATTACACATTACTACGATGTTTTTTGCTTGTCATCAGTCATGATTTTTCGTTCCTATGAATAAAAAATAAACGGATTTTGTTATTTATAGAAATTTTCACGCCTTGATTTTGATTCACATCTTATTCGAAGATAAACATGATTGGTTGAAGATATAAAATCAACTCTTAGGTCATTAACCTATCATTCCCAAATTCCGACTAGAACCACCACGTAATGGGAGTGGGGCAAACATGTAGCATGAGCAGCGATTTGGATTTAAATGTGCACGAAGTGGAACTTTAGATAATCTTTGCCTTAGCAGGAAATAATAAGAAGTAAATACATATAACTCTATGTTTTACATAGCCTGCCTTTACCAACAAAAATAACTTCAGGTTGATGCATATAAAATGCTTTGCAAATTTCTGAATTTAAAATTAGTAATATAAGAAGTATGGGAATCTGAAGTGGAGTGTCGCTAGAAGTTTCAAATGATCTATATAGATCTGAAACGGCCACCAAATATGTCTTTTAAATTCAGACTTTTAAATGTTTTCTGTTAGTGTTAAAACAGGGTGTCTTGCAGTCGATTCAATCTTGTTAAGATAATTGTGTGTGAACAAGTGAAGTTTAGATTGACTGCACGGATTCAATCTTAAGCCTAGAATCGAGGGGACTGTGTCCCATTTTCCGCTTAACCGAATAAAAAAGGAAAACGATAAAAGTAGTGGTATTTCGACTGTGGTCCAAAAACTGCCCACCTATGCCACACCTCTCGTGTCTGTGTACTTCGTTAATCAAGGACATTTAATTTGAAAACAATCTTAAAGCTTGATATGTAAACACCTTCCAGTTTTAAAATGCTTTATGCATTTTTATTTTATAAAAGGATTGACCTTTTTACAACTGATACAGTATACCAGAGATGTTGAAATATGTAATGATTTTATAGAAGTCACGTTGTGCCATGAAGTAAGTATATGTTTTCACTCAAAATTTTACTGAAGTATCCATAATGTATATTTGATGTAAATTGCAAAATTTCCGTGCATAGCCGGATTTTACATAGTCAATTTATTGATGGCAACACGAGGGGTAAGTTGCAAAACGGAGAATCCAAAGTTTTTTGGCTGACTTAGTTTAAACCCTTTTGACGGAGTTTCGCGTTGATGACTGCACTTTAGCTGTGACTTTGGCTTGTGTGGGTTTTTTTTCTACTGATTCTTTCTTTGTTGTGTGTTTTGTCGAAGATTCCGATTCCCTCTTGGTATTTCTTGCTTTTCTCTTCAAATAGATCTTTTAAAAATGCGTTTCGTTGATTATTAGATTTCTTTGAACCTTAAGCTTGTTATTATACAAATTGTTGTGAGCTCGTCCAAACAGGTTAAACATGAATTACTTTTTCCATGATTTCCTTCTTTTGTCATACTAGCAACACTTTCTTGTCCTGAAACTGTCTGAAAAAGGACATACAGCTAAGTTGAACAAATAAAATCAATAAAGAAACGTTTTATACCCGTTTTGGTATGAGTATTTGAAACCAAACCACCGAGTCGATTACCGCTGGTGGTTGACTAAAAGTCGCCGTGGGTTATCACAAGCTTAAGTCTGACACGAATTCAACCAATTAATTTGTAATAATTTATGTCATTGAATTTCCTTTTGTTTAGTTCAAAATTGTTTAAAACACCAGGTTCCTTTCCTTGTACTGCAAGACTTGTACTACAAGCATATCCAAATAAACCACTTTTATACCCTAAAAGAATACACTGTTTCGTATGTTAAATGTGTTAGGTTACTAGTATCAACAATGTCTCTAGATTAAAAATAAAAATAATCACTGGAATAAGTTTTCTTATACTTTTCAAAACACAAGGATTTTACTTTTAAACAGAAAAGTAGATTTGTTAACTAATGTGATACTATTTTATATACCTATTAAAACAATACACGTTTCAAACTGAACTTTTTCTGCTGTAATAAATTCTTTTTAAAATTGGATACTCATTTTAGGAAGCCGCTTGAAGTTCGATCATACAAAAACCTGGGTTTTCTTTTTTAAATCTAATGTTTACAATAATTGAATAATTTGATTTTTGACTTTTTTGTAATATACCGATGTCAATAGAGCAAAGTTATTTAACATAGATTTTTCAAACTGTAAAATTTTAAGTAAATAAATTGATTTTCTTACACAATACATATATATTGTGAGGAGCGTAACTTCGTACGTGCCAGCTGACTTTTCCGGCACACTTCTCGTCGGTCCGTTATGTATCCCGCTATTATGTAAATAATAACGGAAACGGGAATCTTTTCTCTTTCTATTTTGTAATATTGTTCACTATTTGTGTAAAATCCTTTAATCAATGTAAAACTTTATCCTTAAAACATAAAAGCTGATTTGTATTGACAATTTAATTACCATTTTTCAAGTCGCATTTGTTCACGTATGAATCTCATTGAGTAATTCACTCTTTAATATTTGTATGCAAAATTTGTTTTAAAAAGAAAGGGGTATTTTGTTAATCAAAGAAAAATATACCGGAGATTAAATCAATGTTTCTAACCTCTAAGATATAGATTTTTCTTTTGTCTCCCTTTTAAAGACTGTTCAAGAATTTCTTCACCAAATAACCGTTAAACAACTTAATAAACAATTCCTAAATCTAAAGTGAGACTCAAATCTAGCCTAGAATTCATAAGTGGTAACCTCAAATGATCTATATTGAAACTTTAAGGTGTAAGTGATTAAATTCTATGAAATTCAATTAAAACGCAGTTTTGACATCCAATTTAGAGAAAGATTTTAATGTTCGATGAAGTTTACATGTTTTGATAATATATAAACGAGAAACGCAATTTTGACCAAGACAGAAAACTAAGTTTCGCATTCATCATCTTTATTAAGCTCTCGATCCTATGGTTTTACTCGATTGTATTAGTTAATACTTTCAAATGATTTGCCTCAGTGGGTATCATTACTAAAAGTTTTAAATTTCGTCATGGTTATCATCCTTAGTAGATTCGTAGGCTTTTGTTATCTTATGGTTTTCAACCTGGCGTAGTGTACGTTGTGCAAATGTATTTATAGTGTTGAACGTATTTAGCTTCTAACCCAAAAGTTCGTTGTATGAGTTAGCTTCGCTAAGTATGAGACTGACCTGATAATAAGGTGACATCACTAGCGATATTAAAGATATGGTGCGGACTATTTCGATAAGGAAAAGTTTTCAAAATGTGACATACTGGATTCGAAAGAGGCTGGCCCTCATCAATAACTATATAATTATGTTACAAGAAAATAGTTATTTCTGTGTTTATATTCATCGTCACATTTTGGTTCCTTGTTTTGCACATTTTTATTTTTTTGCATCAAAGTATGTAGAAGTCGATCATTGTATAAGATACTTTTATATATTTTTATAGCTTTATATGTCATGGCACCTGTATACTTGAAGGACCTTGTGACTGCGTATCAATCATCAAGAACACTTTGATAAGAAAATTCGATGCTACTTAGGCAACCCGACTATATAACAAAAACATAGGGTGACCGAAGATTTGATCAAGTATCCTCAATGTTATGGAAATGTCTACCAATTGTCTTTAGACATGAGAAGTCTGTAACAGCTTTTAAGAGACAGTTGAAAACATTATACTTCCAAGAAGAGCATACAGTGATTGAATAATTTAAGCATTATTTTCAAAGACGGTTTAAGTTGTACAAGCTGATATAAAAAATGTCTCCTGTTTAATACTCGGTTAACTTTTTTAAACTTACATATATTATAGCTAGTGCTGCAATCTAAAAGACTGTTTTCAAATTTTACTAAAATTTACTACCATTAATTTTTGTATCCGTCATTAGTGAAGTTTTTTTTATCATTTCTATTTTCTTTAAAAGTGCGATTTTTTTTTATCATAAAGTGCTTATCTTTAGAAGTTCTATTTAATTTGTGATTTGTCAGTTTGAAAAAAAATATATATCATTGTCTTCATTTTTATATTCTTTCTTTACGCTTACGTGTTCTTCTAATTTATGAGTTGAAACTGTGATGCTTGTATATACTTATGTTAAACACTGAGATAACCCACTAGTTCCATCGAAAGGCAAGCTTTGCAATGGAATCCACCGGGCAAAAGAAGAGTTGGAAGACCAAGAAATACATGGAGGAGGAGCACAACCAAGAGATGGAAGCTGAAGGATTTAAATAGCAAGACCTAGTCAGACTGGTCCAAAACAGAATAGAATGGAGGCGTATCATCAGTGGCCTAGCTATGTACCACCTATAGGTACAAAAGGCCTAAGTAAGTAAGTATGTTAAGCGCTTAGACTATTTTCTTTGTAATTATACAAGGCGCTCTTGAAAAAGAAAATAATGATAGTAATATGGAAAAAGTGAATTAAAATTTCAGTAACAAACAGCCGATAAATGATGCATATGTAAAAATATTTTAAATATTTAATACTTTGCAAAAAAAATATTTTAGAGCAAATGTTTTGTCCTTATATTTCTTAATCTCAAAATGTTTTTGGAAATACATTGTAGCTATGTTGACTTGGTCAAGACTTTGACCGTGCTGCTTGAGATATGTTTATGATGGTATATATTTGTACACGAGATTATGTAGTTATTATGTAATTATCTTTTTTAAAGCAAAGGAGTCCCAATGGGAATATCGTGAATTCGAAAAAGACAGGACAAAATTGGTATGAAATACGGATAAAAAACAAAGGGAAACGTACAAAATAACATAAAAATTACAAACGCAACTAACTGTACATGTAATTACCAACACAAACATAACCCTGTGTAAGACATTTGTGTGCCAGACTTTGTTTTATATATAACGGAAATCATGATATCCCGCAGAAGCTTGAAAATCGGCGAAACGACAATCTTTGTCGGTACCTGGACCCTTGTCCCTTATGATGACAGTAACTGTGTATCTAAAATAACCTCTCGACATTCCACCTCAGAACAAGATATTGCCTTTAGGTGATTATTGGATTCGGGAAAAATGTACTGAAAATGAATTTCCTTCACTTAACATTACAGTGGAGCCTTCTTGTGGTAATTGGGACTGGAAATGGAACCATTCGGAAGACTTTCTGGTGTTCTTCCCTAATCAATGGTTCAAAAAAGCGCGTAAAGAAATGCATTTACCTAAATAAAATCGGGAATAACAAGGATGAATTTAATAAAATAATATACTTTTTCAAATGTTAAACAATCAAGCATTCTCCAAAATAAGGATAGTTGATTTTGAGCCATATAGACAGCAAAAAGTAACTGTATTAAAGATAATATACGATAATGAGATGTGGAATAAGTGTACGCGACACAACAAACATAAACAAACAGCAATTCAAAAAATCACAACGGAAAACAGCAAGCAGTCTTCAACATGACCATAGGTCACTGCTTACCGTCTTGCATTGGCCCAAGACTTATAATACAATACAAAAGTATCAAAACCAATCCCTAAATCATCAACGAAAGACTCAATTCTTGTCATAAAACAGTAAACATAGAATGACAAGGACAAACAAAGGCTTTGGCAAAGTTTCCTGGCTTAGGACAGGCACATATAAAATGTGGCGGGGTTAAACTAGTTTTTTTGGATCCAACCTTCCCCCTATTGATAAGCTTGCACAAAGCTACATATAAAACACACTGTAAAACTCAATCAACCACTGATGTCTTGACAAAATATTTGCTATAGATTCGCATTTGTATCTAATATAATATTGACACCTCCTATATTTTGATTAATCTTTTTTTTTTCATTTTGAATTTTGAAACTTTGAATGGGCCACGAGTGACTTGTGAAGATAATTATACATTAATGAATTAAGACGCGACGTCGCACTTGTTACTTTAAAAGTTGAGACATTTTTGAAATAAAAAAATAAATAACTTGAATTCAAAAAGTTTTGTCCCTTGTTAAACTTGTCCACCTCTTTTGTAAATCAAAAGTCATCTTCTTCCGTGAGATTTAACATATTATAAGTTATTGTTATTTTATTTCTCAAGTAAATAAGAAAAATACATTGAATTGTTTAACGTTTAAATAACAATGTCTTTTAAAAAGTTTTTATTTGCTTTAATCAAATATTGGTATTTTTCTGATCTTTTTCGCGATTAAATATTAAATATATATCAACATTTATGTACGGAAGGAATTTGATTGGATGCAGAAATGAATGAAGAATGAAGCACGTGGCACTTTCTAAAGAACCATATTTACACTAAATGTTAAGGGTGGGATATTGTCGGGACTGTATAAAATACGGCACGCGTCCCGTCATTGAGTCCGTAATCCAATCAACCGATTAGCTGGTAATATAATGCCAAAATCGTTTCTGGTAAAAAGTAAAAGAATTTGTGCTTTCCATATACCAGAGGAGATGGAACAACAGAACTCAAGCGCTTTTCATGTTGTTATGCCGAGAAATCCTGGTAAGATTTATTTATGGATTTATATATGTAAATATGGTTTAATAATTATATCAAATTGAAATAAAATAGGAATCTTTTAATTTATAAATAAGAATATTAAATGACATAAATCGTTCTGAAAAAATCCAATTTTATAAGTGATGCAATATAGAAAAATATGTTAAATTTTAAAAATGGTACCTTTAAAGCTTATATGTCATTTTCCCCCGAAGAATATGTTTTGCTTTTAAAACTGGTGCAAACTTATTTATTACTTTTTATATAAAATAACTTTAAAAGTGTTCTAAATTTGAAAGATAAAAAATAAAGCAATGTCTCGAAAATATCCAATAAGTTTTTTTCGTATTTTTTTATCGTCATTTACAACATGTTTCTGTCATGTTACGAAAAAAAAATTAATGATATAGTTCTTTTTTTTTAAACGTCAACGATATCACTTTGCCAAATTTAAATGGGGTATGCATATAACATGTAAAATGCTTTCAGTAAAAAACAAAATTTACCAACTTTACCGAAGAATTTCGGACACAAAAAAATTTTTTTTGTTGATGTTTCCATTTGTACATCTACATGCTCTTACTTTTTAAATTACGTCTCTTCATAAATATCATAAAAGTTAATACCCTCTGAGGTTGAATCTTGATATCAAATAAGTTTATTTATCGATAAATTATATACATCATTTTTATTATTTAATTTTAGTAAATGGTCATATAAGGAGCTGGCTATGTGGTTTAGAACATCTAAATGATTAATCAGCATATGTGTTTTTTATGTGCTTGAAAGTCTTCTACAGTATTTAATTACTTTAAACTATGATAGTCTTTTATTTGTGTTTTTTTTTTCAGGATTCATCCAAAATGCAGCGGACACCTGTCTCTCTTCCTCCATCGAAACCCTCCGAGAGAGATCACAAGGTACCCCGGAAGACAAAGTTACCACAGTTGGCGGAAACTATGCTGCTTTCCGGCCGTGGATTTCAAAGAACCAGATGCTTGCAGGTAAATATAATTTAGCATCTTCCTTTCCCTTACAAAAGGTACCTAATTAATTGTATAAAACCCCCTCGTATTGACCAGTTAAAGTGAATAAATACAACAGAACAACCCACTTATTTCATGTTGTACATTTTAAAATCTGAGCAAATAAGAATTGCTAGAGAAAGGCTCTGATTCGGACAGGTGGATTTACAAATTATACCCTTTTTAATTTGTTCTGTAAATACTTAAAGTTCGAATTTATTTAAATAATTGTTGAGAATACGGTCTTTTTGAAATCGGACGTTAAATAGATTCTTCATCTTTTTATGGGGACTAGTTATTTAATTTTGTCACATAATTCCTTTTTTTCTAAACCGAGAAATATATTATAATCGAATTTATTTTTTTTAAGATTAAAAAAAAATGATATTATAATGGATAAAAAAAGAAAGAAAAAGGATTGACATTTACCAAGTAAAATCTAGTATTATTTATAAATTTATAAAAATAAATAAATGAATATGCATTAATTTTGTAAGTTTAAGAATAACAGCATTGAAAAGCTAGAATTTAGTCATTGTCCTTTCATGAGCCTTAGAACTTGGACCGCACTAGATTATTACCAAGAGGACGAAAAATATGCATCTTTTTTTGTTTTTAAAATCAGATTTTCAATACATAATGATTTCGTTAAAATCGCAAACGAACAACTGCAGATGTAAGAATGCCCGGTCTTTTAAAGTGGCAATCAAACTTGTTTCCTTGATTGGTCCTGTGTCCTTATTTTATTTCGTCATAACATGCTTTTTCGCTTTTTCCAAGTTAAATTTTCTGATAGTCATGTTCTCTGCTTGGGAGTAATGCAATAGTATAACAAACTTACATAAAAATGCTGCGATGATTCCTAACATTATATTGATATAATAGCATTTTTAAAATTCATGTTAAATCTTTACATTTTTACATCTTGGTCTAAATTCGTTTCCTTTTTTTTTCTTAAAGATACTATAATATAGAAAATAAAGAGATGTGGAATAAGTGTACGCGACACAGCCCACAATTAAACGGCGATTTAGAAAAACCACAATGGACAACCGCCAGCAGCCTTCAACGAGGCCATTTGGCACTGCTCGCGGTTATGCAATTGGCCCATGGTCTAAATAAGATGCATATAATTCAAATCCAGCCCTGAAATAGTCACAGATAGACCCCCTTCTTAAACAAGGAACAGAAAACATCAAAAAGACAAGTACAAACGAAAGCTTTGTCAAGGATTCCTGGCTTAGGACAGGCACATGTAATATGTGGCGGGGTTAAACTAGTTTTTTGGGCCCAACCTTCCCCCTATCAATATTCCTAGACAAAGCACAAAAACTAAACACACAATAAAAATCAAATCGATCAAAGTCCAATTCTACTAGAGAGAACCTAAGACAAAAAACAAGAACAAACAAAAGGACGGTAAAGGAACTCTCTATAGAACACTCGCTGTTACTGACAGCTAGCTGAGAATCATCAATCGAGTGATGTAAAAAAATCAAACGTATCGATTTTAAATCCGACACAACACTTCAAGCAATAATGATTTAGTGAAGTGTCATCACACAAAACCGACACGCTTGATCGCTATAATGCTTAAAAATGACAATAGTAAAAACGTTTATGGAAGTTTTAAAGCGAGTATCAAGTTTTCAATATTTCTGCCAAAAAACACTAAATTCAAAGATTTAACCAAGATATTCATTTCATATCCTTTCCGTAATAAATTTTGAAGCCAATTTTTCATTTCTATTGGATTGCTTTTAAATTTGTGAGCTTTATAAAAAACATTACCATAAAATACAGGATGTGATATTCCTTTCACTATAAGAAAGTGACGTGTACAATTAAATTTTTCAATAAGAGATCGATACTTGTGGAAGAATTTAGAAAAAGATTTTACTAATTTGTGGTATCGATAACCTTGTTTTAATAATTTTTCAGTAATAAAACGGTTTTTATTATTATAAGGTGATATTCAAGATGCTTAAAACATTGTGTGCGCATGAAAGCATGAATCATAACTTGCAAAAAGGCCTAAATTTGATAGTTTCATTTACTGAAACTTATTTAATGATAGACTTCAAAGCTCCATAGCTCTCTAATGAGGCTCACATTGGTGGGCCATTGTTTTTTTTATGTATCAAAATCAAAACCATTAAAAGAACTACCGGTTCAGGTTTCATCTTTGTCCATTCTTTATGCTCGACCCGGCTTGCATTTTGCAAATTCTTGGTTAAAACGACACCATTTCTTTTGATTTATAAACAACAGATTATCAGTAGACTTTTTTCGTATTTTCCTTGTCTTTGTTTAAAATCATACACTGCAAAAGTTTTTGGACTGTCTTCAGTTTATAGCGTAAACCGTAGCCGATGATACCCCGTGTATACATGCATGTTCAATGTTCGACCGTTAATTTGCTTAAAATTGTTGTGGGGATGAGGTTTCTTTTATGTACTGTTTAGATCATAAATCAAAAGTAATTTCCTTTTTTCAAAAGTTTTAAATTGAACTGCTATTTTTTAAATAAGAAGATTAATTTACCATGTCTTTTTTTAGAAGAAATGACAAAGGCGAGTCAGATGATCCACCCAAGTTTTTTTGGTACAAACCCTTTCTGCATGGATTACAGATATATACTCCAGAATTTTCTGTTGTCATACAGCTACTTTGGGTCCTACCCTTACCGATATGGCATGCCTCTGAATCTAAGCCAATCTGCAAATAAGAATATGGGAGAAGGAACTAATGAAGTTCCGGAACTAAATGACCAGTCCGGACTGAGTCCTGACGGGGGAGCCTACCAATGTACAAAGTGTACCAAACCATTCAGCACGCCACACGGACTTGAGGTACATGTCCGACGAGCTCACAGTGGATCGAGGCCATTTGCCTGTGAGGTCTGCAACAAGACATTTGGACATGCCATAAGTTTGGACCAACACAGAGTTGTCCACAATCAGGAGAGGGTCTTTGAATGCCGTCAGTGTGGCAAATGCTTCAAGCGATCCTCAACCTTGTCAACCCATCTTCTGATTCACAGCGACACTAGGCCATATCCGTGCCCTTATTGTGGCAAGAGGTTCCACCAGAAGTCTGATATGAAGAAACACACGTACATTCATACAGGTACTAATAAATTTTATATCAATAGAAATTTGAGTCTAGTATTTTCAGGGTTACTAAAATGTTACTGGATAAAAATATTAAACGCATCAAGATTTACTAACGAATAAATGTACAAGCATCAAATCAGTGGCTGATTCATAGAGGGTTCCAGGAAATGGATTCCCTTTTTTCAGAAAATTTTGTAACTTTCGTGCAGATTGTCAGCAGAATTGGCCTTAAAACCCCTGTTCATCCTCAATATATTATAAGCTGAACCCCTGAAGTACAAAACATACACTTCTCTTACGGTTTGCTAGTTGTATTTAAACTTAAAATTTTGCATGACTAAACAGTTTTATATGCTTTTGCATTTCTGTGAATGTAATCCTTTAAAACACAAACGCGTATTGTAAATGGGTATCTTTTTATCATCACCTTTTTTTCATCTGTAGCATTAGAAACGACTAGGAAGTGGATGTTTATTAAACAAATGACTTTTTGCGTGAAATTATTATTAATTCAGCCCACGGACTATCTTTCAAACAATATCTACTAGTTATTATATAAAATATTCATATCGCTGTTTAATATAAGAGAAACAAAATATTTCTAATAAATTGGGTATAAACCATCCTGAATTCCATCGTGGTTTGGATAGCCTATGATTTGGAATATCAGTACAATATTGTTCTTATTACCCCATTGTCGACTACTAGGAATACAATTAATGTCCGTTAATCGGTTACTATAATGACTATTTGGTAAATGTTAGACCCATAACTCCAACATTTCCATCATTCCAATACGCCGAAAATTCAGATTCACCCGATAATTAATTTGCGAAAAAGAGATGGGGGTATCTCGTTTCATTTCTTATTTCTAAATGTCACTCCTTCCTACATTTCATTGGAAGCGAACTAGCAATATAGAAATAATCTCGGAATCAGAATCATATTTCCCACAAGTCTCCATTCGGAAATGTCAAACATTCTGATATTGGTGATTTCCGAATGGTAACTTGTGAAAACACACGCAGTGATGGAAAGTACAAGTCTCGCGAGACTTAACGGTGCTTTATAGTTGTAGCATATCAGAAAATTAGTGTTAAGTGATTGGAAATAGAGATTTGCTCTAATGTTTCTGTCTATTAGTTCATAAAGTATGTGATACAATGCGCGACATTTGGTCGTGGGTCGGCTGAGTATTATTTTTACAATTGGTGTAATAAGGTTCTTTAGAAGTTTAGACGACACACTGTGATGTTTTAAAACAATATGATTAGGATAACAAAGTGAATATGTCAGATATTATCAACCATTTTGTCGAGGGATAATCGGAAAAGGGCATCAGCATTTCATTTAATTTGTAACTTCCGCATAAAAAGATAAAATGAAAAAACTATAATTTATTTTTATGACTTTTCTGCACTGTTATGTACTCCAAAAAAAACCACAGCGGTGCTGTAGAAAAATGTGACAGTTTCAAAAAATGTATTATTCTATGTGAGACGTTGTCTGTCAAAAGACTATTATTTTTTTTTATTCTCGCTATCATTCACATCTTGAAATGAAATTTTGCATTGTGTTGTTTTCTTGGTAAACTATTTTAAATTTGTTTAGGCAAACCTAATATTTTATTTTTCATTTCTATTTTAGGTGAAAAACCACACAAATGCTTACAGTGCGGGAAAGCTTTCAGCCAATCTTCAAATTTGATCACACACAGCCGAAAACACACTGGCTTCAAACCATTCTCCTGCGACAAGTGTGGAAGATCCTTTCAGAGAAAAGTAGATCTCAGAAGACACGTGGAGACACAACATACGGTCTCCTTTGATCGTCGTTTGATTCAGCCACTTATAGTCCCATTTTCTTTTGAAAAGAAATAAAACGGAAGTGCCGTTTACAAAGTGCACTCTTCAATGTAAAGTTGCATATTTTCTATGCGATTTTTTTTTATTGAAGATAAGTATTATCAGTGATTATTCAGATGGGGAGTTAAAATGACTCGTTTGTTCTGTGATTTCAAATGTTTAATAGATTCAGGTTACATTGTTAAACGATACATGTCATGACGAGACATTTTAATGCACGAACTAATGATATTATATATAATTATAGTATTTAACAAACATATTAAAACTTCAGTGTTGTGTTTTACAAGTACATTTAATCAGCACGCACAAACTACACTTACTGAAATATTTAGTAAATATTAACTTGTTATTTTTGCTTGTGAATTTTGTCTCTTTCTAGTCAAATGTTTGTTAAAATTGAACATATACAATACTTTCTTTGTATTTATTGACTTATTTATTACTGTATAAATAAATAAAAAATGTTCTACAAATCTGCATTCAATAGTTCTTTTCTTTTAATAAAAACAGATGATAATATATGAACAATTTAAAGTCATCTTTCGTGTATATGGGTAAACACATTTATATGTGAAGTTAAAAAAGCTGTAAGAAACCTTCTTTTTCCTTATTTATACAAAAAATATACGCATCATCTCTATTTTTGAGCAGCTAGCAAAATACTTGTCAGTTAAAGCGGAAGTCTTTGGCAGATGTAAATAACGCCACACAGAGATCGCTGTTATTTACAAGCTCCGTGCAGTGCTCGTTCCCGTTTCGTCAAAAAAAAAATAAAAAAAATACAAAACAGTCGGGCGGTAAAGAACCTTTATTCACTGAAGACGAGTTAAATTCGAAATGGCCATACAGGGCATCCACATTTCCGTATCCTAACATTTTCTTTGTTTTACTTTCGACTTCTGACTTCTATTTTATTTATACTTAGTCCCTCTTTTCTTTAGATCCTACATTTTGTCACTACAATAAACATTATTAGCAGGGAGACTATAAAGGTCTGCCCGTTTGTCCGTCCATCTGTCTGTCAATAGATCTTGTAATACACAACTCCCTTCTAACTTTCCAAAACCAATTGACTTATTTAGATAGATGAATGCTTACAAAAAGAAGTCATTATATGGAGACCTGATTGAAGATTTCAATTTTATTGCTGATGGATATCATACTTAGGTGATAGTTGAACTTAAGTTTTTCTATTATTAATTTCAAAATAAATCGGGGGTATCTTTTTGTAAGCTCGCTCATACTTTTTCTAAATCTAATTGTGGGTAAAGCCATTCAAATCCTGTTGTCTTCAAAGTTTTTTTTACCAAAAAGGAAACAATTTAGCACTATAGACACCTCACACTTAACCGAAAAAAGTGCGACGAAGGGTAACGAATGGGAAAATTGACAAAATAGGCGCGAATTAAACGAATTCAAATAAAAATTTCCTCCGAATCATCCGATTATTAACTATTGTTAACTATGATTAACGAACAGTAAGCGAAGAATGAATATGACTTACGATGGGTCACGATTTTTCGGAGGGTTACGTTGAGTAAATTATAGCCGAAGATGAGCGAAGAGTTGATAGGACCAGAAAACACGAACAGATAATGAACGACGGTTTAATATGGCGTGCGATTCGAAACGAAGGCGAACGAAAATATCGGGTGCATCAGGTAATTATGCGACAGCCACAACACCCTCCTGCATCTCCAAGGTCTCCAACGCCACCACCTATCATGCAGCAGGAAGATGATACAGCCAGTGTTGATGACACTGCTAATAGTATGATGTTGGACTTCAAACACGCCTGGGAAACTCTAAAGTCGCAACCGAAATTCCGGGACCCGGATTTTGTGATTTACATTTAATATAATAAACTTGAGAAATCAAAGAATGTCACTCCATGTACATTGTAAATATAAAGAAAACAGTTTATTTTGTACTATAAGTAACATTAAATTACATTTTCCTTAAATCCGGACTTGTCCTGGTTAATAGAATAGCCTTGACAATATAAAAACGATTTCTGGCTTAAAATACAGGCTTAACTATTATTTTAGGTATATTTAAGATCTGTGACAAATTTCACATGGAGTGACATTCTCTGTTCTGTCACTTAGTATCAATAAACTTCCGGGTAGCACTATTTGGTTGCGACTTGCGAGTTTCCCAGGCGTGTCAAAGCTTGGGGAAAATAGGTGCTTTTACATAATTTTAATAAAAGGTTATTACATTTTTTTTCTGCCAAAAACCAAGACAGCAGCGTATAATAATGAGGGTCATCATGGGGAGCACCTGGGAATCAAATAATCATTAGTTTTCTGCACTTGTAATCATTAATTATTTACTGAAAATCACGTTTTTTCACAAAATTCTACAACGAAATGGTAATCAAATAATCAAAAAGAAGGAGGTGTGGTAATCAATTAATCACTCAAAAATGATCCTTGTAATCAAATAATCACCCTAAAAATGGTCTAGTAATCACATAATCAAGAACCCCATGATGACCCTCAATAATAGTTATTAGGGCCCCGGATCGAAGATGCGCAAGCCCTTTTCTTTTAACTTTATTCGTCTGTCCATCCCACAGTGTCTTGTGAACACTAAAACTTAAAACTATAAGGCGTAGAGATCTGAAATTTTACATGTGATTCAGAACTTATTTCTGTATCTAACCAATATTGGCCTGACAATTCGCTCATGTATGAATCTATTAGCTATCCATAGTTAGTTATAGTATATCATAGGCTTGCGTTCGTTTCTGTCTCATTATTCAAATTTAGTTAACGCTTATCTTCGTTACCCTTCGCAATAAGACCCTAAGCGAATTTACGTTTTCCAACGCAAGTCTTCGTTTCTATACGCTATTAATATTTTATCCTCGTACTGATTCGTCGGGATCAGAATGGCGCGATGAAGGACGATGCATGACGAATGATAAAAGAATGATAAACGAACAATTACCGTACATTAAATAAGAGGTGCGATTTCAAACAGATGATAGACGAATTTTAAATTCGTCAGGAAATTTTGAACATGTGCAAAATTAACCGACGAATCTGAAGAATCGCAACTGTTAGTTCCAAAGGCTTCCGAAGGCTTACGAAACCGAAAACGAAGGGTAACTATGGTTTACTATCAATTACGATTACAAACTTTTTTTTAAACTACTATTCGCCAGTCATCGCAACCATTATTCTATGCAATTCGGTTAAGTGTGAGGGGGCCTTTAGGTTTCATTAATTCGATGCAAAAATTATCATTAATCTAAAAACATGATTTGAAGATAATTTGAATTCATGCATTTAAGTAAAAAAACAAAAGAATATCAACGAGACATACCGAAAAGGCCATGAAAAAAATCAGGGGACATAAACGACAAAACAAATAAACAAGAGGCTCCCAGATGCGTGAGCATGAATGGTTCACCTGATCCTTTAGTCAGAAGGGGTCATCTTACAACTTCGACCCAATGAAGACTTTTGAAGAGCTAAATGTCAGAGCTGAAGGTTTTAGGAAGCAACAGCTTTTTTTCTGTCTGCAGTAGTATTCATTCTTAAGGTAAAAAAAAACATGGGAAAAAAGACGTTATTTTTTAACTTTAAAGGGCCATAACCCCAACCTAATGAAAACCTTTGAAGAATTAAATGAGCTGAAGTTTTAAGTTTGCAATAGCTCTTCTCTATCTGCAATAGTTTTCATTCTGTAGTTCAAAATTATGAAAAAAATGCTATTTTGACCTAAGAGGCCATAACCAATATATGAGGATATCTGACGGCTTCGACCCTATAGACTTCTTAGGAGCTCAATGGGCTGAAGGTTCAAGCAGCAACAGTTTTTCTCTATCTGCAATAAGTTTTCATTCTATAGGGAAAACATGAAAAAACGCTATTTTTGACCTTTAAAGGGCCATAACCCCTATAAGAGGTCATTTGACAATTCGACCCAATGAGGCTTTTGTAGATCTTTAGATGCTGGGAAAGGATGGTCACAGTGCATCATATTTCTCTATCTCTTATACTGTTTGAGTTACAAGCCAGCAACAGTAGTCTGACCCACTGGTCTATTTTTAGCAACGGCGGCCATGATTTTTGACGAATCGGAAATCGAAACACATCTTTTGTGTAGGACACTCTAAGGATCAATCCAACTAAGTTGCAGTAAATTTTGTTTAGTAGTTCAGATGAGAAGATTTTTCAAAAATTGTTAATAGACGACAGACGACGACGACGGACGCCAAGTGATGGCAATAGCTCACCTCGACCAAATTAAATTGAAAGGCAGAATCAAAATTAAAACGGTGATCATAGATGGAAAAAAAGTACCTGCATGCACCTCAAAACTTTCAGAATGGGATTTATTTCGTACCTTTTAACAATATATGGGTATTTAAATTCGAAATACCATAATTCATTTGTTAAATTCACATTCATAGCTTAAAAAACTTCTTTCGCTTTACCTTTTTCGCTGTCGATCTTCATTCGTCTAGAAATTAGAAATATCGAATTTTATACTAATTACAACGTTTTTTCAAGTAATTGCTGTTATCAAAGCACATTTTTAGAAATCTTCAACAAAATCCGTTTAATTGGTATGTTTGTTCATGTCAAGTTTAAATCTTGTATTTGAAGAAAAAGATTGAAACCAACGATTTCTGATAAGCAATTAAAATATCGGGGATGGAAATGTTGTTTGTGACAATACAATGGGGTACTATCGGGTTTTACTATACTTTAAAAGACAATTGATATTTTAATCATTGTAAAATATATAAAGAATAAAATATAGAAAATTGAAAACCAAAGCAATAACAATAATATTCAAAAATAGAACCCACATGTGCTAAAAAAAATAAGTAGCAAATATTCTGACGAATTTGAAAAAAAAAAATACACTCCAAAAATGAATAAATCTTCTTATAATCTAATCTTTGTTGAATCAAAATTACAAGAAGACTATACAGTGTACCCGTTTGTCCCCGGTATTATTTCGTAGTGTTAGGGTTGGGTACGGCAAATGTGTGTTATTAAAGGTCAAAAAGACTGTTGGCTCTGCTCTGCTTTGGTTTCGTTCTAATAGTATCGCTCTGATACTTAAATGGTGTGATGAAGATACATAAAAATCGTTATATATTCATTTAAATTGTCTTGAGTGTTTTTACCAACCGGTTATTTGACTCTAAAGCATAGGTAACATTCACTTATAATCTTAACTTTCTTTTGATTTATTTTGAACAAAAGTCTCTGACACAGATAAATAAGATCGACAACAAGGACAGCATATTGTACTTTATTTCTTTTTTAAATTGAAAACTTTTTTCCTTGTTGAACCTACGCTAACACAAGAACCTCAAATTTCTGTTGATCGTGATTTTCGCTAACAATAATTGACAGTTTTGCACAATAAAAGAAAAGAAAATTATTGATAATATGTGAAAAATTAATTGTTTACTTTCTCTTGTTACCCGTTCTGATTGATAGAAGGGTGGGAAGCGAAACAGGTGAACATTCACCTAAAACCCTCTTTTTTCAATATATCGGATTTAATTCGTGACGTATTTACCAAAGTGAAATCTGAATTGTTCCGCAGATAAACAAAGAGGAGACGTTGTTTACATTGAGTCCTTAACAATAATTTAAATTTTCTTTTGATTTGAAAGTAACGAAAGGATGAGAAGGTTTTGACCGATTATTCAAATAAAAAGAATAAATAAACAGTAAGAGATGAAAATGGATTTTGATTTCAAGAAGAAAATACTCAAACCAGTTGGATTTACTTTGGCATTGTTAGGAAAGATGATACCATTTCTATCATTACAAGTGTTTCTTCATCTTTAATCGGTTTTTAACCAATTAAATAAAATAATTGAGTCGGATATTGAAATCTATTAATTCAATTAAAGATTAATATTATATATAATCTAACAAAGGACATAACAATATTAGAAAATCTAGCCTTAAACTGAATGGATATGATTCTTAAAATGTGAAAAGCACTTTCTCGAAGTCCAATTTAGATTTATATATATATATTGTTAAATAATTTTGATTTTTACGGGTATCTAACAAAAATATGTTATTTTTTTTGGTCATTTCTCAATTCAATAATTTCCATATTGCTTCGTGTTTTTAAATATATTCCTTCATTTCCGATATATAAAGAATCAATGCTTGTTTGAACACTTTCTTTCTCCTATAAGGCAAATCGCATCAAAATCAGTATAAAGTAACCACCATTGAAAGCTAAACGTCCTTTCCATCTACAATCTTTAAGCATGTTAAGATGGTTTCAATGTTTCCCCTCAGCATTAAACAGTTTGAGCAGTTATCCGTTATGTTGACTGAAACATGTACACGTATGTAGATATTTTTGTACACGTACTATGTGTATAAGATATCATTTATACTGATTTAATCATCAATAAACAAAATAAACAAATAATGTTTTTAAACCATAAATACATTATGAATTTCGTTTACATTCTAATTTTTCTTGAATTTATCGGATTATATGCACAGCAAACAGACTGTCCTTGCTATGGATGTAACTCCGCTGGTACGTTCTCCGTTCCTCTTCAACTCAGCTCTTCAGAGTACAAACTAATTTGGAACACTACATACGGTCCGGTTTGGAACTCCCCAGGATGTGTAGGAAATTACAAGAATATCATGTGTCCATACCAAGGTCTTCGATTGCGGTAAGTAAGTTCTTATTTATTAATCAAATCAAATCAAATTTATTGTCATATAAACATCTAGACAGAGTTTGTGACAAAAAACAAATAATATAACAAAACAACATTTATTAATGAATACGTGTTACTTGCACAAACGTAGGGGTATAAAATGCATGTAAATACTCGAATTTTAAATCAATTTAATGCGTTTGTATCTCGTTTTGTTCATACAGCCGGTGATAGAGGTCAATTTATACACGTTTCTAACAAGAAACTGGTAAACTGAATTATTTTAGCTAAAATGGTCACAAGAAGTGAATCAAAATCGTCTTGGCATAGAATGACATGGGACAGGCATTTGGAAGGACATTGTTTGATGAAATTGGTTTTATGTCACCAAAAAAGTATAAGTTTTCATGAATGCTGTTATAAAAGACTCCGAATCGGTCTATGCTGAAAACTGAAAAATAATTGAGTAATACTTATTCTACATACAAATAACATGAAAAAGTGTGTTGGGACTTTCGAAATACAAATATCTAAACGGTTATAAAACGGGTAATTTGGTTATGCTGTATATGCATATTTCAAGGAGTAACCTCTCAGCAGCATATGAATCAAAACATTGGAAGGAAAAAAATAACCCAAAGGTATTGAACGAAAAGTACTCAACACCTAAATGTTCGAACAGTAAAGCCAAAACCAGCACCGAGGACATCGACCATTTGCATTACAAAGAATAAAACCTTTTTGAATTTTACAATGACAAGAAAGTAGATGGCAAATTCCTGTCAGATAAGTCTAACGACCAGGCTTGTGATTACCCTCGGGGGCCTCTGATTTACCAGCAGCGGTTACTGGCAGTTATTACATTGTTACTTTACATTGCACTTACATCCTAGTGTTTGGTGTTACCATGCATCTTTTATGTAAATAGTCTTTCTACATGGAGGTTCGCTACTATTTTTGAAAGTAAATGGGGATCAAATCCGGTGCCTTAAATGAAAAAAATAATAATAAGTAAAGGTATAGAATAATAAAAACAGAATGATAGGTTCGTGACCTCGTTTTCATGATACTAGTAATTGACGTTAAAATATTGACAGGAAAAGGTAGAGCATTACAATGCATTAGGACTATTTAGTTGTTAAAATCGTGACGGACTAAATATGATTTGATAAATTCTTTATTATTCATTAAAGACAAAGGTTGTTTGTGGGCAAAATATAACCCTATTTTGATGGTAAAAACTCAAGGATTCCGGAGGATTCCGAAAAAAAAATAACTGAAATACCAAAACGAGACCAGTGAGGACCCTTAAACGCACGTTTATGTCTTCTCTTTGTATTTTGTTTTAGAGGATATGTGTCAATTGATATCAATACCGGGAATCAGAAATGGTACGATGGGATGCTTAGATATCCGTCACTTCCCGTGATAGATAAAGATGGCGGCTTTGTAGGTACAGATGGGTCTAAAGTGGTCAGATACAGTGCGGATGGTACTTTGATTCATCTGGTGTCACTTGCTCCAGACCTTTACCCTGTATATAGGCGAGTAGAACTACAGGTTTAAATAAATTTGAGAATGTCTTTGTGAGTTAAAAAATTATTTCCTCGTATCCCTGGCATATTTTTAAAAAGTAGACAAACAATTCGACATTATCATGTTTTCAAGTATTATAAGAAGTACTGATGGGACATTATAATGTCGTAAGTCCGTGAAGCAGGGTGCTTTATTGAAAATACAAATATCGTTGCATGGTTTTATATAGACGTTTTTTCCTTAATGTTAAAGATATATATGTACTAAAACAATGGAAAGTTCCTTCTAGAAAATAAGGGGGTTAAACCATAACAAATCATGATTCTATTTTTAAGCACCTTACAATTAGAAAATGGTCTATATGTGTTCGCATCGAAAAATGGAAAGCTATTTACAGTTGATAAAGGTAATGTGGGTTGTTTATTGTAACTCTTAAGTCACAAAACATAAAGTATTTAGTCCTTCGTACACATCTCACATCAGTAAACTTGCTAGATTGAAATGACTGAATATACATCAGCTTTTCTAGGCATTTACTTAATATCTAAGCTTCGACGGGAGCTTTCAATAGTGCTAGCTTAATAGACAAACTCTTAAAAAAATCGCCGCATACTTGGTTGTAATTTTGTAGTTTTGTGTGTTTTTGTAATAATGCACATTGAACAAAAAGGTCAAATGTTCAAAATGATTAACTTTCCATGAATGTCTTATTTTTCAATTACCCTTTATCAGCCCGAGAGTCGAACGGGCTCTTTGTGTTAATAAGAATTTATTAATCAATCGAAAAATTAAGGCTCCTCCTGTTGCATGATCCTTGTTTTGACTCGAACAAAACTTAAAACTCTGTGCCTTTTATAGTGATGTCATAAAAGCCGCGTCATTCCGGAATTTCACGAATGACACCAGGCTTCCTAAAAGTAACGTAAAGGGGTGTGATAAATTACCGGAAGCGGCCGTGATAAAGCTTTATCAGCATCGGAAGATAACGTCAAAGCTTTATCAGCCACGGAACATGGAACTCGAACACAATTTCTTTATAAACAACAGATTTATCGCAAAGTGAAATAAAATCCTTTATTTACTACAAGTATATGATACCAGACCTTTAATCATTTAAAACACTATTCTTGTTGTTTGTTTTCATTACTATTCTTTTTGAAAGGAGGTATGTTGTACTCAATAATGAACTTGTCTGGTACTGTAAACGGAACCCAGGGAACATTTTCTCCTATTACCACACCAGTGGCTATCTTCAACCGTATATATGTATTGACCGTGTTTAAGCCAGATGGCATCATCTCAAGACAACCTCATAAGGTGATATTGTAAATATTGACTGGATTCTTGTTATAAAATGATTAATGTTGGAAAGAGAAAAAAATAGTGACAGATACTATTAATCAAAGTCTCTTAATATTTGGTAAGCAGTGTCAGCTTAGAGTCGCATGTCTTTGGGTTAGATTTCTAGTTTGTCGCTGACCAACTTTTATTTATTGAAAAAGGACCATTTGACTTCTAGACAAATGACAATCATCAGACAATAATGCTCGAACGACTGGGTATAATCAAATCCCGGATGGTATAAAATATTTAATTTGTTTTATACATGGAGTTATGATATAGATCATGACTCCGTGTTTTATCGTACCAAAGTTTTTTTTTCTAAATGTTCAAAAGTTCGTTTGCGGGCGACAGACGGACGGACAGCTAACCAAACAGGTGGGACACACGTAACACATATATGTAATACCACATCATCATTATAAATGTTTTTATGAATATTAGAATTGTACATTTAAAGAACTGCCTGAAATGGATAACTTACATGTTGGCCAGCAATTTTGTCTCGCCTACGACGAATAGTCGCGGAAAGAAAGACAAAAGTATTACTTTACGGCGGCGGCGGCGGCGTAAACTTTTTTGTAAGACTTTTGTGGAAAATGAATTACATGAAAAATATAATAGTTAGGCTTCTGATGTTCGGTATACATATGTTTTGGTTATGGTCTACGCAACTGTCACCCTGATTTCGCTCGAATGACTCCTTGAACCAAGGTCTATGTTTTTAAATTATAAGACTTTTATGGAAAAAGAATTTCTTGATAATTATAATAGATAGGCATCTGATATTTGGTATTCTGACAGTTGGTTATGGTTTAAGCAACTATCACAATGACGTGGGACTATGAATTAATTTTCACGCTTCAGTGACTTTGTGAACTTGGGACTTTTTTTGCAGGCTGTAAATCTCTTATTAAGACATTTGTGGAAAATGATTTTCTTGAAAAGTATAATAGCCAACTTTTGTTTGTAATATACATGTACAACTGTATCTCAAAATAATAAAACATATGCAGTTTAGACTCAAGATGACTACATTAAAATCAATTTAATAAAATGTTAACTTAAATTCCGTTGTGAATTTTTACTTTATCGTTAATATTATAGGTTGCAATTTTGTCACGTACACTTTTTCCACATCTTATTATCTTCTATTAAATAGTGGATGATGGTTTACCGTTTCTTTTTCTTTTATAGCGCTTAATCACAAACTGTCAAAGATTGTTTGCAATAGATGTAATGCTGACAGAACCAATCGCAAAACGTCTTTCCATAGCATGGCATCACGACTTTATGTCAGAGCACAACCAACGGCGCTATGGCTTAACAGATGTCAGCACAAAAGCGTTTGGTAGCTCATCTGAACCATTACATAAACACGAACAGTTATTAATGACTGATACTGCTAGATGTACAGTCTACATTATACTGAAAACACAAGATACTGTTTCGAACAATGTGACAAAGTTTATTGCTGTTAAGGATATGAAGAATTACTCTAGTATATCATTTACTTTAACAACAAATATTTCAGCAATGGCGATGTATAATAATTGTTATAACACATCTACATGTACGCACAATGAAGAAAGTTCATCTTTGTGGCTTTTAGATGACAACCGAAATATTCTATTAAAGGTTGACCCAAACACGGGTTCAGTTGAAGCTTCTATTGAACTGTCTGACGTTTTGAACGCCAAAACGGAAGTGACTTCAGATTTGATGATCGTTCAAAACGGTACTAGTATTGTTTGTGGTGTAAAAGTAAATGACGGAAACACAATAAGAAATTATGTTTTGATTTTGAACGAAGCTGCAAAACTTGAAAGGCTTATTGCTACACCACAGAATGTTACAGCGATTGGTCAAATTGTCGGCATCTCTTCAGGCGAAAATATACTTTTAGATACAATTGTTGTTTTTGGATTTGATTCTACTATATCAGAATCTATTGTGTTTGGAATACGCTAAACTTAAGGTGGAACGTTGTACGTTAAAAACGACGTAACCAATAAAATTTACCTGTAGACTGAAAATTCGTCTGGACGTTTTAATAAGATTCTATTGCAAATTTCACGTACAAAATGTATAAGCAATGTTTACGAAACCGTATTTTAAAACGAAGTGCGTAACATACTATATTTTCTACATCAATGCATTGTAAATTTTCCCAGGAATATTATGTTAGTTTTTGGTTGTAATTTGGATACCTTAAGTCCAATTTTGTGATGAAAAATCAAAAGTAAATGATGTTGGGATTGTGTCTTTCCAAAATGTCTTTGTTAATTTCCCGCCAAAAATGCAGTTTTTAAATTCATATATTTTGAAAACGAGGTCCAGTACCCTTATTTTTTATTTCATATTTGGATGTGTATCAATTAGAACTATATGTCTGTCCATTTCCATTAAAATCTGGATATATCTCATTTGGTATCGTCCCATCTTAAAAAGGCAACCAGTGCTACTGTCTTACAACAAATAGAAAATACATTGAAAAGAAAGGATAATGAGAGACTTTTTAAGCAAAATTAATCCATTAGTTAGAACCAAATCGTGTTTTTATATCTTTTGTTTTGGCAATAAAAGTTTTTTTTTCAAGTTTAAATTTCGCGTTTTGTTGAAACTTTTTGCTAATTTATATTGTTTAAAGGACATGGAGTATATGTATGCATGCCATAAAATCACATAATCATACAAATAATAAGCAATGCAAAGAAACGTTGATTTCATAGCACAGTGTGGCCTACAACTGAATAATTACATTCCTTTTGTTTTATATTTATAACGGCAACTTCGACTGGTTAAAAGTTAATGTAAGGAGTTTGCCATTACAGCACAACGCCTTTTCTCACTTGGTTATCTTCTTTGTAAACTCTTTTGCCTGACCGTCCCAAACTCTACATGACTACTGTTTGCTCTGTGTTTTAGCTCACCTGGCCATAGGCCATGTGAGCTTATGCAATCACTGCGTCCGTCGTCGTCTATCGTCCGTTAACAATTTCAAAAATCTTCTTCTCTCAAACCACTAAACCAATTTAACTGAAACTTTGCTGGAATGATATATAACATGTTGGCAACAAAAGATTCTCATTTTAAAATGAGTCAATAAAAACATGGCTGCTGTTACTAAAAAAAAAAGAACATAGGGTAAAATCACTTAAAATGGCTTATAAATCAGCAACCGTAACAGGTAGAAAAAATCAGAAGGATCTTAGGCTCTTCAGAATCAAAAGCTCTACAAAAGTCTCCATTAGGTCGAAGTTGTCAGATGACCCTTGATAGAGGTTATGGCCCTTTAAAGATCAAAATTAGCGGGTTTTTTTATGCTTTTGCCCTATAAAATGAAAACTATTGCAGAAGGAGAAAAGCTGTTGCTTGCTTAAATGTTCAGCTCATTAAGCTCTACAAAAGTCTTCATTGGGTTGAAGTTGTCAGATGACCCCTTATAGGGGTTACAGCCCCTTAAAGGCAAAAAATAGTGTTTTAGCCTATAGAATGAAAACTATTGCAGACAGAAAAAAGCTGTTGCTTGCTTAAATGATCAGCTTATTTAGCTCTACAAAGGTCTCCATAGGGTCAATGTTGTCAGATGACCCCTTTTAGGAGTTGCAGCCCCTTAAAGGAAAAAAAATAGTGTTTTAAGCCAATAGAATGTAAACTATTGCAGATAGAGAAAAGCTGTTGCTAGCTTAAATGTTCAGCCCATTTATCTCTACAAAACTCTCCATAGAGTCGAAGTTGTCAGATGACTCCTTATAGGGGTTACAGTCCCTTAAAGGCAAAAATAAAGTGTTTTTGGCCTATAGAATGAAAACTATTGCAGATAGAGAAAGCTGTAGCTTGCCTAAATGTTTATCTCATTTAGTTCTACAAAAGTCTTCATAGGGTCGAAGTTGTCAGATGACCCCTTATAGTGGTTACAGCCCCTTAAAGGCAAAAAATAGTGTTCTTGTCCTATTGCAGATAGAGAAAAGCTGTTGTTTGCTTAAATGTTCAGCTCATTTAGCTCTAAAAAAGTCTCCATGGGGTCCAAGTTGTCACACGACCCCTAATAGGGGTTACAGCCCCTTTGTTTATGATGAAAAATAGCGGTTTTTTTTCGTGTTTTTGGCCAATAGAATGAACTATTGCAGATAGAGAAAAGCTGTAGCTTGCATAAATGGTCAGCTCATTTAGCTATAGGATTGACATCAAGACCAGGTGAGCGATTCAGGCTCCTGGGAGCCTCTTGTTTTTCATCCAATGTACATAATATTACCATCAAAACTACTATTTTTTACTTACTCTAAGAGTTAATACTTTTTGCAGTCGCCTAACTTTTTTCAGATGCACTTAACATGCTTAATACACATTTTGTTTCTATAAGTTCTTCAAATCAAGCATCCATACTTGTAGGTTTCAACTATAAAATGTGTTTTTATTAAAATCATTAAACGGTATTATTTTATGACTTAAATGTATCTTCTTTTTGATTGGCCCAGGATATCATGAAAAGTATTATGCAGAGAGTATGTTAACCTCATAGTAATTAAAATAGAATAATAAAAAAAGTTTGACTTTTCAGTCGGTATAAATAGAACATTTATCACTTTTCAGTCGATATATTAAATAGAACCTTGACTGTGACGTCATTGGGTGAATCTATGACCTTAATTTATCAAGAAGAGACTTTCTTGGTGAAATTGTTTCAGAATAATGTCTGATTCTATTGAAGACATGAAGACAAAATCATGATATGTTTTATCATATCCACCTCGCCGTTGGCTCGGGAATATAATTTTTCTTCGGGTTGATAAAATCTGGTATTCACCTCTATCAAAGTCAATAAATGTATAATAACGATAATATGCGTCTAGTTGAAAAAGGGGGTCACTATAAACTTAAAACTTGACCTTTTGTGTGTCTGTAAACCGGATAAAGGGGTCAGTCTCTAATCCTTTATCTTATGGAAAATGTTTGTATTACTTGTATAATCAAATAATCTATATTGTATGATAAATATTAATGTACAGGACCATATTACATATACATTGTACATGTATATGTGTGAACGTTTATACCATAACCTCATTTAGTAGTTTATGATGTTGCTGTTACTCATATTAGGCCTTCTGGCTACCGGTATATCATGTATGACTGTTTCAAGCTGTCCATCCCACGGATGTCAACCTTCAGGAACCTATTCATACTTTCTGAATCTACCTTCTGCATCACCTAAAGTAATTTGGAACACTACATATGATGCAATTCCAGGATGTCTTGGGTGTGTTGGAAACATTAACAACATTGTATGTCCATACAAAGGAGAAAAATCAAAGTAAGCATCCCATGCAACATCTCTTGGCCTATACCTGAACATAGATCTTTATCCTTTGAATGATCCCACCTAATTGTGTTCCAATCACACCAAACACTTTTCTATTTACACCAACGAAAAGTACTTTTTATATCAGCTTCTAAGTTTATAACATTAAATTTTTATGATGATCACATTCACAGTTGTTTGTTTTTTGGTTTTATTGTGGTTTTTTTTTCACAAATTTAAGTTGTTGCGATTTGTTTTATTAACGGATCCTTATACCACAATAGAGATAGGAGGTTAGGCCCCGATAGCCCTGGTAAAACCCATATTTCTTTGCAATGTCTGTGCAAAGATATGATTATGCCTCTAATCGAGAATAGACGTCATGTTTGTCATTTTGACAAACTTAGAAAGGGGAGACATCAGTCATACTGCGTTGAACAGTTCTTACTTGTGGAATTTTGAGATTGGTCTCCAAAATTAGTGCCCGGGTGGTGAATCAATAGAATGGTACAATATTCAACATCGATTGAAACGGCACTTTTTAATTTGTATTCTATTCTATGGTCAACTCTATACGCTCGTGATTAGTTGTTACATCAATCTATTGTTGTCTTCATTTCTAATGCATACGTTGTCGTTTCTTTTTTGTCAACTCAATCAACTAATTGCATAATAAAGTAAACTCCTTGTATCTAATAAGTGCCGTAGTTGACCAACCTAGTCAACTCTTTCTCTTTACTATACGAGGGGCACGATAGATCGTTACGATCGTACTCAATCGTTTTTTGCTTTAAAATTAGCCTAATTTTCCGAACCTACCCACCTCTCTCTTTTTTTAAATGGTCTTCAAAAGTGTCTGCTCTTTTATTTCCCATCCCATATTACACAAGCGATTTATGTTAACGTTAATTTAACGTTAACCATTAACGTTAAATTAGTGTTAATCGAGCTTCAATTGTTAATTTCATGTTAAAGTTTAACATTTGACGTTGCATAATTCAACAGGTAAATTAACGTTAAAAAGTTTAACACGAAATTAACGTTAAAAATTTTAACGTTACACTAACGTTAATTTAACGTTAAATAAGCGTGATATTTACGTTAAATTAGTGTTAATCGAGCGTAACGTTAATTTAACGTTAAGATAAATTGCCTGTGTATGTCATGTTCATTGTATCATCACCCTCATTATGTTCATCGCCTAAATAAAAGCTATGTAGTGTTGCTCGGGGCTTAAACACGATCATGCTCATACAACCGTTACAATGATTACTATCAAATTGTTTTATTGCTTTTGCTGTTTCTGACTCCCAATTTTATATTTTAGAATTTATAATTGTAAATTGTGTTCAGGAAACATACATTTTATTGCAGTGGATATGTTACTATTGACAACGAAAAAGGTACCCAATCATGGTATGTGAAACAACTCCACAACCCAGTTCTGCCAATTATGGATATAACAGGCGGTATTATTGGTACAGACGGTCATGTGATGGTGAAGTACTTACCAGATGGTACTCAGATTAAACCAAACAAACCAGTTGACTCCAGACTGTATCCATTGTACAGGTATGGTTCTGCACTAGCATGATAATGTAGTACGTGTGTTTCGGGCGTGTATACATGTACTTGATTACGCATCTGTTGCGATGTGTTCCTTTTAAAAAGGAACTTACTTAAACAGTAACAATACCGGCTAAAGGAACTTTTCGCATATAAATTCTGAGACGTCAACACGTTTTTCATTTACGCAACTATGTCACTCTTAAAAATCAAATGGGTCATGAAAATACAAAGTTCAGGGTTGTAGCCAATGAAACGGTTCACTAAAAAAAACTTTAAAAAAATATAAAACACGTTATTTTTCTTATTTACAGTTTATATCATATTTTCAGCATAGAAATATCAGATAATGGGATTTTAGTATTTGCTTCGATGAGTGGTATAATGTTCACCATGGACACGGGTAAGGAAATATCTTGTGAAATAAATTCGTTATAAACAAAGAAAGGGCTAAATTCATAGGAATACATACTTAAAATATTGAAAACTGTCATCTGAAGTGTCAACGCAACATTTTGTCGTGAGCATTGTAACTAGCACTTCAAAAACTCCTCTTCAAATAATTTAATATTCATGGCTCAGGCAAAAAATATATTTAACTTCAGTTTTTCAAAAGTTTTTCCTCGTTGTTATTGGTCTAATTCGATTCGGTCGTAGCATCTGGGAATAAACCGCATCGATTTAATGAAATCTTGATTAATTTAATGCTGTTTAATGCTGTTGATTGCTCACACCACACAAAAATAGTCATATTTGACGTCTAAGAATACCTTTCTTCCAGCCGGAATTCCACATGCTTCAATATCTTTCAACGGGACAGTAGAAAGGGCTAATGGCACATTTATCCCTGTATCGACTCCAGTGATCGCCGGAAACAGAATATACCTGTTGACTGAGTTTTTACCAGATGAGGATACCCCATATACAAGACAGGTGATTGATGATTATGTTTTTACTTAAATATTTTGCAATCATTTTAGAAAGGTAGTTGTTGCATAAATGTTTTTCTTTTGATTAAATACAAAGCAGTCGTGAGTACGTTTAGATTAAGAAGTACTTGCATGTTAAAAAAAAAGAGAAATTGAGACATAAACAATCAAAAAATGATTTTTTTTTGTTTTAAATAAGTTTTCTCGGCAGTTACTTATGAGTTTTCTGTCCAGTTCCTTCTACATGGAGTCTACCAAATAAATAAAAATACCAAACAATAGACGAATATGAAGAGCATAGAACATGCAAAAAATAAAAATATGTCGAAATTTGTTACAGATTTATAGGTTCTTACAAAAGTTTTTGGAAAAGGTTGGCTGATCTTTCACAGGTGATAGAATTTTTCAGTCTTTTTGCGAGTGAAGCGCAGCGGAACAAGCCAAAAGACCCTAAAAAATCCATCACGAGTGAAAGATCATTGCCGGCTTTCCAAGGACGGGTGTAAGTGCCTATTTCTTCCGTAAAAATCTAATTTTTATATACTGAAACCTTAGGTGACTTCATTCTAACAGCCGAAAGTTTTAAATAAAATCGCATTTCATTGGTCGACATCATCAATCAATATCAGTACCAATGGTTTTTATTGGTTAATTGACCAGTGTGAGATCGCTGCACGTGCCTGCATCTCAACCTGGTCATCTCACACTGAAGAAAGGTATTTACGGAAGAATCAAAGTTTGCCTTTATTAGGTATGTGTATGTTTTATTTTTTTTTCACTTATAGCCTCACATTCTGGGAATGCAAAGATTATATGCCATAGATATATACTTACGTATGGTGGATAGACTGGACACAGTCTGGTATGTAAATTTCGAGAGAGAATCAACATTGAAACTTGAAGATGAAGTCCTTAGATTTAAACCTAAACGTACTGTTGCCGGAGATCCTCGTATTATGGTTAACGTTGCTTCAGGCGTTGTTTACGTCATTCTACCAGAACCACAAGGTGATGAAAATAGCTATCGGATGTTCTGGGCAATCAAAGACAACGGCAACGACACGTCGCTCTTATTTAAATTACCATTAGCAGCATCGGCAATGGCAATGTATGAAGGCAATGGGGTTCAAAAACCGAAACCAAATTGGGGAGTTCCTCCTCAAAAATCTAAACTGTTAAAATTCTTATCTGGAAAGGTAATGAAAACCGAGTTAAACCCCGTATGGCTCTTGTCAGAAACCAAAAACGCGATTTACAAACTTGATCCATTAAAAGGAACAATTGAAATGACTATTAATCTAACTTCAATTCTTCAAGGTTCCACACAAGTAACATCTGACATAATGGTACTGAGAAAGGCCGAAGACGCACTGGACAACATTGTTTTCGGGGTTTCTGTGAAATCAAGCACATCTGAAGATAATTTTCTTGCTTCGATTCAAGCTGATGGGAAATTACTATGGAAGGTCCCAACCCCCTCGAATACAGGTATTGTTGGACAAATTGCCGGGATTTCTGCAGAAGGTACCAACTCCGACGACATGCTTGTAGCTTTTGGAAATAAAGATAAAACAGCTACAGTATTTGCTGTTCAATAAATATGTATAATATTTTTTTTCAATTTTGTTATGATTTGATATGAAAAAGCATAACTTGAATGCAGGTTTTGTAGTTGCCATCTAACACTTTCTGCTTTTATTAGTCAAGAATACGGTACATTGTTTTATGTAATATAAAACCGATATAGTACGTTGAAAGAAAAGATTTTCACTGTAAATTACAATTCATTCAATTCTTAAAAGATGAGCACTTCTTGCTTAATATTTAAATGTTTTGCATTTTGAACTAAAAGGTTGAAAGACTTCGATGAGGGCCCAAGCAAGCAATCTGCCTCCTTATCATCTTTGTTTGTTTCAACGTGTATAAAGCTACCAAGCTTTCAGTATAAGTCTAGTCTGTATGTTTTTTTTTTTGGTTGAGTATGACCATCAATTTACCTTTATCTTTATATCAGTATTTTTATCAATTATTTGACATAATTATCAACGACAGAGTACATGTATGCAAATCAAATTTGGTAAATATATGTGTATCGCAACTTATTCATCTGTACTTCGTAGACCGTTTTTTTACATGATGCCACATTTACGAGGCTTATTTATATGGATACTTATGCTACTGCGAATATCTAGCGTGCTGATGTCAAGCTGTCAAACTCATGGTTGTAGGCCTTCGGGAACATTTTCATACCTTATTGATCTACCCTCGTCTTCGCCTCGGATAATTTGGAATACAACTTATAACTCTATTCAAAATGGTCTTGGATGCGTTGGAAATATTAATAATATTGTTTGTCCTTACAATGGAACTAAGTCAAAGTAAGCATGATTTATGCAAAATGTTTTCTGCAATTCATTCAGTTTTAAAATTTGTGGTTTGTTTCAATTGCTTCTCATGTAATTTTAAATAGAAATGAAACTAACTGAAAGTGATCTTCATATATTCATCATAAAAGAAATATATTGTGGTAAGAACCAAGTTCTTATTTTTCCGATTGAACTTTTGTGCCGTTGAACCCATAATAGCATTGTAGACAAAAATCATGACCAAAAGGTAATACCAAAGGGCAGGGCAAATGAAGTTCATGTAGACTTAACGTTCAGCATAACATCCAAAAAAAGACAAACAGCGAAAAAAAAACAAAATTGGTCATTGAATATATGTACCAATCTGAAACTATAGCAAAAATATTAAGACAACACTAAGATAGATATGAACCGCAACAAAATGTAAAATATAGTTTTTGTATTGGCATCAGTGGATACGTGACTTTAAACAACCAAAACGGGAAGCCGCTATGGTATGTTGATGAATTACACAATCCAACCTTACCAGTCATGGACTCAGAAGGGGGGATAATTGGTACGGATGGTCACAACATTGTAAAGTATTTACCCGATGGAACGGCAGTTAAACCTGTTAAACCGGTGGACCCAAAATTTTATCCTTTATATAGGTAGGTTTATCTATTAGATTAAAGACACCCTTCAATTTTTAATAAAAGTAGTCAGATTTAGCAAAATAAGAAAAACACTAAATGCTTATCAATTCAAACGTAACGTTAAACAACATACAAAAGCAATGACCAAACAGTTCCTATGTTAACATAATAAGCGTGTGAATACATGTTCAAATGAGTTCATGTTTCAAAACTGGTGAAAACACGTGCAGGTAAAACATGCAAATACATGTAAATAAATCCACTTTCTAGATCAACGTTTCTTAGCAATGATAACTTAAAAAAATTTTAGTAAGTCAAAATGCCGAATAAGAAGGGGACCCCTCCCCTCATAATAAAGCTGTTTAGTCCTATTGAAAAAAAAATCTGACCAAAACAAAAAAGAGGCTCCCAGGAGCCTGAATCGCTCACATTGACTTATGTGCCTGAAGTATAGGCTATAAGTCAAATTCTATTTGACATTGAAAAGATCATAAGATTAACTTGAGAGTGACTTTTGACACTTTAATGCCCCATTGGTGCCTCTTTGCTTGTTCAATTATCTGACAATATGGTTTAACTTAATGTAGAAATCATTGTGCTTAGTAATAACCTTTATTTTCTTCTTTAAATATTCTTAGAGGAATTATACCCCTAAAATGAACAGGGGTTCATTACAATGTTGATCTTATTACATATTTTGTAGATCATGATGTGCTTAACGCAAATGCATCTAATAATTTTTTTAAATTTATTTATACATTTTTGTCAGCACAAATTCATAAAAAAACAAGATAAAAGGGCAATTAATCTTTCATGGGTTGTTGGATCTTCTTCAAAATTTAAGGGCTGGTTGATCATGAAAAGTTGAACACTTTTGTTCTCAGTCAAAATTTAAAAAAATCTGTCACCCTTTTAGAGTTTTTAGCAAAAACAAAATGCAGTTTGCCCCAATGTTCTATTTTTAGCCACATCTGCCATGTTTTACAACCAATAAAAAATCCCTACATCAGATTTTTACACCTACCATACCAAGTTTGGTTTCAATTGGATTTATGGCGTCAGAGGAGTTAATGTTTTAAATGTAATCAGGAAATGCTGTGAGAATAATCAAAGGGGAATTACTCCGAAAAGGTAGGGTCCTACAACATTGACCTTATTACATATTTTGTAGCTCTCGATGTGGTGAACAATATTGAGGTTAAACAGGGTGCCAAATTTGCAAATAAAAATTCACAAAAGGGCAATAACTCCTACATGTAATGTTGTATTTTCTTCAAAATTTCAGGGTAGATAGATCTTGAGGTGCTGATCACTTTTGTATATTCAATCAAAATTTAAAAATCTGACACTGTTTTTGAATTATTTGCAAAAAAATCTGTATTTTACCCCTATGTTCTATTTTCAGCCACAGGGGCCATTTTATTTTGACGAATCAAAGCACCTTAGTTCTAAGCACCGAAGGCTAATGAACAACCATAACAAGTCTGGTTGGAATTGGTCTTATGGTGTCAGAGGAGTTAACGTTTTAAAAAGTTTACGGACGGACGACGGTCGCCAAGTGTGATGACAATAGCTCACATGACCCTTCTGGTCAGATGAGCTGAAGACCAAGGAACTTCAAGTTGAATAGTCAGAAATTTATAAAAAATATTTAAATTTTTCTATGCTTATAGTTTCTGTTTTATAAAATTACAGTATTAAAATAGCTGCCAATGGCATCCTCGTATTTGCTTCGAAGACAGGATACATGTTTACAATGGAAGAAGGTGTGTTCCATAATCCCACATGCTACTTTGTTATAGTTGAGTATGTTTGAAGTACAAAAAGATTATAGTATAATCCGAAAAATCTAAACGTTGAGTTCAGACTGTTAAGGTCATAATTACAATAGCATTATAGAAAAAATACCCAAATAATATTATAATAGTGTCTGCCAAAGAAACGAAATATAGGCCAATGTAAAAAGTGAGGGTTTGATTTAAATTATACAGCATACAACTTTGGGAATGTTTTTAAAATTCTATTTTGATACCTGTAACGGAACTAATGAACAAAAATCTCCAACTAATAAGTTTGAATTACGTCTCTTTAACCGTGTGCCTACATTGTAGTGCCTATCGGGAAAATGAAACAAAATAGTTGATAAAAGTGATGATAAAATTATGATAATTTATAAAAGTAAATGAAATGGGCACACAAGGCCAAAAGGGGTTGAGAGTTTTGACTGCCACTAGAAAAAGAGTATTAAGGATTGGCGTGATCGGGAAATTCATCTTACTTCACGGGAAACTACAGATCCTTCCCATGTTGGCATAGTTTTTTTATGTTTTGACTTAAATCATTGTATAGAAACAAAAATCTTTGCCAAATTTACCAAAACCATATTACGTTTATTCACCCTACAAAAGGGGGTGGTTTATATAATTTAATAAACTTAATTGTTCACATGTTTATTCTAATTTCAAAGATGGAGTTCCACACGCATTAATAAAATTCAGCGGAACAGTTAACGGTGCAAATGGAACTTTTATACCAGCGACAACACCATTGGTAGTCGGTAACAGGGTGTACATACTAACTCAATTCAACCCGGACAAGAAACAGGTTATTTTAAAAGAAACGAAAGAGTACCACTGGGACATTAAAATATCTTTAATTAACGATTTATTTCAATAAGCTTCTTATTTCTTTAAAATACATGATTATGTCGACCTTCCATGTGATTACTCGTTATCTATATTGTAAACTCCCGAGCAAGGAACTTGATAAATGGTCAGGAAGTTTTAAAAACTTTTTAATTTTTCTATGCTTATAGTTTCTGTTTTATAAAATAATGAAAAAAAAATCAATTATTATCAAAGTTCTGTTATCCCATTTAGTATGATGATCTTTATAATAATCTTACAAGTAATGACTGTATTTGTAATTGGGTGTAACTTCCATTGTAAAGGTAGGTACATATGTGTGGCCCAAAAGGGTCTACTTTTTGGGGTGCTCAATATGTGAAAAGGGTGGAAATTTCAGATGTTGTACATGTCATAAGGCTCCTTGTGACCCTAACTGTACATGCACTTGGTAATTTTATCAATCAAACTGTGATTTTGAAAGAACATCTATGAAATACGTCAAGTTTAAGCATATTCAATGTAATTCTAAATGCATTAAAATATATGAATGGGTGTCTTTTTTAAACAGGCTAATATGACTGGGGTGGGTATAAAATTTCTGGGCCGCACATCTGTAGCCTAAAATACTTAATATTTGTAAAGACGCCCGTGAAAAGCTTGGATGGAACGTGCATATAAACTAGTTTATTTGGCCCAACCTAGCTTCTCCATTTAATCTATCGAATAAAACACAAAATAACACATGGTGAAAATCAAAGTACAAATCAATTCACAAAAAGTGACCTACGGACAAAAAGACATAATATAATAATATAGATATTTTTTTTTGAATATTAACTTTATCTTTTTAAGTCTGAAGTTATTAGGAAAAGACGACTTTACGCAGTTGACATATTTCAACGAATGGTTGGAAAATTGGAAGTTGCCTGGTATGTAGACTTTGAAAGTGACACAGTATTTGCCCCAAAATGCAAAGGTGTTAGATTGTGTATGAAACGTAAAGACGAGTTTCACACTGACCCGCTCATAATGGCGAACAAATATCTTGGGATAATATATGTAATTTTGCCTCCATTAGAAATAGGTAACAATTTACCTGATCAATGGTTTTGGGGAGTACAAGACCATGGCAATAGTTCCAATTTAATATTCCAGAATCCGTTCTATGGTTACCGAATGGCTGCTTATGAAAGTAGCATAGGGCAAAATAGTAACGTGCAGAAAACCAAAACAAAGTTTAATTCTGACCTAAATTTCATATGGGTATTAGGAAACAGTAAAGCTGTTATAAGCAAACTAAATCCTAGGAATGGCATGTGGAATCAATCATTTGATTTGTCAACTGTTTTTAACGGAGAAGCAGAAGTGACATCCGACATCATGGTTTTTAGGAGAAACGATAAAACTATTGACAATATACTATTTGGGGTTTCTGTTGGCACACTTTCTATAAAGAGAAACTTTGTTGCTTGCATAAATACAGATGGAAAACTTCTATGGAAAATACCAACACCTGGAAATATTTCTGTTATTGGACAAATTACTGGAATATCTGCAGAAAGTGACAACTCTGACGATATGATAGTGGCGTTTGGGAACGGTGATTCGTTTGCAACTGTTTTTGCAATTCAATGAAAAAAAATATTATATTTGTTTCTTTTCTTTTTTGGTTCTCAATCTTTGCGAAATTTTATACATTGAATTGACCGTTATAGCAACGTGACTAGTGTTTTGCAACAAGCAGGAACACTTTAACCTTTGAAGAACCCGAGTTCACTCTCGTAAAGACTTCAGTGCTGTTCGCCTGCTTTGTGTGGTTTTGTTTTGTCCGATTTTCGTGTTGTTTTCTCTTGTGTAAACTGTGTTTGTCTTTGTCTTTTCAGACTTTTGGTATTATCGAGTGCATCATTGGTGCCTCCTTACTTCTTTAAACTGCCAAACGATGACAGGCAATGAAATGTCGGAACGATGATTTCTGTTTTTTTGTAAGAAGTCACCATTTAAGGCTTCGGCTTCCACGTAATCTTTTTTAAAAAGTTAACAATAATTTCTATTATAACCAATATGCCTTGAAATTAATTAAGGGTTTTATTCATTCGTGTTTTTTTGTATGTGTTTTTTTTTTTTTTTTTGGGGGGGGGGTCTACCATGCTTTGTAAGGAAGAATCAATTGGCGCCAACTATATATTTTAAGAGCCAGTTCATGAGAAAACCATGCAAAATCGTCCAATAGCAATGTTTTCATTTTTAGCCATGTGGTAAAATGGCCAAATCTCCATTTTTGTAATGCTGTAACATGTAAAGGATGACCGAAAGCAAAGTTACAAATATGTTTTTGTACAGACCATATATCAGTCTTTTGGAAAGATATTCCATATTAATAGTCCAACCCTTCATTCATGAAAAAAACTCCCCTAAAGTTGGTCATTTCTGTACATTTCATCAAAATACACAGATATTCCCATCTTTCACCCTTAATTCCCAAGTATATGTCTTTCCCGAACCCTTAAATGGTACTTGTATTGTGATCAGCTGTTGTATCAAATGTCCTAATTGTATTTTGTTTCATAGCAAACACATTCAGTTATTTAAAATGAATCCTCCAAAAAGTGGATTTTATGTAGAATTATCAAAACATGTCATTGTTTCCCGGGGCTGTGGCTAAGTCAAAATGTAAAATCCCAGCTTGGCTTTTTGATATGTTTGTCTTGATATGTTATTGTTTTTGAATTTCTAAAAGATAAGGATAAAAAAGCGTTACCTTGGACAATAAGTACCCTTAAAGACATAGAACCTATCATTTTGGCAATTTTAAAAAAAAATAGTAAAATTCACACTATTTGAAGAATACATTGTAAAACCTTTGAAGAAACTGTTAATTTTTTTAAAAACCTGCCAGAAAGTATTCTTTTCGACGGAAAACTGATAAAAAAACGCAGTGTCAAAAAAGAGGACAACCTAATTATAGAATGTATACACTTGCGGGTACTCGTAAACTGAGAAACAAAAAGTAACCAAACGAAACGGAGCTGCACAAAAACAATATCGGTAAAGAAGGAAACGTAAACAGTAAAATTAACAACCGAAATCTGTATTAAGAAAGGAAACGAAATCAAGCGAAACTGGAAAAAAGGAAAATTGAATCGATTTTAGCCGACACCAGTCGTTTTTCTTAATTTACCGATTTCGTTTTCTCTTCGCCTCGTTTGGTTACATTTCGTTTCTAAGTTTAACAGTACCCAGTTTACCAAATGTAAATATTTATGATGGACAATACTTAATCAAAGCGAATAATTAAATTGAGATTATTTTATAGAAAACTGCAAAACATTGAGTTTTTATGTTGGTAAAGGAAAGTTTTAGATAGTATATTTTTAATATATGAACTTTTTATTCAATGTAAAAAATTGCGAAATTGATAGGTTCTATGTCTTTAAAAATAAAAAAATTCAGCATTTTTGAACTTGCCCAAGTCCTACCTAAAGGTACAAGAGGAACCAAAAGTATGAATTACGAAAATTGCACTGTACTTTAAAGACAAAACATCACTTTTTCAAAAAACATTGATACAATTTTAATTCCATCTACGTATACTAAAAAAATCACAATGAAAATGTCAAATTTTCAAATAAAATTTGATTGAAATAAGCGATAAATCAGATGAAAGCTATTTATTGCTATTGGGGCCAGTAGGGCGGCCATCTTTAATTTTTCGAAGGAAAACAATTGCCTGAATAAGTCTTATAAGATGGTTTTTCAGTTGCAATATACCAAAAACTTTGCTACTGGACAAAATTTATAATTTTGCATGGTTTTCTCATGAACAGGCTCTTAAGAGATATCGATTTAAACACATATTTATATTTTAGAGGTTTCATATGTGCCAGTTTTGGGAACTTATTTGCACCAATCTGGCATCACCAGTATTATATACACCAAGAACTTATTGATAAATAGTTTTTGGTGTATGTTGTTCGATAATTCCCTATGACTAAATCCATTATTTCTGAATGAAAGAACTTAAAAGTATAATATACTATTACATGTATTACTACTACATGGCATGGGCCAATGTTAAGGACTTGCAAAGGAATACAAGAAAAGTGATAGTGATTTCTTCGGGTTACCTTATCTTAGGTCTGATGAAGTTATATGCCTGGACCAAATTGTAAAGCTTCATACAACAACATACATGTATGTCAAACTCAAACTGAGAAGGGTCAGAATGCTGCTGTACGAAGCAGGCACAACTTGGGGAAGGTAAACTCAAACTTATCTGTTGAAAAGATATTTGAAGCTCATCACAAAGACATATTCCTGGTCGACTCAGTTCCCTTTTGACATTATAAATATTATGATTAATTTTCGGTTACACGATATATGTGAATCTTCTATAAACTGACAATTTCTGTTTTAAATATTTTGGAAAAATACCGTTGATTTTCATCGGCTTTTAATTATTTCATTGTTTTAAAATAATATCATTTGCACTTTACTTCTTTGTGTTTTCTTTCAACTCAATGTGAGTAGCACAATTGAATTAGAAAAAAATAGCGGAAATGAGCTTACCCTTTTAGGAAATGTTGGTGCAAATGATATAATCACTGTCGACAAGCGGATTATCGTAACTGTAATTACGACGATCCCAATATGGCGACGGGAAACCCCCGTAAAATCAACAATTCCTTTTTATTCATTTAATACACAAAGACACACGACCATACTTGGCCATTAAAAAGGTCTTTTAGATTGCGATATACTGGTAATATGATTTGAATCAATATTCATCCGTTTGGGAGAAATCCACAACAGAAAAATGTGGCAAGATCGTCGTAACGCCGATGCCAGATTATCGTAACTTCAAAATTTATTTTAAAATGATTATCGTAACTCAAATAAAATGAAACAAATAAACTCGTTTCATTCCAAGTCATACAGAAAAATACAGATTTTTTAAAGAAAATATTTATTACAACACTTGTTACAACTTGCACCAAAGCCGTATCTTTGAATCCTATTAAAACTATAAAAACATAGGAGTGTATTCAGAAGAGATCGAGTTATCTTATGCCGGGACACTCACTATGGCAAAAAGTTTTGTTCTTCAAAAGGAAGAGCCCGGAGAATGATTTAATTCCAATACCATCTACCGATGAACTGAATTTATTCTTTTATTGTTACTTAATTAAATTACTATTAGTAATAGCGAAAGAAGTTAACAATAAAATATCTTATCTTTGGTGAATCTCTTATGCCAATTAAATCGTCCATGCCGTAAGAATAAGTGCCGTAATAATAAGAAAATTTTTATTGTTACGGTCATAAATGATTCAGTGTCCGTCCCGTCATCCGTTCCCGATTTTCGTCTTTGCCGTAACAATAAGATTTTCTTATTGTTACGGTTTTGCCGTAATCGTATCCTGTGCCAACTAGTTATTAAAGCTTCACTGACGGGAGGGGTGCAAATGGTTACTTCAATATGAATGGTCCCGTGCGGGGCCCGGGTGGCGAATAGGCCCGCAGCAGAGCCTAGCTTGTCGTAAGAGGCGACTAAGGGTCTTGGAATTCTGACGTCGGGTCAGTGCTCAGCCCACAGAGCGACCAAGTGTGTGCCCTAGGTGGCTGAATAGGGTAGCCCTCGTCCGCGGGGGTTGTCAGGTCTATAATACGGAAACCCTGACCGCCGACCATAGTGGGCCAACGTGTGTGGAGAGTGCCACGCTTCATGCACGTAAAAGACCCCTTTGTGGACCGCCCAGTAGTGCACCACATAGGCTAAATTTTCCGACCCTACCCACCTCTCCCCTTTTTCCTGTGGTTCTTCTAAATTTACCGGTCCTTTGTTTCCCACCCCATCCCCATATTTCATTTATCATCATCATTTCATGTTCATTTTATCATCCTTTTCATGTTCATCGCCTGTAAATAACCTATATAGCGTTGCACGGGCGTAAAACACCAACTCACTCACTCACTCACTCAATATGAATGCATTCATAAGAATACGTTCTAATTCTAAAAAAATAATTTTTAAATCTAACAATAAGAATTTATAGATAATGCTTATCTTATGATAATGCATGTATTTGCTTTTATATTCTTAAACTTACAGAATAACAAAAAGATTCCTCTTTTAATGTTTTTTTGTAAATCTAATTTAATTGATTATAGATTAAACCGAAAAAAGCCAATAACGCATAGATGTATTTGCTTTTTATTCTTAAACTTACAGAATAACAAAAATATTCCTCTTTTAATTTTTTTTTTGTAAATCTTATTTAATTGATTATAGATTAAACCGAAAAAAGCCAATAACGCATAGTCAATAAATTCATTTTATATTAAGCTTATGTTTAGTCTAGTGCAAATGAAAATCAGTCCATTTAGTGAGATATACCAAATGTGTACCTTTTGTGGCTGAATAGGCCTGTCCTCTTAGCGGGGTTGTCAGGTCTATAATACTGTAAGCCTGATCGCTGACCATAGTGGGCTAACGTGCATCGAGATTGCCACGAATCATGCAAGTAAAAGATTCATTTGTGGACAACCGAGTAGAGCACTATATAGATTAAATTTTCCACCCTACCCACCCTCCCGTTTTCCTGTGGACTTCAATATTTGCTGCTCCTTTGTCTCCCACCCCACATCTATATTTCTCATCATCATTTTATGTTCATTTTATCATCCTCTTCAATTAAGTTCATTGTCCTTATTTAATCTTTTAAGTATTTCTATGAAATGAAATATAGTTATTACTCACGCACTCGCTCATTAAGTTGAAATTGACCATTGAATGCATGATATGGATGCAGTTTTTGTTTCGGCGGGACATAGGTGTTACTTTACCGGCGGCGGCGGCGTTAAATTTTTGGAAAAGTTTTATGAACACCTCCATATCTCAAGAACCATAGGTCCTGGGTTGATGAAACTTGGTATGCATATGCCCCAGTAGTAGTTTAGCACAGTTGCATCCCCGTCTTTTGACCTTGGCCTTGATTTTCCGGTTAAGTGACTTTGACAATTTTTCATACATATAATTGCAATGGAAAAGTTTTGCGAGCACCTGCATATCTCAAGAACTATAGGCCATGGGTTGATGAAACTTGGTATGCATATGTCCCAGTAGTAGCTTAGCACAGTTACATCCCCATCGTTTGACCTTGACCTTGATTTTCCAGTTGAGTGACTATGACAATTTCCAATACATATACATGTAATAGCAATGTTAAGGTTTTGCAAACACCTCCATATCTCAAGTATTATTGGTCCTAGGTTTATGAAACTTGGAATGCATATGCCCTAGTAATAAAATAGCTTAGCACAGTTGCATCCCCATCTTTTGACTTTGACCTTGTTTTTCTGGTTGAGTGACTTTAATTATTTTTATTGCATATATTAGCAATGTTTAAGTTCTATAAACATCTTTTGATCTTAGAAACTGAAAATCCATGTAAATTCAAAATAAAGTGGAAGAAAGAAAGAATAATTGTTTCTGATGGTGCCGGCAGGCAAGACATACTTTAGTGTTAACTTTTGTTTGTAATATTCTTGCCCCTGACGTAAGAAAATCGTGATGAGGCAAACAATGAGTTCATGAAAATTGTTTCTCAATATTAATATTTATTTGATACGGTATTTTGAATTGAAAAAAAAAGCAACAAGAAATCCGTGAGCCAATGGTGACTAGTGATACCCTTGCTTTCACAGCTACTGCTAGTATGCCTTGTGTTTAATATAAAGTTTACATGAAACAAGAAGTAAATGCTTGATCATCGGAATCCCACATAATATCATGTCCATATCAAGCTTTTTACCAAATATGATCAGCAACAAAGAAGTAATTATAGTTAATGTGTTATACATGTAGTTGTATGTAAGTACGTGTACTAGATGAAAACTATTACATAATTTAAAAAAAATGTTTTCGGTAAACAGGAAGATGTCCAATGTATCCAAAAACGTATCCCACAATACACCATGCCCATATCAAGCTTGTTACCAAATATCAGCAATCTGGGAATATAAGTTGCTTAGTTATGAGCAAATGAAAAGCGGAAAGGAATTAAAATGTGGCGGAAAATTTCAAGGTTTCGGTAAACAGGAAGTAGTTGTGTGGTGAAAATTAAAACATATCCCATTATGCAACATGTCCATATAAAGATTGTCACTAAATAAGAACAACCTAGGACTAAAAGTAGATGAATTACGAGTAAACAAATGCGGGATGGAACTACGGAACAACGAAAAGAACACGCTTTTGACACGTGAAAACTGGTCACGGAACCGTGACAGTTAAAATTCATCCACTCGTCGCAACTTCGGATGAGTTACCTCCTCAAACTTCGAAGAGAAGCGGACTCGTCCGAGGAATGTTGATTGAAAATTAACTTTCACAGAGTTGTGAAAAGGGTACTAGTATTTGGACACTTCGGCAACACTTTATTTCGTATGAAGTGTCGGCCATATGACTCCTCGGTCATACTATGTAAATCTCAGATGTATATATAGGGACTTAGTCTCTATTCTGGTAACTTTTTTTTCAAAATGTATAAATCGAATTATCTTAACTGACAGATTATATAATACTTTTAATTAACAAAAAATCTTTCGAACGAAGAAATAAGTAAAATAGGCAGATGTTAAAAGCATACTGCAGCAAAGGACACATTATTACGACGTTTATTTTTATTGGAACTATTACAAATGTATTATAAGGATCTTTTACGTGTCTATATATTGCACAGTTGGTAGATTTTGGACACGATTTTCAGTTTAGACTAGATTTACCTCTTGTTTTTTTTAAACAGTTTTCCCCATTCTCCTTATTGTTGTTAAAATCACTGTAATAAATTTTACTGTCTTAGGATTCCCGCGTAAACCATGGCCGGCAATACTCCATGAAGAATAAAACGCCGAGGCTTTACTCCCATATATTTAATACAACCAACAAGCATGAGAATAAGACTTTCGGCCGCGATTTAGATGCCTGATTTCTATCTCTGACATGCTAATCAAATAATCAATGCCTAACCTTGTGAAATTTTATCGAACGATATAGCAGAGTTACCATAATCAGTAACCCGAGTTACGATAATCTTTGTTTGAAAAATATTCGAGTTACGATGATCTTGCAACATTTTTCTGTTGGTGATTTCTCCCAAACGGATGAATATTGATTCAAATCATATTTACAGTATATCACTAGCCAAAAGACCTTTGCGGTGGCAAAGTATGGTCGTTTGTCATTGTGTATTTAATGAATAAAAAGGTAATGTTTATTTTACGGGGGTTTCCCGTCGCCATATTGGGATCATCGTAATTACAGTTACGATAATCCGCTTGTCGACAGTGGGCACAATTTAGCTGTGGCGCAAAAGGACGTCAAAAATGGCACAAACGGGTATCTTCCACTGTATTTCACAAAACAAGAGGCTCCCAGGAGCCTGAATTGCTCATCTGATCAATTATGCTAAAGCCTCTTACCTAATGTGCAACATGGTCTACTTGTACCTTGTTATGAGTAACATTTAAGAAACAAGCTACGATAACACCCTCAAGATCAAGAATACAAAAATACAAAGCTTTCCATTTGAAAAAAAAACAAGTTAAAACGGGGATACTTCTTGATCGGTTGACCTGATAATTTTAACCCTAAATCCATTTTGTAGTCCTCAATTAGCTGAAAAATTTTGCAATGCTAACTTTAAAGTTTTCCTCCAGCTCTTACGGTTTTTAAGATAAAGTTCAAAAACTGCGAAAATGGTCAATTTTGACGATTAAGGGGGAAAAACTCCAATAAGGAGTCGTCCCACAACTTCGACTCAATGGAGAGTTTTGTGGAGCGTTTGATGCTAAAACAGGTAGGTTGCTTCAGATTTAACCAATCTCTTATACTTTGTGTGCTATAAGCCAAAACAATGGTCTGACCTCCTGTTCTATTTTTAGCAACGGGGGCCATTTTGCATGGTTGGTTGCCGTGCACTAATTTCACAAACTTGGTACAGGACATCCTAAAAATCAAGTGTACAAAGTTTCAAAGCAATCCCTTCATTGGTTTCAGAGAAGATTTTTTAAAATCAGTTAAAATTGATAGAAAAAGCAGTTAAAGGGGAATAACTCTTAAATGGTTGATCTGACAATTTTGACCCTAAAATCATTTTTGTAGATCTCATCTTTTCATATTGCACTTATTATTTTCAACATATAGTCTAAAAATTACAAAAATGGTCAATTTTGACGATTAAGGGGAGATAACTGCTGTAAGGAGTTGTTCCACAATTTCGACTCAATGGAGAGATTTGTAGAGCTTTTGATGCTAAAACAGTATCGTTGCTTCGGATTTTCTCTATCTCTAACACTTTGTGAGCTATAAGCCAAAAACAACTCAATCTATCACTAGAGGGAGCGTCTATCAACACTGGCCTCTATACTATCGCACTTTTGTGTTTTCAAAATCAAATCAAATCCGAAATTATTAGAATATTTTGAACATTTATGAATATTTACATCCATTCGAAAATTTCGTATTATTAAATTATCTTCAAGTTGACGTTCTTTGCTTATCTTTAAACATGTCTAATACTTTATGCCTTTATCTACTTGAGATATTTATGCTCATTATGTTCCAAAATGACGGGGTTAAATAAAACGATATCGAAATTAACCGGTTATAGAAAAGGAAAGATAAGTACATGAAGTAAGGGGGCCAACTTAGGAATGTTTGAAGCTAACAATACTTCATGTTATAAACGAAATATTCAAAGTTTTGTATTGAACTTTTACCTTCCATGTTAACCATAATTAAAATATATACAATGAATTTACAGTACAGACAAGCATACTCTTATAATATATTGACAGCGATTGGCTTTTGTTCTTTTTTTATTCATTAGTGCATGCACAAATGAAGTAAAAGTTTAATATCATTTACGTGAATTTCAGTAAGGAAGTATTAGTGACCTAATTATATCACCAACTTCCTCCATTCATGCCATTTCAAGGATAACTTCAGGAAAGAACAATTTCGTTGTACATATGATATTATAAATCTAGAAAGTTTACACATTTCATCTTTATGAAATTTATACCTTCTTGACATTTTAAAACGTGTGATAAACCATGGAAGAAATTAAAATGACGAGGAATTCCTTTTAAAGGTCACTCTGGATCGATCAAAATTGAAAAATATTGACGCCCTTTTCCTTTACTATGTGATGTCTTGAAAATCTTGTCTCATCTCAGCTTAGATTATGGATATTTGATTTAAAATTTACAAAAAAAGAAATAGAGATAGAACAATTCATGGTAAGTTATCGGTTTAAATTTATTGTTTTTATATGCCTAATTAATATGGAAATTGAAAAGGAGGGCCACTTGAACGGAAGAAGTGTATTTTTGTTTAACAAAAATCACGACAAATAATTAAGACACATAATGTAATGTAAGTAATATATTTTGAAAATATTTGGACTAGCTGCCTGCAGACCTACTACAATTAATGTAGTTGCGAGAACAGCGGTAGAATTGTTTTTCTCTTTAGTCTAATTAGAACCCGAAAAGCATTTTTCAACGAACAAGTATTATACAATAGAGACCCTTGAAAGAAGCAGAGGTACCTATGAGGCATCCGAATTTCAAAAGTCTGAATGAGCAGAGAGTCAGACAAAGTCAGTAAACACGAACGAGAACAGGACGAAAAAACAGACAACATAAAAATACACAAACAACAGAATAGCAATTAACAACGCGAACTCAAATCGCAACAAGAGTGAACTTAGGTGCTCAGGAAGAGTAAGCAGTTTCTGTATGCTTGCTATAGACGTTACGCACGATATTGCGTCTATGTATAATTACGGCATGTTCCTGTCAACAATTTGCCTAATACAGGCTTTCAATACAATCAGTATATCAAACCTGCATATTGTTATAATCGTGAAAGCATAACTTTTGGAATATAATATGTGCAATATTCTTTTTTTTAATAGAAAGTGTGCAGAATATAAAAAAAAATCCCGTTAAGTCACGAAAAAATGCATGTCCAAAACATAACTTAGGCTACCCGAACTAACGAAATGGTCTTGCGATCTTGTTACAAGTCTGAAATTCACAAGCTTTTGCATGAAGCAACTACATTACATGTGATTTACGATGTCATTCTCAAAATAGCGTTTACAAAAGAGTAAAAAGTGATTTTCAAGAAAAATGTAATGCATAGTTTTGGGGCAGATTTCTCCTAGCCATGAGTAAGTAAATTTCAGGAGTTTATTTGAGAGTTAAGTAAAATATTTCTTCCGCCATTGTTGACACCACTTTAAAGTTCAGTTATTCAACAAGTTTACTATGGAATCAAAAACATGTTGCATAAAAAACAATCACGTAGTATCATTTTAAAAAAGTCCCACAGTTTGTCCAAACCTATATTTACGCCGTTTTGAAGGAAAACATGAAAATTCAAAAGGCATTTCAGAACGGGCAACTATTCAATTTGTTAAAACGAAGTCATTTTTAGCTCACCTGGCCAAAGGCCAGGTGAGCTATTGCCATCACTTGGCGTCCGTCGTCGTCGTCGTCCGTCGTCGTTAACTTTTCTTCAAACTTCTTCTCCTCTGAATCTGCTGCACAGATTCAAACCAAATTTGGTCTGGTGGTACTTTAGGGTATCCCCCACAGAACTGATGTGGGGATTTTTGTTTCCTTGAAAAACATGGCCGCCGTTGCTAAAAATAGACCAGGGGGGTCAGACTACTGTTTTTGGCTTGTAAATCAAAAAGTATAAGAGATTGATGAAATCTGATGCCACCCTACTGCTTCAGCATCAAAAGTTCTACAAAAGTCTCCATTTGGTCCAAGTTGTCAGATGACCCCTTATAGGGGTTACAGCCCCTTAAAGGTGAAAAATAGCGTTTTTCATGTTTTTGCCCTATAGTATGAAAACTATTGCAGATAGAGAAAGGCTGTTGCTTGCTTAAATGATCAGCTCATTTAGCTGTACAAAAATCTCCATAAGGTCGAAGTTGTCAGATGACCCCTTATAGGGGTTACAGCCCCTTAAAGGTGAAAAATAGTGTTTTTTCATGTTTTTGCCCTATAGTATGAAAATTATTGCAGATAGAGAAAAGCTGTTGCTTGCTTAAATGTTCAGCTCATTTAGCTGTACAAAAATCTCCATAGGGTCGAAGTTGTCAGATGATCCCTTATAGGAGTTACGGCCCCTGAAATAATGTTTTTTTCATGTTTTTGGCCTATGGAATGAAAACTATTGCAGATAGAGAGAAGCTGTTGCTTGCTTAAATGTTCAGCTCATTTAGCTGTACAAAAGTCTCCATAGGGTCGAAGTTGTCAGATGACCCCTTATAGGGGTTACGGCCCCTAAAATAATGGGTTTTTTTTGTGTTTTTGGCCTATAGAAAGAAAACTATAGCAGATAGAGAAAAGCTGTTGCTTGCTTAAATGTTCAGCTCATTTAGCTCTACAAAAGTTTCAATAGGATTGAAGTTGTCAGATGACCCTTAATAGGGGTTATGGCCCCTTAAATAACCTTTTTCATGTTTTTGGCCTTTAGAATGAAAACTATAGCAGATAGAGAAAAGCTGTTGCTTGCTTAAATGTTCAGCGCATAAAGCTCTACAAAAGTCTCCATAGGGTCTAAGTTGTCAGATGACTCCTTATAGGGGTTACGGCCCCTAAAATAACGGTTTTTCGTGTTTTTGGCCTATAGAATGAAAACTATAGTAGATAAAGAAAAACTGTTGCTTGCTTATATGTTCAGCTCATTTAGCTCTACAAAATATAGGGTTGACATCAAGACCAGGTGAGCGATTTAGGCTCCTGGGAGCCTCTTGTTAGATAGTTCCGATATTTTGGATATAAGCTTATCGAAATGAACTGCTTACCGTTTCGAAAAGTTGAAAAATTAAACAAAAGCAAGTCCCACGATTTGTCCAATCCGCATTTTTTTAACGTTGCCTACGCGTCAAAAGCATGATTTATAAAAGATTCATGAAATGTACACCACGAATAACAAAAAAGAAGTTACATGTCCTACATGTTTTTTATCTTTTGATTAAAAAAAATTTATAATGTAACTCGAACTGATAAATGGATAAAAACTAAAATATTTTTTTAAGCCAGCTAAATTTGTCGAATCCACAAAATGAGCAAAATAAAGAGATGAAAAGATTAAAACGGATAGAAATAAAGAGAAAAAGTTATGAAAAATATGCAAACAAGATCAATTAAAAAAAAGAAATCGAAAACATGAGATCTCAAGGAGCGTATTGTATAAAAGGGTTCGACGCCCCAAAAAAAGGATAAGAAAGAGAAACTTACACAGTTTAAAAAGCAAATACCGACAAAAAGTTTTAAAAAAAGCGCAAAGGTTATGATGTAGACTAGGTTAATGATGTGGAACTTGTTACAAATAGAATGCCAAAATACAGAGATTTAAAAAAAAAAAACTGAGATTATAACGCATTACCGTCCATGCAAGAAAACAAAAATCGGGATTCTTGAACAATACATTGGCAGCTAAGCTAAAAAGGAAAAGAAAACGTCGAAATCTGTTGTTACCGTAAAGGACGCAATAACGTGCATAACGTCACAGCATATCTGTCGCGCTGTCAATTTAGCGTGTCAAGTCGGACAAAGGAAGACACAAAAAAAACCTATGGCAAACCAATATCTGTATTTTTGTCAATGAGGGCATGATGTCTACAGTAAAATTTCTTGAGCGAAGACAGCAACCGAGGAGAAACATAACCCTGCGTAAGACGTGACGCTCTGCAAGGAAATACATGTATGTCCCACAAGCTCTGGAATAATGAATCAAATTGATACGTAGATTCCATAAGCGGGAGTGGAAGGAGTGTTGCTACACAAGAAGAGAAAGTTGACGATTGGAAAGTTGAATTCGTTGAAAGGTTTGAAAAAAGAATAGGCTTATTGTAATTATTTATAGAAAGCAAAACAAGGAATAACAAGGAATGCCGTGGGGATATCACCCCGCTTAATATTGAATTTTGTGTGTTGGACTTGAGTCCACTTTCTTCCATTTATGATATCCGAGAGCAATGAAACTTCCTACACATTCACATACTTCTTCTTTCGTTTAAAGCTTCATACAAATCCTTCAAGCAGTTAGGAGGTCCTTGAGTTTTGTTTCCAAGATTTGTGGACAGACGGAAGGACGGCCGGAGATAAAGACAGGCAAGATTTTTTTTATAAATTCTAAATTTGATCGCGAAGGTATTAAAACTGTGTCCTATACTCTTTTCTTAGGTTACAATCTAATGCATGCTCTTAAGTTATTTCATAACTGCTAGTCTTTTACAGATATATTGACTAATTTGTCATTGTTTTTTTTAAACTGTCAGTTAACACGTTTTTATCATATTTTAAATAACAAAAAAAATAATAAAAAATATATATAAGGACAACTGTTTGAAATGAGAGGATAAAAGAGGTGACGTTTTAAATAGAGAAAGGGGCGAATCTTGAGCTTCGTGCAGTCTCCAAGATCCTTATACCCTTAAAATTCAACATATTTGGTCTTATTTGCCATCTCTGTACAAAAATACACGACCTCGCATTAAAACAATATAAAGTGTTTTTTTTTCCTTTTTCTGTAGAACAGGTTGCCTAAGATGTTATAAAAAAAGATGTTTGTTACCTTTTCATGATCTTTATATGAGTTTTAGTTCAGTTCATATTGGCTAGACAATGTGGGTTACATGTATATGAACAGCTGTGTCCTATCTTTTTTTTTCAACAAACAAACATCTTTATTTTGAATGATTTCTTGTTACATCGTACATTAGAAGTCCAAGATCTTTCTGATGCTCCTTGTTCACGTTCCACTAATTATGTATGTGATGGGGGAATAGAAGACGTTCCACTAATTATGTATGTGATGGGGGAATAGAAGACGAAAAACATTTTCTTCTGCTGTGCCCAGCATTACATTCTTCACGTGAATATTATATTAATGAAATAAATAGTATTAATAAAAATTTCAAAGATTTGGATAATAATTCCAAACTCATATGGCTTATGTCATCAGAAGACACAAAAATTATAAAAATAACCAGTAAATTACTCTTTCAATTATATGGAGAGAGAAAGGCATTTATAAATAACATATAATAGTCGATCTATAGGTTAATCTCCAGTGGTTCACCCATCTCAATAGAAACAATATTTATGTTTGTTTTTTTTTTTTTTCTTCTTTTTTATTATAACAATCAATGTAATTATACTTTAATCATTGTATTTGATTCTATTTGTAATTTATCAGCCCAAGTAATTTGGGCGTCTTGATTGACAAATAAAGCATCTTGTCTTGTCTAATTACCCAGGGTTTTAATTAGTTGCAAAGATATACATGACATATAAAATACAAAAAAGTTAACCATAGCAAATCTATTAAGACTACCTATTAATCAAAGTACTGAAAGTACTGGTAGCCGGGGTAATATACAGATATAAAATTGTTTATGTGTAGCAAAAAATAAAAAGCTACTTTTTGTGTAAAAATGATTTTCACAAGCAAAAAAAGATGTTGAAAATCGAACCAAATTAAAGAGTTGATTTTATGGGCGTGGCCGGTCTTTGGTTCCCTGAAGCAATGTAACAGTGCAACAACGTTGACAGAATATAACGAGGAATTCAATGAACAAAAATTTCAAAATTGAATGAATAATAAAAATTCTACAGTCGTTTTGTCAATACGCACATTTTAGCCCTTTTTGGCCACAAACCCCAAATACAACACCGTTCCTCCTTCAGTGAATATAATATTAAAGCTTCATAACAATTGGCTGGCCCACTACAACTTAATTTCTTGTGTAAAACTATTTGCCTCAATAAACTCTAAAACATGGCGTTTTTTGCCCCTTAAACCCTTAATTTCTCAAAACGGTAAGAAATATTTCAAATCGGATTGTAAAAAAGTAGGGAATTTCACAAGGATTCCAACGAAAAAAAAGTTTTGCAAATCGGAACTCAAATTAAAAGGTCTATTTAAGGTGGAAGTCCCCTTTTTGACCCCCTGTTTCAATGTAATGAAACCATTGGCACATTTGAAATAGTCGACAGAATTTAATTAGGAATTCAATAAATAAAAGAGAATAAAAAATAGAATAAGTAATAAAAACATTGTTCAACAGTTTTTGTCAATGTACATGTATTGTGATTGCGCGCCTGCAAACGAAGCAACAAAATAGGAATGTTCGCCGTGACGTAAGTTTGAGGTTATAGCAATACTTTGTAAGTGTGACTGCTCTGGTACTGCTTAAAAAATTTCGATGAAATTTTGGATTGTTTGTCATTTTAAAGTGATAAATTATACAGAAGTTACAGAACATATTTTGCTTAAGTTGTATTCATCTCAGATGTATGTCATAACAATATTGTTGAACAAAGTCTACATGAGGACATTGGCAACCTTTAGCGATCTTGCTAATTTGTATTCTTTCCTATAGAATGAGAGAAATCTGATGCTTTTTAAATTGTTATAATTGCTTTATACTTCAACAAAAGTTTACAATTCAGCATAATTTTCACAACTTCTAATGGGTTATTCCTCATTTAATTTGAAATATGTGTTTGGTTAGCCTAAAGAATTAAATGTTGCTTGCTCATCGGAAAAAAAGTTGTAGTAAACTATATAGAGGAAGTAATAGTTGTCTGTTGGCCTGCAGAATAAAATCTACCATATATACAAATGTCCAAATTAACCGTTTATACCCGCGCTTTGGTATTTGTAATACAGATAAGCTGTAGCAAATGCTGTACAGAAGTTATCAATTCAGTTAAACCAATGGGTCAACGCAAAAAAGTACTGTAATAGAAACACACGTTGTTCTTTTTTTTATTTGGCCAAAGGGGATTGGCATACTGTATATATATGCGTTCGTCCATATCATTAGAAAATACACTTTATTCAGATCATTTAATTGGGTTCTACCAAATTTAGAAAAAGATCGTTTTTGTAGTGCCTCTTGAAAATAAATTTGTTCAGTGGTTCTAAAAATCGAAACTTTGGTTGATTAAACATTTTCTAAGAAAAATTACTTGGTCCAGAAACAATTTTAAAGAAAATTTATTTTTAAGCCTTATCATTGCTTATTTTCATAATCAATTGTGGTAATTATGAATAAATCCTTCTTCAAAGAACCGTTTACAGAACCAAATATGATCAAATAAAAAAAAATATGAGGATTTGAACTTTGGGTAAGTTATCCTGTCCATCGAATCGATGTTTTATTTGTTGCACTGTTTATTGCCATTCAGTTTGACACTTAATGAGATGCAAATTAGTGAATATGACATCACTAATGAGATCGGCGAACACTCCTTTAAACAAAATATCAATCCGCTTTTGTATTCTTTATTAATCAATTAATACTATCGCATTAGTCTTACATACTTGTACAAAATTCGAAAACTAAAAAAATAAGTTTTATTACATAGTTTTGCGAGTAAAGCGACGAAAAAAAAAGATATGGAAAAGAACTATATTGCAAGCGTGTATTGATATATTTAAATTGGAAGGTTTTTGGTGAACCGCCGGAAAAACCATCTGCAAGCTATACAGAAAGGCTATCGTAGCTATAGCCGTGGCTAATCGCTAGCGATTACCCCGGCTAAAAATTGTTTATACAATATTTCAATTTTGCTAGTTTCTTATTTTCTGCAATTTCTTTTCCCTCTTCTATACGATTGATAAATTCAGTTGAAAATACATTGAAAATATTGACTTGCTTTGTTTTCTGATCCGAAATATAATATGATTTGTAAATTGAAAAGCATAAAATAGTGAGAAATAAGTTAAAATAAAAATATTCTTTATCATTGATCTTATACCCAAAAACTAAATGTTTCAAAGTAATTCTAAAATTCATTTTATTCATTTTCAGGATTTCATTTATCTTTTTCCAAAATGTTTATTAATAAGGACATAAAAGAAAATAATGAAGGTAATCTTCTATATTAAGTGTAAGCGGATTCAGGCTCTTGACTCATATAAAATCCCGGCAATAATGCTTACAAACTATAAATGATTTTTTAAAAGCCTACAATTAAGTTTATCTCAAGGCCATAAGTCTTTCTGTAGGCATTCTATAATAAGAGGAGTTTGCCCTTGGTGCAACTTGGTTGGTGCCCGGCAATGTGGTTTAAGTACATTGCTGGATAGTGAGTGAGTGAATGAGTTGGTGTTTTACGCCCGTGCAACACTAAATAGGTTATTTACAGGCGATGAACATGAAAAGGATGATAAAAATTAAGGTGAACATGAAATGATGATGATATATGAAATATGGGGGTGGGGCGGGAAACAAAGGACCCGTTAATTTTGAAAAAAAAACGAAAGGAAAGGGGAGAGGTGGGTAGCGGCGGAAAATTTAGCCTATGTGGTGCACTACTTGGCGGTCCACAAAGGGGTCTTTGACGTGCATGATACGTGGCCCTCTCCACAAACGTTGGCCCACTATGATCAGCGGTCAGGGTTTCTGTATTATAGACCTGACAACCTCTGTGGACGAGGACCACCCTATTCTGTCACATAGGGTACACACTTTGTCGCTCTGTGGGCTGAGAACTGACCCGACGTCAGAATCCCAAGACCCTTAGTCGGCTCTTACGACGAGCTAGGCTCTGCTGCAGGCCTATTCGCCATCCGGGCCCAGCACGGGACCTGGATAATGGATCACAGTACAGATACATTTTTAAGCTAACCGTAAACCATAGTTGTGCACCCAGAAAGAAAAGTTGTAACGTTCCTCGTATGTTTGTATGTGTAAAAAAACTGCTGTAGGTTTCAATAATATGATGCAGGTTAAACCTGATAAGCTCCCGCAGATTAAGTAACTTTCTTGTATATGGTGCCTCATAATTTAATTAAAGCAAGAACTCATTATCTTTCAATAAAAGCAAGAAACACAAGCTTTTGCATGATTTTGAAAAAAGGAACGCGCTTGCAAATAGAACAAGGAAGTGAATTTGTGCCGACCTCGCAGAGGACATCCTAAAGAATTTCTACTTTCATTTCGAAATCAAAGCCGGCTAGAGAGAAAATAACAAAAACAAATTTGTTAACAGAGGACAAAGTAAATGCAATAACTGCAGGGAATTAAATTTGTCTGCTGAAATATTCAAGTTATTTGTTTAATTGACAACGCATCGTTTTTTTTAGGTGGGGGGTCTTGTTTCGCGAAAATTAGAATGAAAGGTTCCCGCGCTTCTGTCATTTTGTTTTGATTGGCGCGACACCACACTAGGTAAACGCTGTCCGCGAGAGCAAAGATATTTCGCGTTTTCACTGTACGGATATTTCGGGTTATTGTTGACATTGGACACCAAAACTAATATCGGTGTTTATGTTAACTATATGAAGCATGAAATGGTATATGCTGCTCCTATGTCTTTGTTAAAGATGAATTTTCATCTACGTTCAGTTTTACTGATTTTGTTTGTACTTTACCGACAATATTTTTTAATTTTTTAGCAGAGGTATGCATTTTAAATAATTTACGAGAATTTGCCCTTTTTCCAAATATTTTTTAATGAACGGAGATTCAAAACACTTCAAAAAGGGTTACTATTTATACAAAATACAATTACACCCCTTCTTCCTTATTATACATCGTAGAGAATGCTCGTAACAGAGAATCTACTGTACTGATATTTCCTGTTCTGATTTGCCTGTCAAATTCTTACTGTACTGTTATTTCTGTTAAACTGTACTGATATTCTGTGTTCTTGAAAATATGAATCGTATATTAAAAAACAGACTTCGAGTTGCAAGATTGACTTACTTTCATATATACATGCAAGGCAATGTAACTTGTAACATATACTATATCCTGTTTTCGGAAGAGTCGAGTTGGAGTATCCATAGCACGACTTGGTAAACCCCTTGCACAATCATATTACAGCCAGATAGCTATAGGACACCTAGTGATAAGAATGGACTGTAGTACTAATTTTTTTATTAAATTCTTTATATTTTAAAAATTTCATAGCTTGAAATACTTGAAATAATTATTTTAATACAATAACTATGTTTATTATTATTTTTTAAATTGATTATTATAAAAAGGAATTTAATTTTGCATTCCGTGTTATTGGGTGCGGATTTCAGACTAGCTTATACGTCTTCCAGTTTGAGGCATCATACTCAGTCAATTTAGCTCCCGCTCAGCGAGAGCTTATAAACTGTACCCGTAAGATGCCCTGCACTAAGCAAACTTACCGACCTTACCATCCCTCATTTTCCAGTGGCAGACTAAAATCGTTTCCATAATTTTCCTTGTGCGCCCATTCCACTGACCACCTCAATCATTTAGTGTACATTATATCACTAAGTTCATGTTCATCTCCCTGATCATAGCCGACCTTGCGCTGCTTAGGAATTAAGACACTAATTAAGGTGTTAACCAACTAACGAACCAACAATGTTATGAGAAAATTTCAGGAAAACGCATTCAGAAGTCTTTTCATATAAGAAAGTCCGAAAACTAAGAAAATTTTATGTCATTTCTATCAACTGTTGTTGACAAAGTTTCCTATGAGTTTTTGCTTTGTGTGCATCGGTCGCATTGAATTCTTGGTTTTGGTTTGAATCTTTTCATTTAGTTTGATGTATCAAACTTTGGTAAGACCATCCCTGCTGAACTTTATTTCATGTAGACGAATAGACTAAGCATGTATTAGACGTATATTATAAAATTGTGTGTTCGACAAATTGTTTATATTTTATTCAAAGGGATTATAATCATCTAATCTCAAGTGTTAATGTTGGTATTTGTAAAGAAATCGTTTTTAATTCGCTTTTCCTTTTGATAAAAAGGGAAATGTCCCATCGCCGATGGGTCTTGTGTCCCCGTTTTCTTTACTTCATAATCACTTCATGTTCATTTTTCCACCCTTTTCATGTTCATCTCCCTGATATAGCGGAAATGTGCTGGTTGGAAACATGACAATAATTGACTTCATGTTACTAACGTCTTGAAAACCAGAGTCATATATGTCTTAAGGGATTAATACTGAAAACCTGACCACAAACCAGTGGTACATTCGACTGTGGGTTAATAAATCCATGTTTCTCTATACATCATCATCATCATCATCATATTTTGACTCCTGGAGCTTTTCCGCGCTGCTTGGGTGTTAAGTATTAAGTATCTAATAGCTAATATGTTGATGTCTAAATTAACGACCCTAAACTTTCATACACCTAGTCCATGTCATGCATGTACATTATTTTAATCGAAAATAATGAGATGTGGAATATTGTTAATTGAAATATTTCGTCAGTTTTTTTTCTATAATAAATAAGGCATTCATTTTAACGATTTCAGTTTATTGATGTACATGTATTACTACACGATTTTGATTACTTTTGTACATTATTTTTATGTTTATTTGAAATACGTGTCTAATCTTCATGTATATTGATATTCGGAAAACTATTAATCTTAGCTTTTAAGGGATATAAATAATGTAATTAATCTTTTTGCCATTTTACGCCTTCGTGCCATTTTTTGCAAGTTAAGTTTCGTCATAGTAACCAAATACGAGAGCTGAAATATGCATGCATTTGATTAAATATATGAAAATCTTAACAACACTTTAACATGCTTAATACACTTTTACTTCAGATATCACACAAACAACGAATAGTTATGTAAGCTTTTTGGTCTGAAATTCTATTTAATTTGAGGATTATTGCATAGTGTAATGTATCAAACTTGTCAGGTCTAACTGTCTTTTGATTTATTTGTACTCTGTATAACAAGACAGTGGTGCGACAAATCGAATCCAAAGTTCTACGCCATTGTATCATGTTTGATTTGACGAAAAATTGTATATTGAGTTTTGCAATGTAGTAACAATAAAAAAAATTGTACTATTGTTTAGCAATGGCCTTTTAACTTTACGATTTGATGTCAATAAATGTATATATATTTTAAAGGAAGGATCATGCCATATTCCAATTTTGGCAGTAGTTCATGTATTAGCCGATAGTCATTTGGGTGTTGGTCTCGAAACTTTGGTCTAGATAATTCTAAGCACGTAATAGACTGTTTTGAATTACACCGCTGGACACATCTGAAAACCCAAAGTTGTTTTGTGTGTAGTTTGGCTAAATCTATCACACAGGCTATTTTCAATCTTTTAACATTTTGACTACGCGTGAAATTTGAGTTTCCGTTCTGTATATTATGCTTATATCATGTCCCGACCACTGTGGTCCCGACAGACTATAATACATTTTCACGATAAATATATATTGCCTTAACGTGTAAGCTTTTGTTTATTGACTTTTAAAGTAATTTGACATTCTCATCTTTAACTCTAGTAACCGTAATATTAGAGCTTAGACGACTTATAAACTGGGCTGTGTCCCGCGAAGTTGAAAACGTTTTTCCAATACGAAATAAGTAAAAATCATTTCATGCCTATTTATTTCGAAGATAAACATTTTCACTTTATTTCAACAATTTAATGTACTATTAATCAAAGTATTTAAACAAAAAACAAACATAGTCTAAGAGCCTAGAATTTAGACTTTTATTTGTAACCATAGAGTTTAAAACTTTCTATAAGTAATTGATAGAGGGGATAGGTCGGTGGCTATATACCCCAGGGGGTGTGAGTTCAAATATAACCTGTACATAGGCTTGGTAGAGAAAATTTCAAACACCCCCAGAATACTTGGTTGCAAATACATACCAAAAATCACCTGATTGAAAAATGCATGTGAAGGTCATGATCAGTTCATGTTATTATAAATACATATTGCATTTATACATTGAATGCATCATTTTTGGGTTTTATTGGTGTGTAAAAGCGTGGACCTAAGCACATTTCAATGAAACGCGGTAGTTTCATGATGAAAATGTGCGCCAAGGTCCATGCTTTTATTTTCGCTGACAGATTCATCATTTTAGCGTTGCCCCAGTATACTTCGACAGAGTAGGAGGTATCGAACATGCATCTATCTAATATGATAAGGGTGTTGCCTTTTAATCTCGGCAAGATCTACATGGAGATCCTACTGGCCCACCTCTTATCCAACCCTGCCACTGCTGGGCACTTTAACGTGCGAGGAACGTGACATTTTTCCTCAGCACGGTGCACCGCTAAGATTTGCAAATATACCCGAGAGACAGAATGGTTTGTTTTGTTCATATCGCGACTTCCTATAGCTTGCTACATGTATGCTCGCTTATTACTATGTTAAAAAATTCGACTTTAATAATTGCTTTTAAAAGAGACACTTTATATTACAAGTATGTGTATTGTAAATATCATAAATAGTTAAATAATGTAATATAAAATTCATGTGTATACAAAAAAAGCATTATAAGGGTTTTCCCATAGTTTCAATTGCTGTTAACGATATTTATTGGACACAGTTATGAACCTTTTCGCCCAGCTATACGTGTGAATCTTAATCTTCCATCTTTCTCGTGTTCTTGTTTCAATACAGAAAATTCAACACACATTGATCCAGTCACAAATTAAAGCTTGAAAAACATTTGACCTTGCTTATATAAAAAAATATATATATACAAAAATATATAGATATTTGTCGATTCAAAAAAATCATAACTTTTTTCTCAGTGAACACAAACCAAAAAGTAAACAAAATTATGTTAAAACAGGTTTAAGCAATTAAAAGAAAAAAAAACCCAACATTTTCTCTTCAAAGTTTGGTCATTGAATGAGAGTATCAAGGGTTTATCTCACTGTTCAACCTTTTCCCTACAAACACAGCTTTTAAATTGTATTTACACAAACTTCCCGTATAAAGTTAGAGAAATATTTGCTCAAGTCTCTCATCTTGACACTGCGACTGTACATTAATGTTTCAAAAGGCAAATACATTATATTAAACTGCGTGTTCATTAAATATATATTGGTTAAACGTAAAAACGCTATTTGATTCCTCTAAATAAATGTTCATCTTTATAATTCCTTTCATGTTCATTTTATCACTCCTCTCATGTTTATTTTATCACCCTTTCGTGTTCATTTTATCATACTCTAATGTTCATTTTATCACCCTTTCGTGTTCATTTTATCATACTCTAATGTTCATTTTATCATTCCTCTCGTGTTCATTTTATCATACTCTAATGTTCATTTTATCACCCTTTCGTGTTCATTTTATCATACTCTAATGTTCATTTTATCATTCCTCTCGTGTTCATTTTATCATACTCTAATGTTCATTTTATCATTCCTCTCGTGTTCATTTTATCATACTCTAATGTTCATTTTATCATTCCTCTCGTGTTCATTTTATCATACTCTAATGTTCATTTTATCATTCCTCTCGTGTTCATTTTATCATACTCTAATGTTCATTTTATCATTCCTCTCATGTTCATTTTATCATCCTCTCAAGTTCATTTTTTCATCCTCTCATGTTCACTTTATCATTCCTCCCATGTTCGTTTTATCATCCTCTCATGTTCATTTTATCATCCTCCCATGTTAATTTTATCATCCTCTCATGTTAATTTTATCATTCATCGTATGTTCGTTTTATCATCCTCTCATGTTTATTTTTATCATTCATCGTATGTTCGTTTTATCATCCTCTCATGTTTATTTTTATCATCCTCTCATGTTAATTTTATCATTCATCGTATGTTCATTCCTCTCATGTTCATTTCATCCATTTCATCATATTCATTTTATCATGCCTTCCATGTTCATTTTGATAATTTATGAAAGGGTATCATCTTCATGGCAAGGGGCGGATCCATGGTTTAATGAAAGAGGGGCATTATTGACGAAATTGTCAATTCTTAGTAAAAGTTTGAAGTAGCTTTGTCAATTTTATACAAAATACTTAATTTTCTCAGTTAAAGGAGGGGTGTACGACCCCCACCGCCACTTTGAATCTGCCACTGATGACAGCTAGCAATGCAACTTCCTAAATCACTAGCTATATAAAACACCAAAGGTTCAAGCAAGTCTGTGTATGTCTGTTTCTGTATTTATGTGCTTGTGTTTATATATATGTCATGTATAATGTATGTCGGTTTTAAAAGCTCAATAGAGCTTATGTTTATTGTTTGTAAATGTACCGACTTTAAATAAAGTTTACTTGACTTGACTTGTTCAATCATTATATATCATGTATATTTTTCCCACGGTCGATCTCTCCGATCACGGTCGGGTTCAGCTTTTTATACTCGGGAGAGGGGGGTCCAATTTCTGCTAACGGAAGGTTCTTCCTCCTATTTTATATACGAGAAGCATACATAGTTGTTCTTGTAAACATGTGATTGACACACATATATATAAACATTTAATGAAATGACATATGGAAATACATAAAAATGTTACAACGCACTATTGTCATTGCCTTGCCGTAAGTGTTATTTATATTATAAAAAGCAAGAGACATCATTGTATTTGTCCACAAACTTTGAAGTTTGGAGTTTTTCTTTATATATTTTAGGCTTTAAACAGACTTCGTACCAAAGATACACAGGATTTATATTACTACAGGCTAGGTGAGTAAAACAATATGTAAAAATAAGGATTTTTCAGCCATCGATATCAGGTAAACACCATTCTCCCACATCAACAAAAACTTGTTTTTTCCCCCCATACATTTTTACAAGCATAGTGGACCGACCATTTAACATGAAAGGGGGGGGTTCTAAAAAATATTCTGAAAATTATTTTTGGTGAAAAAAAAAAAAAAATATTTTGCAGCAGAGGGCAAGAAAATATATTCTGTAAAAGGATTTCTGCCATATAAAATATTGATAATAATGAAAAAAATATGTCGCGACGCCTTCGAAAAAATGTATATTTTTTTCAGCACTCTGCCCGGAAATTTATTTTTTCTGTCAAAAACAAAAAACCAACCCTTTCAAGTTAAATGGACCGCCCCTAACTGTTATTTCTGCTGTACTTTGATGTTCATTACAGTCAATGTCAGGCTTAAAAAAATAACTGTAACAGAAAATGAAATATTCAATTACAAATGGATGCATGAAAGCTACCCTTAGAGAATGCATGCTACAGTGTATGTTTACATTTATTTCTATTAATGATTATAAAGAATGCAGACTAATCCGAAAAGCTATGGGATTTCTCGTGCTTTTCATCATGACTATGGTTTTGGAACCACAGCAGCTCTACAAGAAAGCGTGTCATTAAAAAGAACACAATGTTTGGAAAATTCCATTTTTTTTGCACAACTATAGATTAACATGAAGAACCATAATGAACTTTTTTCCCCCATGCAGGAGGCTAAATTTCCCGTCCTACCCATCACTCCCTTTTCCAGTGGCAGTCAAAACTCTCCCACCATTTTGGCCTTGTGTCCCCATTTCCTCCTCCATCATCATTTCATGTTCATTGTATCACCACTTTCATGTTCATCTCCCGGATGTAGCCGAAATCGTGCTGCTTGGGAGTAAAGCAATAACTAACTAACTAACTGTTGCAGGTTTTTACATGAGCAGAGCCCTCGGATTTCCTGCAACAGACTCATGTGCACGACCCTGTCAATCTTTTTAATTTTTTACTTATTTACTTTCTCGTCCAACTTATCACTTTCTCATCATTTCATGTTCATTTTATCACCCTTATACATGTATACCTGACAAAGCAAAATTTTTACTGCTTACAAAGTAGGAACAAAGGAACAAAACAGATATTAGCTTATTTTAGGACCCCCCCCCCCTAAAAAAAAGAAAGTAAAAGAAAACACACACACAAATGAATAAACAAACGAACAAACAAACAAAAAAAAAACAAACACCCCTCAACTAAACAAAAAGAAAGAAAAGAAGACCACCATAAACATGAAGTTTCTCACACAAAAAATTTGGGAAAATTCGATTTTTCCTTTTATCAAACGCTGATAATGTAATCAAATATTATATAATCTAAAATATTTTTCCAAATAAGTACTTCCTGGCCGAACTCTTTAACATGAAACTGTGTCATAAATGATAAATCATTCGTCTTTTTAGAGGTAACACATGCTTTTGGGTCTAACTTGAAGCAGGTAGGATTTTAAAAGTGTTTATACCGAGCATGTCTTCAAATTAGGTACCCTAGCAACGGCTGGGTATATATGCACATAATTTCGACATTTAGTGTTTGGCTGGTTCAGTGTTAGATTTGTCTGCAGTCGACGGAATATCAGTCTTTTTTACGACAAGAATAAGATTGAGGATAAAAAATTACAAACATTAGGAAAGGAATATGCAAAATTTATGACTGCTTATCAGATGAGGATTTGTGGGTAGGAGCCGAATAAAATTTGTATATTTTGAGATTTCTGGATACGCTCTTGACCATGCTGTTCCTATTGTAACCTAATTACCCTAGAATTAAAAATCCCCCAAAATGTGAATAAATACGGGATTTTAAGCTTTAGTCATAATGTTGTTTCGAATAATGCTTCTCTTATTAAAAATACTATGAACTGTTTATTATCCAAGTTTTGTTTATATGTATGTAACTTATTATTTTATTTTCAGACAATGAATGATGAATAGACTCTAACATGCATTGGGATTTGGACGATGCATCTCACCCGCCCAAGTTTCACAAATGGTCGTCTAAGATTTATATTGACCGGATTTGCAGCATTGTTTATACTTACATTTTCGGCAATAAATAGCTACGTGAATATAGTAGAACGACATTGTTCTACGTGCGACTCAAACACGTTTAAAGACGCTATCGACCCGAGCAACGTCATGTTGGTGAAAGGATCCCGAGAACTTTATGGTCAACGTATAGTAGGTCCAGAGAGAATCGAATATATACGTTCACCTTCGAATGGATCTCAGAAATTTCAGGGACAAAGTGTAGTAAATCCAGAGAGAATTGAATATATACGTACGCCCCCTAATATTTGTAAAAACTCATTTGATTTCTTGCTCATCCTTGTAAAATCCGACGCATCTAATATAGCACAGAGAATGGCGATTCGACAAACATGGGGAAATATATCTCATCCAAAAATAAAAGTAATTTATCTACTAGGATACTACAGCATCATGCATAATACCATTGAAAAAGAAGCATCAGTGCATAAAGATATTTTACAAGGTGATTTTGTAGATATCTATGACAACAATATAAATAAAACGACAATGGCTTACCAATGGGCTGTAGAGAATTGCAAAAATACTCAATATTTATTTTTTGTCGATGACGACTTTTTTGTGAACATTTATAACATATATGAATACCTCACATCTGTTCCAGATCATGTCAAATCTCATCTGTTCGCTGGTTATATCATCAAGGAAGCAAAACCTTTTAGAACAAAGTCTTCTAAATGGTATATCACTATTGAAGAATTCCCTGATGAGTTTTATCCGTCCTATCCTGGAGGTGGTGCTAATTTATTGTCGATGAATATAGCGAGGCAAATGAAAAATGCATTTCCTTACGTGCGATATATTCACATCGACGATTGCTATTTAGGAATTGTGGCAAAAACGCTAAACCTTACACTAACGGATGATAAACGTTTTGATGTTGTATATACAGCTCCTTTGCATTTAAAGGAAGTCTTTGCTTCACATGGGTACGAGGATCATAGGCGATTACTAGTCATCTGGGATGTATTTTTAGAAACAGTTTCAAAGAAAGCATTTAGGTCATTTTACAATAACTTAACGTAATTTTTAGGAATTAGAATTAGGAATTAGAATTAGAAATTTCAATTTTTGTATTTTAAAGAAATATTTTGTTTTACATCAAATATGTCATAATAGCAGTTGCTGTTATATTTATAAATTGCAAGGAACTGGTTGTTCATCTTCGGGAGTAAAATATCGCTCTATATAGGCATATATTTATATGATTTCTTAAAAAAAAAACTTTACTGATCTGAAAAAAAAAATAGTATAGACTAAAAAAAAAGGGAACGAAGTATGTTCAAGGGCTGAAATCGGACTTCATTTTTTAGGGTCTAACGATGCAAGACACTGTTTCGTACAAAATACTAGGTAAGGGAATCCCTGTCTATTTATATACTTGAAGTGAAAATTATTAAATATTTTGAACTTTTATATTTCTGTATTACAAATGCCACAACAGCTTTTTTTTCTTTTTTCTTTTTTTTTATGAACTGTTCAGTGTGAAGGGAGACAACTTAAATCCCGCCATATGTGCAGATGTCAAAATGAAACTTTTCAGGTAAACAAAAATATTTCTCTTTAGAGTTGGAAAGCGTACCCTTTTGTTGGCTATTTTTGCTCTTAGTGACATGCTCTTTCAAGCTAAAGTTTTCCCCAAGTCAGTGGAATTTATCCTCAGAAATGGGATGACACCTATAAATTTTACACAAAACACCCCCATTTTTGTTCATTTTGGACATTTTTTGATGAAATATTCAAATATGAATGAGTCTACTAGGCAGGTTCCATTAAAAAGTGGTGAAATTCAGCTTTTTATTGAGATATAGATGTCCATATTACAGGAAAATATCTTATTTCCAATCAAGCATGAAGGTGATGTTGCATTCATCTGATGACGTCACTTTGCAAAACTATAGCTTGCACCCTAAAACAGTTTTTCTTGAAATGAGTATAGAGCGCATTCGTCGACTGCTTTATTCTTTGTCCATCTATTTGTCTTTCAAAAATAAGCATTTATCATTAAATTGTTTTCGCCGACGCATGCGCTCTATGTTAGTTTAGGTGATTACTAGCCGAAAATGCTCTAAAATCGCCAAAAATCTATAAATTTCATCAAATCATATGATTTCTAGGCAACGTTAACGTTTCTCAGCGCTGCTGAATATTTTCAATCTAGTTTTTGTAATTTCTTAAATTACAGCATTTCAAACATATTTGGCAGTACATTTTAGGGCAAATTTTGGTTCTTACCGAATCTACTCCTTGATATGAAATACATATATTTTAATTGAGATCCACTTTTGGGAAATAATTAAATTGTATTATATGTCATGTATGTATTAGTTTCTACTTTACTCTATATAAATCGATACACATTAAAATTGCTTTCATAAACATATATATTGTATACTGAAACTTTTTATACATGTTATAAGGTATAAAGTATGTTTTTTTGTTTTTTTAAAGATGTTGAGATGTTGAATGAAATACCCAAAATGCAATTCATATGAAATTTAGTTTTAAAAACACAGAGAATAAAACCTGCGCACATGCAAGGCAAAACATATACGGAACACTGGAAGCAATAAGACAAGCATAAGAAAGCTTAAATGGTATCCATTTTATAGTTTTCTTAAAATGTTCTTCCATTGCAAGGTGATAATTATTGGCCATCCTTTTTGTATAAAAAAAAATACATGTAGATGGAAGATATCACGAATCAAGTTACACGTTAAAATGCAAGTATACTTTTATATTTGTAATTTGAACGACCATACTCTTATGTACAGTTTAAGGTTTAATGTGCGAAATAACGCTCAAATAAATGGATTTATAAGTTTTGTACCTTCAAATTACATAATGTTATCAATGGTTAATTTATTGTACTATTTACTATAAAGTCTAGATGAAAATGCCAGTTATTATGTCAAATCATATTCCACACCACAAGATTGAACTCACAATAATTGTTTGCAATTATATAGACGCAAAGCAGACATACAGAATATAATGGTTCGTCTATAAGTATGTCAGAAAAAATCCAGACAAGCTAGGTAGCTATACATGCCAGAGAAATAAAACTTGAAATGCTGACTTAGTGCAATTGATCACAAATGAGTGAACTAGATATTGAAGCTCAAACCTTACTTCTCCATCGCGTTCCAAGTTCGGTAGCACAAAAATGTACAGAGTGCATTACACAACGCAATATTGCAAGAAACACTTGGGGGGGGGGGGGGGGGGAACTACAACATAACATCACACTAATCGAAGGAATAAAAAAAATAGTCAAACTAAAGAGAAGGTGTCACTTACATATTTATGTGCCATTTTGCTTGACTTGCTTAGCACCGGATAGAATACGTCTATTGTTGTCATTAAAAGAATTTTTGTTGAGATCTGGCACAGCCAAAAGCTTTTATTATTTTTTGCAGATTGGATGTGTTATTTATTATAATAAAAAAAATACAAGGGTCCGAGATCCTTACTTAATTTGGTAAAGACAAATAAAAAGTCTAAATTGAACCAGGCCAAGTTTTGTTGTGCAATTCAAACCTCATCATCAATTGCAGTCTGAAGGATAAATAGTAAGATGAATCAGACGCGATTGTGAAAATTTCGGCTTAGTGAGGAATCACGAAAGACTTTCTAGTTTTTTTTAGATACAATGGCTGTACATGTGTGGGAGAGATTGACAGACCGTTATACGTGCGGAATCCGGGTGGCGAATAGGCCCACAGCAGCGCTAAGATTGTCAATAATAGTTCACGATAAGAAGCGTGAAATCGGGATAGACCGCTTTGCTTGCAAGGCTACCAGGCTATGTGCCCCAAATGGATGAATGGGGCAGCCCTGTCACAATGAATGCCAGGGTCGTCAGGCTATAATGCGGAAATCCTGGCCGGAAACAATAGTGATGTACCTTGTTAAAAAAATCCCATGTTTTTTGCACGTTAAAGACCCAGATAATTGTAGGACCCGTAGGGTTCCCATGTAAGAAGCTTAATTTTCCTATCCTACCCGTCGCTCCCTTTTCCAGCGACAATCACAACTTAATATTTGTATTGTGCCCCAATTTCCTTCACTTTTTCATTTCATGTTCCCTTTGTCACCCTTTTTAATGTTCTTCTCCCTGATATAGTCGAGATCGTGCTGCTTGGGAGTTAAGCAATAACAAACAACTTGAGAGACATTTATGTAGCCTCTATTTAAAGCTACTAGGTTTTTTTTGCAGTACTAGAATAGAATTCATAAATATGGATCAATCATATGACGTCAAATACAGTGCTGCCAGGCAAGTTTGTGTCTGTATAGGCAAAATGGCAAGATGCTTTAATATTCAATCTAGAATAAATTATTTAAATTAAAAACATATTGTATTTACACGTCCTTAGCTAAAAGTAATCTTTATATCATTAATTTTTAGCCATTTATTTTACATGTACCCAATACTTTTAATGCAAAATGTTCCTAAAATGGCAAGAGTTAAATCTTTTTACATTTTTTTAGGGTTGATAAATCATGGTAGAGGCTTTTATGAAAATCAGTCAAGTCACTGTTTTATTGCACGAATCAAGTTGTTTTAATGAAACAACAGAGAGACCTAAAGGCACTGTCCTGTATTGATCTCAAGAACAGGCGAAAATAGTACCACCGGCATGTTTAGTATTTTTTTTCAAAACTACCAAAATAAAATGTTTTCAATATTCCAATAATGTTCAACAACAACAACAACGACAACAGAAGATATATAGTTACTTCTGTATCTTATTTTTACAAATATGCGAGAAAAAACCACAAATTTGATAAAAATGAGGTGGAGGACAAAAGCACTAAGATTTTCCCTACAGTAGTTTTACTCTCGTTTTCTATTTTTTTTGCTTTAAATCAAGCACTATTGAATTCTGCACGACGACGTTATATTATTTGTGTGTAATTGTGCATGCAGAATAAACAATATGTATTCTAGGTAATGTGAACCACTGTTACATATAACATCACCTAAAGTTGTTTCTACTTAACAGTAATACTACCGGTATCATTTGATAGTGAACTTACTGCTGATTGTAACACTCTTTTCATATTAACTGTTTAAAAATTCTGTAGGAAGATTGGTATTGGGCTTAGGTCCCGTGCGGGGTCCGGATGACGAAAAGGCCCGCAGCAGAGCCTAGCTTGTCGTTAGAGGCGACTAAGGGTATTGGGATTCTGACGTTGGGTCAGTGCTCAGCCCACAGAGCGACCAAATGTGTACCCTAGATGACTGAATAGGGTGGCCCTAGTCCGCGGAGGTTGTCAGGTCTATAATACGGAAACCGTGACCGCTGACCATAGTGGGCCAACGTGTGTTGAGAGTGCCACGCTTCGTAAAAGACCCCTTTGTGGACCACCAAGTAGTGCATCACATAGGCTAAATTTTCTGTCCCTACCCACCTCTCCCCTTTGTCTGTAGTACTTCAAATTTTACTGTTCCTTTGTTTCAAACCCCACCCCATATTTCATTTATCATCATCATTTCATGTTCATTTAATCATCCTTTTCATGTTTATCGCCTTAGGTAACCTGTATAGCGTTGCAAAGGCGTAAAAAACAACTCATTAACTCACTCACATGTTGGGCTTAGAACAGCAAAGTCTATTTTGCTGCAGTTCACACCAAAGGTACATTGCATGATATTGTCCGTGAAAATTTCGAAATTTCAAAACTCTCCAATGCATAAATTAATTAATAAGACGAAATTCGTGTCAGCAAAATTTTCTGTTTCGAACTTTGTTGTTCTTTTGATAAAGATTTCGAAAACGTTAATGACCTTGGCGGTCGATAAATCAAGTTGCTTTCTATAAATTTCAATAAACGATTTTTAACGTCAGCCTGAAAAATATTTATTCAAGGGAACCGTAAATTGTAATCTGCAATTTAAAGTAAAAGACAACTTTATTTTGGATGGCATAAATCTGTAAGACTTCGTGCAATTGAACGACGAAATAGTTACTTACAATTGAAGTTCTTATCCTCGCATCATTGTAGGTTATATATTGTACATATATACAGGCGTTTAAAGACATAGAACCTATCATTTTGGCAATTTTTAATAAATAATGAAATTCACACTATTTGAAGAATACCTTTGAATAAACTTGAATTTTCAAAAAACCTACCAGAAAGTATTCTTTTCGACAAAAAACTGAAGAAAAAAACGCAGTGTCAAAAAAGAGGACAAACTAATTATAGAATGTTAAAACTTGCAGGTGCCGGTAAACTGAGAAACGAAATAAAGGTAATAACAAAACTACCGAACTTGAATGATCAATCTCATAGTCCAGAGAAAATGACAAAAACGAATCAGTCATACCGGAGAATCGGTGGATCGCAATGGTCCTGACTTGGTACAGGCATTTCAAACGAAATGGTGGGTTAAACCAGATTTTATGGCGCCAAACCTCCCTCTTCCATTGCGATCTTAGGATCCGGTAATGACCATAGAACACAACATAGTTGTGAGACACAATAGGGATATTGAGGTGATCATCTCAGTACAGCAGACCAGTCAAACACTAATTAAAACAATTAACTATCATATCTTTTAACTCAATTTTGAACTTTTCTACTAGTGGCTGATAACGAAGAAAGAATTTTTTTAGTGATGGTAAGAGACGTATTTTCTTATAGCCCAGAAAAGTAACCAAACGAAACCAAACGAAACGGAGATGAACAAAAACGATATCGGTAAAGATTAAAACGAAAAAAGTGAAATTAGCAACCGAAATCTGTAAAGAGAGGAAACAAAATCGAGCGAAACTGGTAAAAAAGAAAACTGAATCGATTTTAGCCGACACCAGTCGTTTTGAGTTTTTATGTTGGGAAAGGTAAGTTTTAGATAGTATATTTTTAATATACGTACTTTTTATTCAATGTAAAAAATTGCGAAATTGATATAGGGTCTATGTCTTTAATACAATCATCAGCGGGGCGATTCATGTCAATAAGTCCAAGAAACGGGGTAGTTATAAAATTACAGGACAAACCAAAACTGCATTGGTGCAAACCGGTCGTATTTAGATCCAAATGAGTGAGAAAAATATTATGATAATATAATCTGAAACTTAACTATTCCGCATGGCGATCTCAATTAAGTTTCAAAATATAGTAAAAACGGGAAGATTGAATAAAGGTACCGATCTCAAAGACAAAACAAGGCAGGCATACCAGACAAATTGAAGATTGCAAAGGTCCTGACTTGGTACAGACCTTTCAAAAGTGATGATCTCAGCACAACACGCAAATGGAAAGGTAGAAAAAATGAATCAAAGGAACAAAAAGACTCATCTCCATATAGAAGGTAAAAAAATATCGAGCAATTTGGTCGGCTGTATATGCTAATATTCAGGATAAAATAACTTAGCTCTTGAAAAAAGATGAAACTTTAGTATGCTGCTTTAAAACCTTTATTTGTCTTCAATTCTATAGAATGATAGAATGGGTTCCTAAAACCCAAAATATACCACAAAATGTTAATTTGATGTCGTATTTTGTCTGTTATTACCATTTTTATTCGTAGATTTTCAATATGGCCATTGCATGAAAAATTGAAACTACATGCACACCATTTATGATATCACAAAATTTTGGTCTGAAAAATGTTGATATGTTTTCAATTAATCACAGTGCTAAAGTTCATTCAATTCTATCTACTAATAACAATCCTGTACTATATTTTTATACACTGCCAAAACTTTTGAATTTGTCACAATTGTTCCATTTGTACCTACCCAGGTACAAACAGACAGTTTCCCACAACAATCAATGTATTTTCAACTTCAGTTTTCTCAAAATCGGTTTGAGTTATTTTCTTCAAATCTTTTGTATCAAAGTTCTATTTTGATCTAGTTACAAATTCTGAAATTGCAAAACATATAGTGCACTGGGTTATTGTTTAGCTTTTTCCGGATAAGAACTATTCATCCGCTGTTGTCATAAATTCACAGCGCTTTGTATTTGAATCTGGCACAGAGAAAGCTTCAAAAAGCTTTCATTTTATCAGTTGTTCGATGATGTTACTTTTTACATTTAATGAATTGATTAATTGAATGTTGTTTGCTAAATGTCCTGTGGGCGATATATCAGTAATCGGAACATAAAAAAGTTGTAATAAATAAACATATTTATATAACTGGCAGAATCAGTTACAAGTAGATAAGGAAACGCAATCGATATCAATGTTTGGCGTAAAACCCAACCACAATTAAAAAAACGCACATTTTCAATTGTATGATATTTTTTTGTTTTGGTCTCCCGCTGCAGCACAATGCTGGGTCATATATAAGGCGGTCGTCCTTGCGTGTGTGCGTGTGACCGCGGGTCCGTCACACTTCTTTGTTACAGATTTCTCTGCAACCACTATGATTATGCTTTTTACATGTATATTTGGTATGCAGTTTCTGGTAGAAGTCTCATAAAGTGGGATGCTTTTTCATGTCTGTCGCTTACCTACTTTCTATCAGAATTTTAAAGGGTCATAAATGGAAAGTTGTTCGTAATAAATTTTTCAGCACTCTCTATTCCTAGGCTCATATGGTGGAATGCGTTTCAAGGTCTGTCTCTTACTGACTTCCTGTTTAACGAGCGGACTTAGCATTTTTCAAGAGTCAATAAATGAGTCAAAAATAGAAAAATTTTCGTAATATATTTTTCAGCTTCTACTTTTCCTAGGCTTTCAATGTTTGATATGAAGCTTCAGTTGTGGGTCTGATATGGTAGGATGCGATTCTAGATCTGTCCCTTACCGACTTCCTGTTTAAGGAGTGGACTTAGAATTTTCGACATTCGACGAGGGACCAAGGAAATCCAATCTTGCTGACAATTGGATTACTGCTTATTGAGTCAATATCGATTATGCATGGATTTTTTTACAAGACCAAATAAAGGGTAATTTATGTGCTATTTATCTCCGACTAATGCCAAAGTTTGGTCTAGTTTGCTATTTGTTTTGCATGTTTTAAGCAATGGATATGCTTTTGTGGTACTTTGATATTGTAATTAATAATAAATTTATTTATTAACTATTGACAATTGATTACACATTCATTTTACTGCATGTCATTACATATCTGTTACTCCATGTTTATAGCGAGCACAGCCCGCTCGAGCGGAGAGCTCTACAGTATTTGTTCCTACGAGAAATTCGTCTAATGCTGATATTGATTTTTCATGGTCCGGAAAGGCTCTCAAATTTTATAGGAACGGAGTGAATTTGAAAATAATTACCCATTTTGCTAGTCGCATTCCAACAATTATCTATGTAATAATGTATAAAGAGAAAAAATATTCTGATGACGATGAGTTGCTACATTTTTTTGCATCTCGTCCGAAATTGAACGTTCTAGAAAATGAACCAAAACAAAATAACTACGATGATTTCAAATCTTATTTGACTGCATCGATTCGAAATAAAATCTTTTTTATTCGTTCATTAAACAATGTTAATAATGGCATTAAACATGTTAACATTACATTTATTTTACAGAATTATGCTGTGCTTGCATTTAGGTAATGCCTATTTCATATTAGTATTAGAACCCAGAGGTAACCATGATATGACTAGCATGCATTGACATGTACATGTCCTGAAAACTAAGCCTTGTGTAGATCTAGTTTATTGATTTACTAATTTGAAAATAGGAGTAAAGAAATGCTGGTTTTAATACACGACGTGCAAATGGATTGCTAATATCAATAAATAACATTTAAAGGAAAAATTACAAATTGTTTCAAAAGGATTTTTACTAAACATCCGACAAATTAGACAGATAATCAAAAAAGTGATTTTTACTGTTGTACACACAACGGAAATTGTACGTTCGACTATGGTTAAGATCAGGCTCCAGTTTCATAAAACATCTCAAATTTGAGATTTCCTCAAATATTTCCTCAACTGAGATTTCTAGCAATTTCATTGGTCAATATTTGAGTTGAGGACAGATTTGAGGAAATCTCAAATTTGAGATGTTTTATGAAACTGGAGCCTGATCTCTCTCTCTCTCTTTCTAAAAAAACATTTCAAATTTTAGAAATTCTAAGTGAATAACACACTTTTCATTTCATTTAATAAAAGCACACATGAGCTTGCACTATCACTGTGTGTCTGTCGATCGTAGTCGTCTGCAAATAATTCTAAAAAAGATTTCCATCTAAATCCACCGAACTAATTTCACTGAAGCTTTGCAAAAAATAAATTGATGTATGCAGGCAACAAACGGCTTTAATTTTGAATGGATCCATAAAAATATTACCGGTGTTACTGAATAAGAACAAAGGGATAAACCATTAAAAATGTCACAAATGTCTACAGCTATAACAAATAGGTCCATCTGAAGATTTGAGGCCCATATGGGGCAAGTTTGACAGATGACCTCGTATTGAGGTTATGGTTCTTCATGGTGATTGTTCATGCTTTTGCAATTTCTACTTAAATACTATTGTACATGTACATATAGAGAAAAGCTCATTAAATTGTGGTCTACAAAAGTCTCCATCTGGTTTGTAGATGACCCAATTTAGAAGTTATGGCTCTTCAACCGTTATGTATTTTTTGCCGTGTTTGTGTCCTATTTCATGAGAACTTGTGTGTCTCAGACCTTAACTTTTAGTTCACTTAGCTGTTACAAAATCTTGTACGAGTCTTTAACAATTAATAAATACATGGTCGTTGCTATGTTATGTGTCAAATTTTGGACTAACTTTAAATTTGTTTTAAGCATAGGATGTGCAGTTGTGTTACTTTATTAAAGTAATATTATTGACAATAAATTGCACATCAAACTGCAAGTCATTGCATATTTCATACTCCATGGTAACAACATTATCATTATACTACTATACAACAGCGTGTATAAACATAGGACAAACATATGCATATTTAATGTGGTAATCCTGAGGTAGAGGCTTCCAATATTTTCATAATTGATCTACTAAATGGAGATAAGAGAACTTTGATTTTTACTCTCAGTACGTACAGCTGTGGTAGTACTACTGCTGCAACATTAACATCTTCGGCAGATGCCAACCCTTATTCGGATTGTGCTGGAAAGCCTCTACACCAAGCCATTACTGAATAATTCCAGATCTGCTATGCCTAATTTCTGCACCCCATCAGTAATATACTTTGGTTTTTTCCTCTCATTTGGATTCATAACATTTCTATGCCCCCGCTACGACATGTCGGGGGGGACATTAAGTCTTACTCATGTCCGTCCGTAGGTCTGTTCGTACGGATTTCCGTCAAGCTTTTCTCGGGAACCGTACATGAGAATGATTTGAAACTTGGTAGGATGGTTCAATATGACAAACTGTAGGTCCTAGGTGATTTTGAGACCTCTCGGGCATCTATTTTCTTTTTTGGACTTAGGCCAAAGACAAAATGTGAACATGACTTTGAAAATTTTGGTCAAGCTTTTCTCAGGAACCATACATTAGAATGATTTGAATCATACTACTTTTTGTTTGATTGTTTTCATAAAAAATAAAACTATTATTGTTTCGAAAAAATGTGTACAAGAGAACCTCATCGGGAAGATAAGCATTATAGATAGAAAAAATAGAAATGAGATGAAAATGACATTTGGGAATGAAGTGAAAAAGGATGGAGACAACACAAAAACACAAAAACAACTGAATAACAATCAGCAACGTGACATCAAGTCGTAACGAGAGCAGATGTTCGGATGGAGTGCTATAGCTACTGATGAGAGGTTACTCCTTGAATTATCGATATATAGCATATCCAAATTAACCGTTCATACCCGCGTTTTGGTATTTGTAATTTTGAAACCACTGGCCGATAACCGCTGCTGGTGGACCAGAGGTCCCCGAGGGCAATCACAAGTCTGGTAGTCAGACTTTCTGACACAATTTACCATAAAATTTCTAATATTTTTGTTGCTGAAATTTCCGTTCTTTAAATTCAAAATTGTTTAAAACACCAGGTTTCTTTCCTTGTAATGCACATGGTCGATATCCTCGGTGCTGGATTTGGCTTCCTTGTTCGAACGTTTTGGTTTAGAGTACTTTTCGTTTTCAACACTTTTGGAATTACGTCATTCGATTGTGCAATTGGTACACCTTTACTTCTTAAACTAACAATTGATTCTGAAATTGATGGTTCTTTATGACACCATGTCAACCAAAGCAAAATAGCCTTCAAATTATTAAAAGGTATGGGATTAAATCCTGCACAGGACTATTCGACAATATATTAGTCCAAATAATACTTCTTTGACAACAGAATTATTGCATTGCTAGCAGCTTTCTACAAGTTTTGACTGGTTTTACATGGTTCTTAAAAAGGATTATAAATCTGAACATTATATAATCCCGTACTAAAACTAATTTCTACTAGTTCTAAGTATTTTCCTAAGCATTGGATATTCGTTTGTAATGCATTGATGTTGTAATAGATTTCAATAAATTACCATAATGGTAAAATCGAACTGCAAGTCATGGCATATTATATAATCCGTTGCAGTTGGTACGAAAGATAACCTTAATATGACTAACATGCAATAAAACGCAAATGTTTATCAAACATGCTCCTGCAGCCAAGAGATTAAATGTTGTCACCATTTAGTTAAACATAGATAAAATATTCAAATTATGAAACATGCTTAGATAAAACCTATGGATCTCAACTTTGTTGTAATTGAATTAAATTTATATAAAACAAATTGTGAGTTTTAAAGAAATATGGACAGTGTCACTTATAAAATGATTTTATTATATTTGAAAGATAAAAGAATCATTTGTCCTGTAAAAAGTGGGCGTCTCCCCATGCTTTTTTTTCATTGGGATATGAAAAAAAATTATCCAATCACATTGCAGTGAGTATTTTAATCAAATTATTGATATAAATATATATACTATAAGAACATATGGTATTTTATAACGACTAATTGTTCACATCTAATACATAAAAAAACTGAAAGACAAAATAACATTATGTTTAGACTTATATCCTTATCAGGTTTAAAATACTTAATTGAACACAAGATCAAGATTTAATTTGATTTGGTTAATTAGGATTACGGGTTTTGCGGAATATTTTTATTGAGAAAATTTTTTCTTGTTATGTACAATGTCTGTCATTTTCAAAATGAGCAGAAATGGTCTTTTTAAAGTTATCGTAAAAACTATGCGTTTATCCTTTAGCAGAAATGTATAATTAACTTTCCCAATTTGGAAAATAACATATTCTTATCTCACCGGCATATGATGCGTATATTTCACACCTCACATGATATGCCAGGATTAGTACTATATTTTCTGATAAAGATGACCCCTTGTCTCAGTTTAACAAGGCTAGAAAGATACCTCTCATACGATCTCTTAAAGATTTCTCTTTCGATAGCCGCCATTGATAGAACAAAAATCTAAATTCTTTTAAAGGATACCATTATTATTTAGATTAGTGTTTAGTTGTCTGTTTCACTGGGATGATAACGTTTCTATCCCTATTGAATCTCACAGCTCTTAACTGTTGTATACTGCTATCGGACCCTGAGATCACAATAGAAAAGGACGGCTTAATCGGCGCCTTAAAACCTAGTTTAACCCACACTTTTAATACGTCTTATTCAAGTCAGGACCTCATGGACCTGTGATTTTCAATTTTTTCGTTATGTGGTACTAGTAATTGTATAAATAGCTGAAAAAATAAGTCTAATAAATTAATTCGTCCTCTTGTAATGTTTTAGGGTTCATAAAAATACACTTTGGGATTGGGCTTGAATCATATGTATTTTATTTTCAATCCAGGGGCCAATTGAAAAACAGCGAGCAGCGACCGCTGGTCACATTGAAGGCTGCTGGCTGTTTTCCATTGTGGATATTTAAAATATACGTTTATAATGAAGGTTGTGTCGCGTACATTTATTCCACATCTCATTTTCTTCTATATCAGTTCTTTGCAGGATTTCCCTAAACTTTGTCATTTTTCTGTTTTCTATTGTTACGCATTTCAAGAAGAAAGAGCTTCGAATTAATTGCTATTTGGCATTTTCAGACACTAATCCATTTGAAAAGAAAAAATAAGTTCCTTCTTCCATGGGTCAAAATTACATTTTACACACGTAGTTTATTCATGGGACATGTACATGTGCATACTTTTGAGACGGTTTCAAATAATACAAAGTTTTTGTGACATGTTGAATGCGTTTAATGCAATAAAGACAGGAATTTAAAATATAGTTATTTGAAAGTACAATAAGTCCTTTTCGAACAACAACTTTTGTATTATTAATTCTGGATATTTTTGCCTGGTTCCAAAACAATGAGCAAATAAAGGATTATCGATATGTTTTACAATGGCGTACTAATATTCTTTGAATATTTGTCTAAGCATGCATTTGTAATACTTTGATGTCGTGATAAATAATATCTTGACATCTAATTAAAGTGCAAATCATGCCATATTTATGAACTCCATATAGCAGTTGGCATTAGAGATAATCTTAACATGACTAACATGCAATAAAATGGAAGCGTATACAATTCTTTTTCAACATGCTCCTATATATATTCATTGCATTACCGAAAGATGACTGATTGTTAGCGTATACGACTATTTAAAAAATCAACAAGAGTTAACACTAAAGTATGCCTCGCCTGTCGGCACCATCAGAAACAATAATTCTTTTTTTTAACCTACACTATATTTTGAATTTATAATGACTTTCAGTCTCTGAGATCAAATGGAGTTCATAGAACTTAAAAATTGCTAATGTATGCAAAAAAATATCCAGTCACACAAACCAGAAAATCAAAATCAAGGTCAAAAGAAGGGAATACAACTGTGCTAAGGAATTACTAGGGCTACATAACAAGTTTTATCAACCTATAGGACTAATACTACTTGAGATACGGAGGTGCGCACAAAACTTTACCATTGCATTATATGTATTAAAAATTGTCAAAGTCACTCAATCTTAAAATCAAGGTCAAGGTCAAAAGATGGGAACGCAACTGTGTTAAGCTAAAACTGGGGCATATGCATACCAAGTTTCATCAACCTAGGAATTACATTGTATAGTTCTTGAGATATCGAGTTGCTCGCAACACCTTACTATTACTATTATATGTATTGAAAATTGTCCAAGTCATTTAACCGGAAAATCAAGGCCAGGGTCAAAATATGGGAAAGCAACAGTGCTAACCTATAACTGGGGCATATGCATACAAAGTTTCATCAACCTGGGACTGATAGTTCTTGGGATATGGAGGTTCTCGGAAAACCTTACCATTGCTATAATGTTTATTGAAAATTGTCAGTCTCTTAACCGAAAAATCAAGGTCAAGGTCGAAAGATGGGGATGCAACTGTGCTAAGTTATAACTGGGGCCTATGCATATAAAGTGTCATCAACCTAGGACTTATAGTTCTTGAAATATGGAGGCTCTCGCAAAACCTTATCATGATTGCTATATGTATTAAAAATTGTCAAAGTCTCTCAACCGTAAAATCAAGGTCAAGGTCAAAAGATGGGGATGCAACCGTGCTAAGCTATAACTGGGGCATTTGCATACCAAGTTTCATCAACCTAGGACTTACATTGTATAGTTTTTGAGATATGGAGTTGCTCGCAACACCTTACCATTGCTATTAGATGTATTGAAAATTGTCCAAGTCACTTAACCGGAAAATCAAGGCCAAGGTCAAAACATGGGGATGCAACTGTGCTAACCTATAACTTGGGCATATGCATACCAAGTTTCATCAACCTGGGACTTATAGTTCTTGAGATATGGAGGTTCTCGCAAAACCTTACCATTGCTATAATATTTATTGAAAATTGTCAGTCTCTAAACCGAAAAATCAAGGTCAAAACATGGGGATGCAACTGTGCTAACCTATAACTGGGGCATATGCATACCAAGTTTCATCAGCATAGGACTTATAGTTCTTGAGATATGGAGGTTCTCGCAAAACCTTACCATTGCTATAATATTTATTGAAAATTGTCAGTCTCTAAACCGAAAAATCAAGTCAAGGACAAATGATGGGGATGCAACTGTGCTAAGTTATAAATGGGGCATATGCATACCAAGTTTCATCAACCTAGTGCTCAGAAAACCTTACAATTTATTTTATACCGTATTGAAAACTGTCAAAGTCACTCAACCGTAAAATCAAGGTCAAGGTCGAAAGATGGGGATTCAACTATGCTTAGCTATAACTGGGGCCTATGCATACAAAGTTTCATCAACCTAGGACTTACATTGTATAGTTCTTGAGATATGGAGGTGCTCATAAAATCTTACCCAAGAAGTTAACGCCGCCGCCGTCGGTAAAGTAACACCTATGTCCCACTTTATGTCCAAGACTTCTATACATGTATTTAAATTTGAATGTAAGACTGTCAAAATGCACTTCCTGATGTTTTAGTTGAGGGTATGACATTTTCTTATCATTGTTCTTGTTTAAGTTCTTCCCCAACAAAGCCCTGTTCAATTTTTAGCAATGATGGCCAAGTTGTTTTGTCTGCAGCCACGATTGTTGCAATCTTGGAAGAGGACATCCGATAGATCACATGTTTGAATTAGACTAAAGTTTATGAAGCTGTCAAAGCTTGATATTTGGCTCACGGTCACATGGCATTATGCTGATTACATGGAATATTAATAAGAAAGTCTTTATGGTAAATATAAGATGCCAAGGTATAATTTTTTTCAACTCTCATATGACCTTTTGATATTTTGGTAAAATTATTACCCCAAAGCAAACTTAGGAAGCGAAAGGGGTCTGTGTTACTGTCCACTAAAATGTTTTCAAAGATTTATTTGACAGATGACAAATTTTGCACATGAATTTAATATTTTATTTTTCTGTCTAGAAGTTCCATAACATTAAGAAATAAATATAATATTATTCTTACAATAAACATTAAAATATGAACATATCACAGAAATTTCACCAACAACATAGATGTAAAGAGTAGATCATTGAGTTTTCATGGAAATTCTTTTTGATTTGCTGTAAAATGCATCAAAATATCATAAAAATAGGATGGTTATTGAAACACTAGAACAAGTCTTAAGTCATCAATAAAATATCTATAAAACATATATATCATTTTAAAATGTATACAAATAACAACTGGGTAGTTGGATTAAATTTGATTGCAAAAGAATCAAATTTGTAAAATGATTATAAATAAATCAACATATTTTTTTCAACTAGATAATGTTTATCTATATTAAACAGAATTTTAGTCATTTGAAGCAAGTACATATGTTCCCTTTTCTTTATAGTTATAAGGAAGTTTTTCATTAATAAAAAGTAGATGTTGTATAAAAGGAAGGAAGAAATATATAGTTAATTTATCAGCAAATAATTACATTCTTCTTTATAACGAGGATTTTAATTGGTTAATAGTTGAGTTTTATTTCTGTATGAAACTCAACAGCACGTGCTTCCTTGACAACGACTTGCGCGGAGTAATTTAAAAAACATAAACCATGCATTTCGTGTAATTTTTTCGTGCAAATATTTAATATATTTGATTGGAATGTAATTATATACAATGAATGCAATATTTTTGAGTTTTATTGGTGTGTAAAAGCGTGGACCTTGGCGCACATTTTCAACATGAAGCGCTACCGCGCTTCATTAAAAATGTGCTTAGGTCCACGCTTTTACACACCAATAAAACTCAAAAATATTGCATTCATTGTATAATTATAAATTACTTCCTTCCTTTTTCATATTATTGACCTTGAAATAAAGTGATAAGAATTACGGAACAAGTATTTCATACCCAATTATCTAAAGTGTTCCTTGGAATGAAAATGTTATCCATGAATTAAACAAACATAATTCCATGAAAATACACATATATGTATGTACAAATCGATTAAAGTTGTATGTAAAATCTTTAAAAAAAAATAATAATGGCAGTAATTGTAATTATTTTCATGATACCAGTAAACACTTTATGAATTGAACATTTTAATATTGGTCAGCTTTAAAATAAAATGCTTCTAAAATATTCTTTTTTAATGAAAGATATATTCCAATGTTAAAAATTCTGTTTCTTAAAAAATGGAGAAATAAAACATTTAATATCCATAAAAAGGGAAAACATGGAAGAAATAGTTTCATTCCTTCTTTTGCAAAATATATATATTTTAGCACTAAATATTAAAACATTGGCAGGATGACAAATATTGAACATTATTTACTACAGAATTTGTACAAATATATAAAGAAAAATATTTAAATAAATGACATACATGTATTATTCAAATAAGATATCAAAGTAACTTTTTTTTCAATGTAGATATCCTCTCTGATCCTTTTTAGATTGATATAAAGAAAAAAATTTTTTTTTTGGTATTTTTGTTTTGATATACCCTGCTGCTTGGTGAAAAATATTTTCATGAAAACAAGAATGTTAAAATTGCTGTACTTCATATGCTTATGCAACTAAATCCGTATCACAGAGGTTTATGATAAAGGACAATTTAAAAGTAAATGCTAAACATCTTCATTGTCTACTAAACCCTATGTTTTTTCCCACTGCTTTTTTTAGGTGCTGGAACATTTCTTCTGACAAACATGCCTCCATCATCTGTTGTTTTCTTCACTTTGACTGTCTTTTTCACTCTCCTTGGTCTCTGGACATAGTCATCTTCATCACTTGAATTGTACTGCAAACATATAACATTGAAATTTAAAACTTTTAAAATAGTGATACTTTATCTACTTTAAACTAACTTATATTGGCAAGCAATTTATATTTTGTGGATTTCATGAGGAACAGAATTGTGAAAATAAATTGTCATGTAATTACTCATTTTCATAGTTATCAAAATGTTTTTATGATGAATTGTGAAAAATAAATAGCAGCCAAATAGTCCTTTGACACAAAAACACAAAAATATTGTATTAAAAAAAAATAAATTGGTTTACAGTATATTTCCCTATTACAGACTTATACAAGCTTCTGTGTCATTATTACAAAAGAAAAAGGGCAGAGGAGGGCTGTAAAGAAAATCAATCCTCTCCTCCTCTCAGAGCTACACTCTTTAGAAATATAGAAGACCAGATACATTTGTAATTTGTACTCTGCATATCCTCTACACCCTTAAAATCAATTAGCCAAAATGCACATCCACATGATGACAAAGATTGTGTGAAATGTTAATGAAATTCCAATGAATAGTATAGGAGTTGTTGGTAAGAGATGTGTACCCTTAGGTGTAATAGGTGCATAGGAGCACAATCCTATCACTATATTTCTGCTACTAAAAATAAAAATGTATGGGTTACAGTTCATATTAAGTGCAGTTCTCTGTAAGAATCAGACAAAATTTAAAATTTTTGAATCATGATTTTAAAAACACACGGTTTTGACAATAAATTGTCATTCAAAATAGCCTTCTAATGAGGAAAAAAACATTAGTTGTTGTCTCGAGTGTCAGAGGATGGAGAACAATTTCTGTTAAAATGATAGGAATTTAGTGTGACTTGACAGAGTTATCTCGCTTTGATTCAAATTTCATATGCATTTCAACCAAAATATATCTCAAATAACTGACTTTTAAAAAAAGTGCCAATGCATTTTTTGTTACTTTTTAAGCATTTTGAACAGTATTTTGAAGTCAAACTCGTGTGTTTTTTTAATCATGATTCACCCATTGCCTGATTCTTACAGAGAATGGCACTTAACAAAGATAACTCGTCCAACACATCATGAACTTACTTCCTGGTCACTACCATAGGTTCTTGCTGCCACTTCATACTTCAGGTCAGCAATCTCTCTTCTATATTGGTCAACCTGTGCTTCAAGTTTCTCTCTCCTTAATCTCTCATAGTCCAGCTGAGCTTCTAATTCACTTATGGTCCTACAAAAAAGAAGTACTAAAGATGACAAAATATCCTTTTGATGTTTTCAATTTACATGTATAAAATCAAAAACATGCACCAATGGTAATATATTGACTTCACACCATTTAAGGCGGGTGTAATCAAATTTATTTATCTCAATAGTTCTCTTTAGAAATTGTTTTTAAAAGCAGTTCAGATAAGTTCTAATACATCTTAATGTATTTTTTTTATATTTTAGGGGTTTTAGAACAACAAAACAGATTTAGGTCATCTCAATATATTAATTTAGTATGAGTTAGCAGTAACTTAGCAGATAATTTCACCGAGATACTTACTTGTCTTTATCTCTAATTTCCTGTAGACGTTTTCTGTCCTCTGTCAAACGGCCACCCAGTTGTGTGTAGTTCTTTTTGGCAATCTCTAATAATCTTTCTAATTCATCTACTTTTTCTTTTGCTCTTACTGTAAAGTAAAAACATAGTTTTGCAGTGCAAAGGTTATTATTAGCATAATTTTCATAACGTATTTAATACTGTGGTTTCATTATTATTCTGGGGTATCAATTTTTCATGGTTTTTGTGGGTGGCCTTGACCCATGAAAATTGATTCTCCATGAAAAAGAAACTTAACATTGATCTGTATTGTGGGGACTTCAAAGCCACAAATTTAAGAATCCACAAACTGGCCCTTTTTAACCAAGCCATGAAAATTGTTACCCACAAAAAAAAAAAATCCGCAGTAATTTTTCTTAAAACAGAAACTAAAAAGAATTGACTTGTTAAATTAATGTTATAGGCCCTCTTTCCAAATTTCCAATATTTTAAATAATGCCAATAAACAAAAAAACTTATAGACTATGTCTTTTCCATACATGAATTACAGAAACTTCCTAACTGAAAGTTTTTAGAACTATTTAACACATAGCTACAAATCTGACACATCTAAAGTTTTTTGTTTGGTTACTTTAACCTACCTCTTTGTTGTTTTTTCTGTTTCTCGGTGAGAGGTACACCTTTGCTATCTGTATTACCATCCTCATCCTCTGAACCTTCTCCTCCCGCCACAGGAGATGACTCCTCCTCTAAAAAAACCAAGATCTTGGGTAAATTATATTTTTCTGTACTAAATTTAATCATATTATACATATTATAAGCTTTGCATTAAGGGCATATATAAAAATCTTTTTGTTGAAATCTTTTCATCTAGTTTAGATCAACATAATTTCTAGTTTGGGTTTAATTAAATTGCAATTGATTGTTTTGGTATCACCCTTATTTTCCAAATTTTGTAAATTTGAGTCCGTGTTCATAGTCTTAGATATTAGGATCTGTCAGACTCACTTGCCCAAATCCTTGATTTTTTTTTTTTTGCTCTATTTATCCAATACAAAATTTATTTTGAAATTCTCCACTTGCCGTAAAGGATTTTAACTGGCCAGGGGCAAGCAGGCCAGTATCATTTTTGCAGACTTACAGTGTTCAGGTATCTCATGTTTATGAAAGAACATAACATTTATTTTTAGCCATATTTCCATATTCTATGAACCAAACATTACCTGGTTCTCCACCTAGTATTTTGACACAGGCCAGCTGGGCGAACCGCCGAGCCACATCTCGAGGGTTTTCTCCACCTTTGTTAGTTATTGACATGTTAGCTCCCATTTCTATCAACCATTGTAACACATGGAGGTGACCTTGACCAGCAGCTGGAATTAAAGAAAAATCCATGATGTTATAAAATTTATAACAGGTTCATATATGTAAGTGATTTCTATAATGCTTATTTAATATGCAAAAATGGGAATTTGGTATAAATATTTTTTTTTACTGTTTTCATAATTTTCCTTTAATCAAATACTAAGAAAGACCTGTGATGGTGGGTTGACAGTTAACTGAATTTGTCATCAGTGAATACTGGATTAAGTGTTGTGTGAGTGTGGAAAATTTCATGTTTTAGTTGAAAAAAGATGCTTTTAATTTCTCAGTTTCATAACAGTATTGTAATTCTTGATATGATCAAATAATAATAATATCTTGCTTGTTCATATTTTCGCACCCAGATGTTTGTCAGGAATATAACAAATATTAAATCATTGCCAAAAAAGATAAACCCAATAAAATTTTAACTCTTTATTAACTATTTAAGAGCCACAATTTTACCTTTATGAGCAGGTGTAGCCCCTTTATCGTCTCTCTCGTTAATGTTAACAACACCATTTTCCATCAGCATGCGTAGATGTCCTAGGTCTCCATTGTAAGCTGCTACATGGGCTGGGAAAGCTAAATCTAATATAACACATTGAAATCAATTGAATATATATTTTTGTTCACAAACATAATCTTATATTTCGAGCTATTTATATGGTGATCTTAAGACCTGAAGATGAAAGTTATTTATTGATCTGTTTGACAATACAAATACCAACATCGGTCAAAAAATGGTGGCTTTAAAATTTCTGCTAGTTTATGCAGGCTGTATTGGGTATAACTATTTCACATCTCATTATTTTCTATTTAAATGTTATTGGTAGAGGTCACATGACATCAGTCTGGTAGTATACTTATTATATAATAAACATACTCTCTGTTTCTTCAGGATGATCTCTCTCCCATTCTAATCCATTGATATATTCTATGATGTTCTCCTTGTAGAATTGCTGGGCGAGGTCTTTTGGGGTTTCTCCTTGGTCGTTCCTAGCCCCTAATACATGAAGAGGCGTTACCCCAATACTGACTAGATACTTCAGGCATGGTAGATGTCCTTCAGCTGCTGCTAAATGGGCTAAAATATATGAACATGAAATAATATAACATTGAACAAATATTTTGGTTTTTTATTTCAATATGTTGCACAGGTGCAATATTTTTTGTTTCAATATGTATTGAAAGAGTTTTTCCATTTTAAATACATCTATTTATAAACATTTTAAGGTTTTTCTTAAGTGTACAGAGATTCATAACGATAACAAGCTAATGTGTCCGCTAAGATCTTTGTTACGACCACTCAGCCCATATTTATGGAAAATACAATGTGATTGCTGCATCACATTGTCTCTTATGGTTATAGTAAGTGTACAAAATTTTATGAAGATCTTCAAACAATTTTTGATTATCAGCTTAAACACAAATTTAACCTGCATACCTGTGGTGTATGTAATGTACAGATGAACAGACGAACATACAGACAGAAAAAAAAACCCTATAAGTCCAGCAACCTTTTCTGGCAGGCCATAACACTAACAAAACATTACAAACCAGGTGTATTTCCAGAGTGGTCTGTATTGTCTACCTCAGCGCCCCACTTCACCAACAGCTGGAGACAGCCCAGACGTCCATGGTAAGATGCACTATGTACAGGACTCCAACCATTCTTATCTGTCTCATTTACATCCTAAGAAATAAAATTCATTGTTATCAAATATGAAGTATACAGAGAGAAAAATGTATCTATGGAGTTGATCAGTCTATTTTTCAATTCTAAAGTTTAAAAAATCAGCTGTAAATACAGTTCCTTATTTATCATGATAAATATTAATGGTATAATGTCAGAGAAAAGAAAACTATTTTGAACATGCAATATATTAAAGAATTGATATATATTTTATGAGGATTATTTTGCATTGTTTTATTTAATACAATTTATCATGCACCCAAACCTTACAAAACTAGTGTAAAATAATAAGTAAAACATAAGAATTTACAATCAAACCATTCTAAGTAGTTCTCTAAATATCAAAGATGTTATGAAATTGAATAGAAAAAAATAAAAATATTGGAATACTGAACAATGAACAAACCATCATGAAGGGGAGATAACTGTTTATTTAAATCAAACTTACAACTCCAGCTCTCAGTATGGTACACAGGGTAAATGAGTTCCCATGAGCTGAGGCTAAATGAGCAGGCTGGCTTCCCCTGACGTCCTTTGAGGTCATGCTCACTCCATTGTTTACCAAAGCCTGAAATATCAAGACAAAATTATATAAAATAATAGGAAAATTTAAATATCAAATTATGTATGTAAACATGTGCTGATAAAATCATGTCTATGAATTACAATTTGTTGTGGCTTATTGCTGGATATAAAAATCTCAAAAAGTTGGGTGTCCTAAATGCAAATTCCCACTATTTCTGTTACAATTATATTTCTTGATACCAATTTAAGAAAAATACTAGGTTGCTGTGACCAAAACTAGGCTGTCTCACACAACCAAAAGTATTACAAAATGTTTTTCTAACTCTGTGCACTCTTTTTTTTTTATCAAACATGCGAAGATGGCAGTGTTTTTATAGGCGAAAACAACTTGGGTAACCAAGGAAAAAAGAGTAATAATTCCACATATTCTATAGTAAACCATTGCTGACTTTAACTGAAGAATTATAACTTACTAATAATTGATAGTACCGTTCTATTATTTTTAAATGCAATGTAACCAGCAGATTGGACCATCTTGTCTAACATGTCTAAATACCTCCCAAGCGCTTGAAATCCTTCTGTGGATAAATTCTCCCAGTTGTATTTTTTCAATTTCAGACTTTGTTGTATTTTTTTCAATTTGGAATTTATAAATGTAGAATGTGTTTTGTAAACTATACCTGCATGCAAGCATCTTGGCCTCTGATTGCAGCAATATGAGCTGGAGTCCATCCTCTAGGTGTAGCCACAGTGGCATCAGCTCCATGCCACAACAACCAATGTAGGCACTGAAAAACATGTAAAGTCGTTTTAATAATTTCACTAACTTCTTTTGATATAATTGATTTATTCCCAAATATCATATCTGAGTCAATTTTGGAGAGTGTTACATGTTATTTTGGCAATTTTATACAAACTTTGTTTCATCTAAATTTTAAAAAAACTATTCTGATTTTTGCATTATTCAAATTATTGTTCTAATGAATTGCACTACAAATGTCAATAATCATGAATTCTGAATGATTTTACGTTATACTGTACATGTTAAATAATTAATTTTCATGCGAATAAAATTTTGAGGTGCAAAGTACACAACTGAAATAGCAGGGGCAAGTGTTCATGGATTTTTTAAACATATTTTTTACTCAGTTCAACAAAACATTCTTAATTTTTGAGGATTAAATTTGGTGGATTTCTCTTTCCAAGGAAAAAAAAAGAAATTAAATCCCACATGAACTTTCTGCATTTAAAGTACATGTATATGTCGTGTACAAGTTATTATTTTGTACAAGTTATAACTTGTATGAAAAAATTGTACAAGTAATTACTTGTATGATGGCATCATACAAGTTATAACCTGTACAAGCGCAGTTGTACAAGTAATAACTTGTACGGAAATTTTTCATGAAAAAATAATAACTTGTACAAGGGCTTAACTGTAAAATAATATCAGAAATATGTTCAAAGGCTAGGAAGCAACCTTACAATATGGTCTTATTGTATTTATTAGTAAACTGATGGAAAATAAACAGTTATTTTTAAGAATATTTTATAGGTTAAGAGGTTTACTTAGCAATGAGAATAAATCAGCTATTGTGAATAAATATTTAGCAAACAGCGAAGATCAATTTAAAACTGAAATAGAAAAACTGATGACGGACATTACATCTTCAAATAATGTTTTATTTACAAAAGAGAGATATTATGAGACTATAAACCAAGTGAAAAATGCAAAACTAAAAGAAACAAAAATGCTTTGGACAGATATGTGTTAAAAAAGTATGATGTTCTGACTGTGGCTGGGTTAATTAGAAAGCAAAGTGAAGGAGCCGTGCTTTATTTCGTCACTACTGATGAGTTATTTACATTAATTCGAACTGCACATTCACACTTGTAGCAGAATCAGATTTTCCGGTGGGAACGGACATAACTGTACGCAAAGCTGTCCAACTTAGGAAGCAACCATTTGAAATTCTGGGGCAGGTATGGATTTTTTTGAAAAAAAAAATTGTTTTCAACATGTTCAATGTTTTTGAATAAAATATTTTGTTTTCAATTTTTTTGGGAAAAAATAAATTGTCCTTGACCCAGAAAGAAAAAAACAATGAATTGTTTTGGTGAGCCTGGGCTACACAGCGTAAACAAAATTGCGAATAAAAAAATGTTTTCTGCTAAAATCCATACCCCCCAGAATTTCAAATGATTGCTGCCTTACATATTTGAAAGGCGACCAAGTGCATTCATTGTAGTTGTCGTGGTGGTTGTAAGACTGGAAAATGTAAATGTAAACGTTCTCAGCTACTGGGCAATTCCAGATGCCATGCATCGTTGTCCTGTAGTAATAAGTAACTGTGACTGTAATCGAGAATTACTCTTCAAGATTCGCTTATAAAAATGTTGTTCTATGACTGTATAAATGTTGCAGCTTAGTCATTTTTTATTTCTCTTCTGGATATTATTTTAGGAGTTTGCTTGCATTTCAGAAGGTATCTTAGTATAGCTAATATATATTAGGATGAAAAAATGTTTTTTTCACAAAGTTGTTCCAAAATTCTATATCTTTTTGGCTTGAATATAGCAAATTTTGTGACAAAATAAATAACTCATTAATCCATTAATCAGGATATAGCTATTTGATAAAGGGAGACAATTCTTTACAAAATAGAATATATTGAGATGTGTAATATGTTTATGCGGCACAATTTAAAAATCCATGATAAAAAATACCAAATTAAACCTAAAGAAAGTCCTTGAAATAGAGTCAAACTAAATCAAACAGACCTACACGATTAAAATCATTGAACAGTTGTACATGTTATTATTTTTTCTTCAAAAATTTCCATACAAGTTATTACTTGTACAATTGAACTTGTACATGTAATAACTTGTACGATGTCATCATACAAGTAATAACTTGTACAATTTTTTCATACAGGTTATAACTTGTACAAAATAATAACATGTACACGACATATATAATAAATCATGTTTTGTGTTGGGATTTTTAAAAAAAAATATATTACCTCTAATGCTCCACTATTTGCAGCTGTGTGCAGTGGTGTGAATTTGTCCTTTTCTTCCACTTCATTTATACTTGCTCCATTTTTCACCATGGCTTCCAGTTCACACACATCTCCAACTTCAACAGCTCCATGAATACCAGTGTATTTCTTTTTTGCACCTTAAAATGTAAAAAAAAATAATTGGAAAGCTTGGTTTCCTAAAGAATAAAAACAGAAATGTCAGTGATTACCGAGAGAAAAATGATTAATTAACAACATTATGGAGAGAGTGGACAGCTTAAAAGGGAGGTGGAAGAAGTAGGATGGGAGACGAGGGGGTGGGAGAGCAGTGCGGGGAAGAGGGGGGGTGGGGGTGGAGATGCAGGTTTTCGTCACTTTATACATGTATCTTAACAGGTCAGAATACCCATTGAAGCAGGAGCCCATGCAGTCATTCCCAGTTGCAGTCATCACCAAATTTGAAAATCAGAAAGACGCTATGATTGTCTGGACTACTGTCAGGGCAGATGGTCAGGCAGATTTAGTGAAGACTGCAGTTGTAAAAGTTGAGAGAGGTGTAGATATCTTTAGTAAGCCCCCGAAAGGCAGCGATTTTATGAGCGATAATGGTAGAAGTGTCAACAATTTAGTTTTACTATGAATTGAATTTTCCTTCAACATCCAGTTTTTCACTCTTGTTTTCCCGAACTTTCAGTGTCATTTAACACTTATTTCTTTGAAAATTTTGATCATCATGAACAATGATTAAGTGCAAGCGGGACCCGGAACTGGCAGAAGAAAAACTATAAGGTCATTATTTTTGGATACAAATTGTTTCAATAAACATTTAAAAATTTATATAGAATTAAAAATATTTAAAGATCATTAAAGTTGTTACTTCGGGACAGTCACAGGTCAAACCTGCCTCATATAAATTTTACTGTACGACTACAAATTGTTTCAATAAACATTTAAAAATTTATATAGAATTAAAAATATTTCGAGATAAGTTGTTACTTCGGGAGTGTTACAGGTTAAACCTGCCTCATATAAATTTTACTGTACGACTACAAGTGAAAATATCATTCAACAAATTTAATTTGAGCCAGTTTGATACCAAAAATAGTGAATGAAGATTAACTCACAATCTGTGTATTGTAAACATTGTACTGTAGAAAAGAAATTGTGCTTTTTTGTAAGAAAATAGGGTTAAAATGAAATGATCCTTTTACTTTTACAGGGTCCATCATTGGAAATAAAATACCAGAACATGTTACATACGTAATTAAACAAATAACATTATTTTTTTTCTTAAAATACATTAAAATTAGAGTTTTAGTTAAAGATACCTGGCATTTTTTGACTTGGTTACCGCAGTGTTTACATCAAAGAATGGACCGCACTAAATGGTTTCTTGGATAAAGGATAGATTTCACCGTGACGTTAGCAGGTGCGCGAAGCTATACACGACAAACAATGTAGAAATAGTAATTAGCTACAAAGTGAATAAAATAACTGGATAAAAATCACTTATCCGTCTGGGGTTTTATATAAATGCTATTTTTGTTCTTTGACAGATGCCGTAATTTCCATATAGATGGAATGAAGTCATGGAGTGATAATAAACATGCCAGCAATTTGTTGAAACAAGGTGGGTATTATAGAGTAGGGAGTCGTTTTTTAAGTTGACATAAATGGTTAGAATTCAAGCCAATGTGAATCTCCTGGATCTATATATTGGCAATCAATGTTGCCTGTTAATGTAGGCCATCGGCTCCAATTATTAACAAGTGCAACACGCAGGCTACTGATCCACGACTCCACTCCAATATTCCACTCCATCATTCCACTCCACTCTTAACACCCCACTCCATAAATTACCGGTAGGTTAATATAGAAAGAAGTAGAGAGCAGGACAGAGGAGGGCAGAGAATTAATAAAAAATGATTTATTGTGTGAAATAAATGTTGTTATCTAATATACTCACTCAAAAAAGAAATGCAACATGCAAAAATTTTAAAATTACATCACATACTAAAGTCGAGTTTTATATCATCAATTGTTGAAATATCATTATGAAATTTGACTTGGCAATTGTAGAGGGGCCACTTTTTCTTTAATTGCTAAATTTTTTATAAAATGTCTACAAATTGAGTGCGCATGCCAATCGGAATTATGTCATGAAGTTTGTTTGCAAGACAGTACTCAAACTGCCACCCCCATATTCAAAAGAACGTTCCGCACAAGATTTCAATATCTGATTCTCATCACCCAAAAGTTTGTGCTTTCTTTCCGTGGTTTTTGATTGCACAATTAGGCGTTGGCGCATGCGCAGATCCGATTTAATCAGTAGATGCACGATTGTTCATAAGATCAAAATTTTCAGAAAGTCTTTAAAAAGCAAAAATGTCTTGTGTTTTACGTTTGTTATGTTATTGGTAAGGATTCTCATGTTCCCATTTGACTCTTGATGCACTACACTCCACCCAATTTTTCAAAATCTCTGAACCTTCGGCTTCCTTCTCATATTGTTTGCCATTTGTTAGAATGTTAAGCAGAAGCTTTCTTTGTAAAAAATGGTATTTTAGTTTACGACAATGTTTTGGTGCTAATATCATTCTGGATGAATAATCCAAGGAGAATTCCCTTGTTCGAAACTCCTTCAACCGATATGTCGTGTGCAGGGGAAATGCACGCCTCATGTTGAGCCTGATTTTACGGCCACTTATTTAGACGGGATTATCGTTATGATAATGATGGTATCAAAGAAAGGAAGATTTTCGCATGGTTATGGAACCAAAAAAGTATTGGTTACCAGAATTAGTGGATGTTAGATAAGACTATCAATTTCTATGATTTTTCAAAGTTGGATAAGCGCAAGCGCTAGCGCCACCCGATGTTTTTAAAAACGTTGGGTATGGGAGCAAAGGCTTCAATATGTGTGAAAATGGGGGCCAGAAGATATCGTATGCAGCGTTTTTTAGAAACAGAGAGAACACAAGTGAAGTCGTGATTTTATCATTTAGTCGGTATAACTTCAGTTGGCGCTGCGCCTTTGTTGGCTGGTAAATTTGAATTTTGTTTATATCACACGTAAGATTAACCATTTCTTAATGATTCTGCAAAATTTCACATTCGTACGTTAATTTTTATTTGAAATTCATTAGTTTTTATTTCAATAGTATTTTAAGTATCTTTATATGTTGCGTTTCTTTTTTGAGAGAGTATATTATATAAAATGTTCAGCTTATTTAGCCCTACAAAAGTCTCTATAGGGTCGAAGTTGTCATATGACCCCTTAAAGGGGTTACAGCCCCAAAAATAACGTTTTTTTCATATTTTTTGCCTATAGAATGAAAACCATAGCAGATAGAGAGAAGCTGTTGCTTGCTTAAATGTTCAGTTCATTTGGCTCTACAAAAGTCTCTATAAGATCAAAGTTGTCAGATGACTCCTTATAGGGGTAACAGCCCCTAAAATGACATTTTTTCATGTTTTTGGCCTACAGAATGAAAACCATAGCAGATAGAGAAAAGCTGTTGCTTGCTTAAATGTTCAGTTCATTTAGCGCTTCAAAAAATTTCCGATAGGGTCAAAGTTGTCAGATGACCACTTATAGGGGTTATGGTCCCTAGAATAACATTTTTTCATGACTTTGGGCCTATGGCTACAGAATGAAGCTATAGTAGATGGAGAAAAGCTGTTACTTGCTTAAATGTTCTGCTCATTTAGCTCTAGAAAAGTCTTTACATGTATAGGGTTGACTCAAGACCAGGTGAGCGATTCAGGCTCCTGCGAGCCTCTTGTTATATTTTTATTTTCAAAATAACAACATTGATTTATACAGTCAATTTGTAACTTATTAAGAACCCGCTTGGTTTAAATTTATTACGAACACAAGAAAGCAAAAATATATGAAATATATCAAAATACAGATAACCATGTTTTTTAATGCCTTTGCATGTTTTGCAAAGCCAACACTTATGTTTATGCTTAGATTTTATTTTTTAAACAGTTCAAGTGTTACCACTCAAAATCTCCGTCGTACAATCTACACAACAAGAAGCAAAGGTTTACCAAGGGGTAATCATAAACAAGTATCCTCAATCCGAAAAGACAATCTGTAGGCACAAAACTAACTCATCAAACCAAACCACAAAACAAACAAAAAGCACATACAACGCCGTTCATATATTCGTTTATCTCAATTTTACAGAAATAGAAATAGAAATATTTTATTTGACCAATCATGGACCCACAGGGGACAATGACATACATGACATTAATAATTTTAATACAATGTTCAAACAAATGACAGAACAAATATAATGATATATAACAATTTTAACAATATTATTGGTATATATTTTGCATCAGATGAAGGATTAACATTTATCAGTATTTTAACAGAGATACCCAGCAGCACAGCCAAGGTGTGAGACAGTTTTAAGGCGTTAAGTACTAGTAAATGTTTGTTCCTCTGCAAAGGACACCAAGGGACGGTGCTAAGGAAATGCGATGATCAGTGTCATCTGCATTCCTCTTCGTGTCCAGTGCAGAGTCACCAACAGTGTAACTCCACATAGATTTAAATATATTTGAGGATATATATAAGAGATATAAAGTGTCTGTTTATGGATTCGTCCTGCTGCAAGGGTCACCAAGGGACGTTGCTACAGGAAATGCGATGCTCTATATCATCTGCATTCCTCCTCGTGACCAATGCAAAAGGACAAACAAATACAAACCATTATACCATATTCAACTATCAAAATTAAGGACAAAATGTTTTAATAAATGTACATAATTCTTTAAGTACGGCTTCATTCTCACACGACATTAACCATATAAACTTATTTTTGTCTTAGAGATTAGCATAGTTATCACAGTGGAGATGAATATTATTATTCAGCTGTTCTCTATTATATTTTGAGCAGTGTAACAAGAAATGAATCTCATCTTCTATCTCACCAGAGCTGCACTGCTGGCATATTCTCTGTTGAACTGGTGTGTTCTTATAACGACTAGTTTCAATTTGAAGGTGGTGTGAGGAAACTCTGAATTTTGTAAGACTTCTCTTACATGTGCACATGCAAACATAATTCTGTCTAGTATATAAAATTGCAAATAGTTTCTTTACTTCTTCCCATCCATCTTTTGTGAAAAAAAGTCGGATTGAACTTAAATTGTGAAATAAGATTTTTGCATTTTTTGCAATTTTAAGTTGATCAAGTTACTAGTAGGTTCCTGAATGTACAATGTATGGTGTTTGTTGCAATCTCGTGTCCAACTTTCCATGTCAAAATAGGATTTTTTTCCCAATAGGCAATAGCCAAAATCCATGTTTCAGCTAACAATAATTTTGAGAATAAAGTTTTTCAAAAGGTTTTCCAAATTATTTAAAGTAATATTGTAATTATTCTGTGTACCTAAAGCCAAAAACCGTGTTTTAGCACTCAAAGGAACGCGCGTTCAAAACATATAAGAGCGACATTTTATGACAGAAAAATATCTAACAAACAATATGTAATCGAATATAAAAGTTGTTACCGTAGCAACGTCATAAATAAAAAAGACGTCATATTTCATCAAAGATCCTGGCGTATCGCTATTGTAACGTCACAACATTGTGGAATTGGCGACGTCATTCAAAATTTTAATATAGCAGCAAGAGGGTTAATAACATGTTAGGGATTTTTCATAACCCTAATTTTATGTCGTATGGAAAGCCGAAGTGGATCTCCGCAATAACAATTTATTCCTTTATTCTATAATATAAATAATTCTTTAACATATTTCATTATAATCAACTAAGTGAATGAAAAAGGATATTCACCTGGCAAAGTGTTATTCACCTTAAAAAATGGTGGGAAATTTGATGACGTCGTGACGTTACAGTATTTTTCTGTTTGGTTTAATTCTTTTTAACATTAAATGGTGCCAATTCAAACTGGTCTCTAGTCACAAGTGGAATACCACAAGGAAGCGTTCTTGGTCCAATCTTATTCACAATTTACATCAACGACCTTCCAGAAGCAATTGAAAATATGACCAAGCTATTTGCAGATGACACCAAACTATACGCTGTCACAAACAACGAAGAGAACAAAAAAGTCTTCAAGACGATTTGAAAAAACTCGAAAACTGGTCAGATAAATGGCTCCTAAAATTTAACAAGGCTAAATGTAAACATATACACTTAGGAACAGAATCTAAGACTCAATATAGCATAGCCGAACATCAAATTAAAACAACCACCAGCGAAAGAGATTTAGGAATCATTATATATAGATAATAAACTAAACTTCCAGGAACACATAAATACACAAGTCAAAAAGGCCAACCAAAAACTTGGGATTATTAGTCGGACTTTCAAATACCTAGATAAAGAGATGTTCGTTTCCTTATATAAAGGCTTAGTCAGGCCACATCTAGAATATGGTAGCTGCGTATGGTCCGTAATAAACAAGAGAGAAGCAATCGCAATTGAAAATGTTCAACGTAGAGCTACAAAACTGGTAAAAGAAATCAATCATCATAGCTATGCAGATAGACTAATAAGCCTTGGACTACCATCATTACAATGCAGGAGGGCCAGAGCAGACATGGTTGAAGCCTTCAAAATAATAAAAGAAATAGACCAAGTAGAAGCAAAAGACAAAATGTTCCCCCTCAAAGATACATCAACTAGAGGCCACAAATACAAGATCTACAAAAAGCACTGCAGAACAAACATATGCAAATTTAGTTTTTCACAAAGAATAGTCGACACCTGGAACTCTCTCTCCCCAAATGTCGTAGAAGTAGACAATATAAATAGTTTTAAGAGTGCACTAAATAAATATTGGAAAAACTTTCCAATAAAATTCGAACCAGATTTCTATGGACCGGAAGCTGGGGCAACAAACATTATTGAAATGGATCAGAGAGGCATTATGCCTAATTGACGATCTCACAGACAAGGTAAGGCAAGGTAAGGTAAATGTGCAGTGTTATTGACTTTTGAAAAACAGATATTCACTGAGCCCGAAGTTTTTCTAAAGTCAATAACACTCACATTTATCGAAACAAAAGACAGTAACTGTTTTATTCTATTATCCAATATCTTACAAAAATATGCATTTGAAGTGTTAAAAACCCCACTTTTTTTGTTTTAAACCAAACAGAAACATACTGTAACGAGGTCATCACCTTTCCTGTCATTTTTCAAGTGAATATCACTTTGCCAGGTGAATATCCCTTTTTATTCACTTAGTGGATTATAATGAAATATATTAAAGAATTATTATATTATAGAATAACACTGCACATTTACCTCAACAAAAGACAGTAATTGTATATTATTTTCCGTGAATTGTGATTTGTTGAAATAATTTTCTGTGCATCGTGATTGGATATCTCAGCAAAGTATTTTGTCCGTGATTCGTTTTAGGCATGCTTTACAGTGATACGCTGTCAAACTTTTATCCATGAACAAAAAATTAGCCATGTTTCCGTGTTTCGTTATTTGCATGTTTTATTATTCGTGATCGGGACCCCCCGCCCCCCTTAGAACTTCCATCCTTCGAAGATAAAATCGTATCTCTTTATACGACTAACGTTAATGATTTTGTCGGAAAGTCAGTGTCTCAATTTTGTTTTCGGTATCAAAAATAACTTTATGAGTTGAATTCAGATTTGTCTTATTTTTTGCCGGCTTGTTTTTCAATTATTAATAAGTTGTCACTATCTCAAATCGCCACAATATCGATTTGCCGAAGTGAATGGATGAAAATATTAATAAGAAAATTCTTATTGTTATTGTCCTAAATGATTCGGTCTCCGTCCCGTCATCCTTTTAGAATAAGTTGATATGAAAATATTGGTTTAGAACACAATTTTTATCAAGTCTGTAAAAGGGGGAGGGAAAATCGAAATTGGGTATTGAAATCTGTCCTTTATTCAACAATCAATTTTCAATATTTTTATAAAAAAATATTTGAATTTTTCATTTGTAAAGTTAAATCAAACAATCAATCATTTTCTTGATACACCATACCAAATTACCAAAATTACGCTAACTTTAGTATTTTGTTCTTTTTCATCCATTCACTTCGGATGACAGGAAATTGGAATGTAAACAAATCCTCGTGTTTGGGAATTTTTTTCTCACACAAAAACCATTCCACCTTTTTAAAAAGTGCATGACAGTGTTTGAATTTATGCAATTTTCACATTTAAAGAAAAAGACTAAGTGGTAAATGCAAATTAAAGTGTAACAAATTATAAGTTTATTGTATTTGTTTCTCTTAATTTTTTACTCTCTCTAGGATAAGGATCTTGGTTCATGAGGAAGTGTCTGGACGTCCACGCCGCGTGGACGAATAGACTACAGGCTGCGCGTCCACGCTTCCGGTATTTGCATTTCGGCATGCACATTTCGCATTAATGTGAACTTTGAAATTTCCAGGTACAAATAATGACAAAGAATTCAATTTCATACTACAATGAATGGAAGTTCAGTAAATGAAAGTTCTAATTTATATAAACTTTAATAACGAGAACAAGTAGTCAAAATCTTTAGAAAAAGGAGAATATTCGGCAAAAAACAACAACAGGATGCGGAATTTCGGACATCCCAGCAACGTCCTAACAGAAAACACAACAAATCAAGGCCCTGGAAACGGTCATATTTGCCGGTCATGTCCGAAATTTTGTCCAAAATGACCGATCAAAAATTCCCCAAATCGGACATTTAAAATTTTCTTTGCACAATGTTTTATGTCAGTCGGTCATAAATTCATTAATTGGTCTGCTGAGCATCCGGTGGGTGGTCATTTAATCTCATTAATAAGCCTGACTGTGGTGTCAAACACCGGTGTGAATGCTAATTAGCCTAGGTAATCGGTCACACCTGTCTGATCATGGCCACGGCACGTGCAATGAAGAAGATTTACCTGTAGATAATTAAATCAATAATGTTAATTAACTGTACCAAGTTGTTTGTTTTGTTTATTTAGAAATCAGATCTTAATAAAATTGACAAAAACACACTCAATTGGTCAAAAGACTTAGAGTGTTTGTACACTATAAATAAATTTGTTTACATAATGGAGTTCAATCATTACGCATGTGCAAGATAAAAAAAAATCTGAAATATTACCAACTAATAATTAATAACCAGATACCTATATTGTGATATATTTCATTGAACAGAATATCTTATTTGCATTTCTCAACACTTTTTGTTAATTTGGTTTCCTTTTGAAAACAAAATATTTTTTTTGTATGTGTCATTCATACCAATCTACTTCCTCTTTACCTTTACTTTTACTTTCAGTTTCACTTTTGTATGAACGATCTTTGTATCAAGTAAATCAAGCAATTTTAATAAACCATGAGGAATATTTTAAACAACTTATCAGGATATCATTTTCAGCATATTGTAATATTTCAAACAAGCAAGTACTTATTTAGGTAATACCTGATTGACAGAAGATTTCAAGGAGGATAGAGGAGGGGGGCATTAGTCTTCAACATAGGAAGGAGACAATATATTATATGACATTGCATAAGAAGTGGTCATTGAACATTAAAAATTTCGGGAAAAATGACCGAAATCAACTCAGAAAATTTCCAGGGCCTTGCAACAAATCCCAACAATTTTTTTTTTTCGTATGCACATTGACTCTTAGAATATATCAAATAATGATAGAGACTGATCATGCTGATTGTTCAAGCTATAGATTTTTAGTACCAACTTTTATCATTTGAATTCTGGCATAATATTGATAGATAAGAGCAAGTCCTTGTTCTATCATAAGTATATGTACTAGTGTATGCCGAAAGCTTAAAATTCCTGTGGAAAGATTCTTTCCGTGTCCGACTGATAGCCTAACTGTTTCATGTATACAGGGATTAAATAAAACTGATTGTTTTGGACATCCCTGATGTATACGATTTTAATATATCTTCACTGCAATTATTTTTATGCAGTCTGCATTAAAACGGTTCGGTTAGAGTTTTCTGGTTTCTTTTAGACCATAATTACGTTTTTATATCATTCTTTATATTTTTTTTTTCGAATTCCCAAAGAATTATTGTTTACACTGCATTCCCTTTGATGATTTATAAAAATTAATAAAAACAATTACGAAATTCTAGCAGTTTTCGCTAATTTTCGCTTATTTAATACTTAAATTGTATATCAGTGAATATTAAAATACATTTTTATGTTTAAATATTAATTACTTTATTGCTCGACGCATTGGGAAGTTTATGAAAATTACGAAATAACGGAAATTGTCCGGAAACAATCCTTAATTACTCGTTATATCGGAAGCGTGGACGCGCAGCCTGTGGACTATTCATCCACGCGGCGTGGACGCGCAGACACTGCCTTTTAATGACATGGTCCGTTAACATGTACTTCTATATGTATTTAAACCCTGACAGCACATGAGTCAATTTATTATACACAAGATTGCATGTAATAAAGGTCACACATCAAGACAATATTTCACAGCAGACACTATTTTATGTTACACTATTACATGTCTGAAAAAATGGTAGTTTATTTCTTATTTTTCATTTTTACAATTTTTACCCTGTGTAAATCGGGAGTGGAATTACAGTTTATTGATGCTTAAGCAAAAATGGCAGTAAACATGTTAGGCTAGGCCTGATAAAATAGATATGGAAGTGGGGAGGGGTAACCAGAATCTAGCATATTTTTTTTGCCTATGATTATCCTCAAGTCATTTAGCATTAGACATGTTTCAGTGTTTGGGATAATCTCCTTGAGCTTCCTCCACCATAGACCTGTAAATTACATTCAGATCTATGCCTCCACTAACTAGAGGCAAATCATTTTTTTTTTCAACGGAGCTAATATCTAAACATGATCAAGAAGATTAACTTATATCAAGCTTTTAAGTTTCAAATCCTTGAATTCAAGGATAACACACTCATTTTTGGGTATCCTTGATTTGTGGCATACTCTCCAATCCGTTATATTGGGATTATTTTATAAGGAGTTGTCTGGGGTTTACATTCATGACATTTGTACTTTCCCTTCATACAAGTTGGTGTTATGATCCTTGGTAAAAAAGGATTGTGTACAGTACACCAACAGACATACTGTGACTGATCACCGTGATAGTGGTACACCACTCTTAGAGACATAACAAATATCTTTTTTGTTGTTAAAGATTTTATTAAAATTCTTGTTACATTTTGAAGGAATGATTATACAGAAAAATTTCCAAAAAGAATTTTTGAAAAATCTTTTACCACAAAAAAGATATTTGTTATGTCTCTAAGAGTGGTGTACCACTATCACGGTGATCAGTCACGGTATGTCTGTTGGTGTAATTTGTAATTGATTTTTGGGGACCCAAAAGTGGTGAAAAATGCTACTTGTTAGTTTGATCGTGCTGGTTAACCAAATGTTCCCAAATTTTAGAATAGTGTTTTAATATATCCTGTAAAACAATGAATTGCATTGATTTGTGGGGGTCTCCCCTTTATTCCTTTACATTTTGTAGATATAAGGGGTCCAAATGGTGTAAAAAGTTCTAATATTTTTACATTGCTTTATTTGTTCCCATAATAACCATCATAACTTGTTTGGATCTGGTTGGCCAATTGCTATGAAATGTATGGAATTTGACAATGATGCTCCTTATAATATACATGTTGTAATTCAACCATGGATGGAAGTATATTGATTTTGGGGGTTTCCCCTTGGCCCAAAAAGGGGACAAAAATTTGTTATGCTGGTTTGATGAATATGATTTTACCTACAAATTTGTTGTGTTTGTAATATTGAAGGAAAAATAAGGGAATTAAAAGTATAAATCAATGTTTTTAATCTACTAGATTTCTCTGATGTCAAATTTTTATTTGTCTAGGGAAAAGAAATGTCCAGCCCACATTTCAGCCATACTAATCTAGCAACACAACCTGAACAGTCACTATTAACACAAGAAATACCTTGGAACAAAACTGTTCACCCACCTCCCAGTGGAATGAATAATGCCCAAGGTCCAAGGTTTCCTCAAACTCATCAACACTGGAGACAACAAGGTCCACCAAACCAACAGACATTTGGAGGAAATCAAAGTAGACCTCCCCTTCAACAACATAATTGGAGAAATAGTGGTCCTACAAATCCAAATACTGGACAGAACTTTGGATGGGGTTGTCCTGCAAACACAAATGCAAATCCACATTCATCAAATTGGGGCAACAGCAACATGAACAACCCGTCCCATCACCCAGCTTGGAGAAATGGTCCACCTAATCCTGCACATGTAGGCAACAGGCCACAGTTTTACCAAGGAAATGATCCAAACAATCAGAACTTTCCAAGAGAAGTAGAAACAAATCCTTATAATCAAAATTTGAAGGTTTATAACAGAAGAGGCAAACAATCTCACCCTAATCAAGCTCCAGGATGGAATAATCCTCCAGGACCTAGATTTGGTCCAGATTCATTTAGAAACCCAAGACCTATGGGCCCATACTCACATGGACCAAGGAATGGTCCACCAAATGACTATTTTGGAATGAACAATTATAGGGGAAATAATCCAAGTAATTATTACGAAGAGTGGGGCACAGCAAGTTACAGAGACAATATTCCAAATCGGAACGAAGGGGCAGGTCTTCATAATAATCGTGGCAACAAAAGAGGAAACTTTAACCAAAGACCAGGTTCTAACAGAGGTGGACGCTTTCAAAACAAGAAAGGAAATAAGAAAAAGGTATAAATTGTATAATTACATGTATTTGTACCATTTACAGGTAAACTTATCACAGATTTTAAAAACAGTTAGAAGTAAAAAGCTACACATAGTACACATATACATGTATGTATGAGATGCTAACATTTTAGCACATACTAATTCATGTGCCTAGATTACATAGATAAGTTCGTAATAATTAACAAATTCCGCTTATCCAGTGGTTCCCTTTGAAGGCGGTAGAAGGCTAAATAGCGTTCTACTTTAACTCTGTGACCTGCTACTTTTGCCAAAAATAAAGGAAATGTTTTTACTTCACAATTTTAACCTTCTACTTCAAAATATAAGGAAAACCCTGCTTATCAGATTAACAACATTACCATTGAATACCATATTAACATGTAGGTTTTTACTATTCTTAAACCAAATTCAATGAAACAAATTGCATTATATTGTTTGGATAGTTTGAGGACATTTACCACAAAAAGTACATGTAACACTGATGGACTAGTATAAAAAGAACATATTTTATTTGCAAAATAAGCAAAATAATTTACAAGTTGCACTTACTTGTAAAGTTTCCTTCTACACTTATATTTTTACAAAACAATCATTATAAAATGTCATGTAATTGCAGTAGTTAAGTTATAATGCATGAAGCATAGTCATGATAGTGGTAGAAGAAAAAAACATATTAAAAGTGTATATTGAATTTATTATCTGTAGAACAACCAAAAGCCCAGCCCAAAAGAGGAGGACCTGCATGACAAGTTTTACTGTGATACATGTGACAGGGGATTCCCCACTGAAGAAAAACAGAAAGAACACATTGATCAACACGAAATGGTAAAACAGGAGTTAATGTTTTGTTACACTTTGAAAGCTTTAAGTGCTTAGTTTCTTTTGAAAAATTATTATTAGGGCATTGCAATGAGTTCTATAAGTACATAGGCAAAAAGCTAAACTAGGTATAGATTGAATTTGATTCAGTAATTGAAAATCATTTCAGGATTCATATTTAAATGAAATGCTGATCTGTCAAATATTTTTTTTGGAAAAACTATGATTATATTTACTGACAAGTTGGCAAATTTACCAATACATGTACTGATTTTACTTCCATTATTACTCATTCTACAATAATTGTCAATATCTTTGTAGTGTCCATATGAGGGATGTTCCTATGTAGCAGCTCCAAAGTTGGTGAAAGTGCATGGAACATTGGTATGTTTTTTTGTCATTCATAGAAGATAAAAAGTGTATTCATTTGAACAAACACTTAAACACTTTTCATTGTTTTGTTTTTACAACAAGACTGGAAATACATACTTGTGTGAAATACATTCACATGACATAGCTGCCTCAGTGTTAACCTGAAATTGCAAGTAAGCAGCAATCATCATTGTACATGTTTACCAGTGATTAATTTTTAGCATTAATCTCTAAATGTCCATCGTTCTAGAAAAAAAAAAAAAACTTTGTATAGTATTTTTATGTCCCCTGAAATGTATTGCAAAGCTTAGGTACAAATGTACTATCCATCATCTTGCAGTACCGGAGTCCTAACCCCATCAACCTATGGCATCACAAAATATTTTGTCACAGTTTTCCAAGCAAAGCCATTCTATGCAAGTCACTCCTCTACTTCCAGTTTGTCGAATATCAGTGATTCGGAAGTATTTTCTCTTTTACTAGACATGTCCTGTAATCGTGTACATTGCAATGGAATGAGTCAAAATATTTTACTGGACCAAGCAAATTTTGACCAGATTTGTCCTGTGTCCGTCGTACCTTAAGAATTACTGGAATATTTCAAGACGCAGCGGCAGGCCACTAAGTCTTCCTCGGACAATGGCTATTCTCATGATTCTAGTTATATATTGATGTAATTGTAATTAAAACACCTGTATTTCTTTTATGTATAGCAACATAAGAGTGGACTTGCAAAGAAGGTGTGGTCATTAAAGTCTCAGGAAGATGTAGAGAAGTGGAGGGAGGAAAGAAAACAGTAAGTAAAATAACATAGAATTTTCAGTTTAAACCTTATTTATGCTGTATTCATGGTTTATATATTACAGTTTAATAGATTTTGATTGAATTTGACATTAATGAAATGCATTATATAATGCAGATGTGCATAATGCTATCTCTCAGGGGGGGCCTGAGTGGCATACTTTTGATTACTAGGGGATAATCTCTCAGATGGTGTTCAAGTCCCGCTTGTAATTTACAAAAAACAGGACTTCCCCATCTGTATGTGGTAAGATTTGTCATTTACCTGATCAAGGTCGTGGTTTCTGCAGGGTACTCTGGTTTCCTCTACCAATAAAACTGACTGTCCTCCATGGCCCAGGTGCTTCGAAAAGGGAGTTAAACCGCAACACACACTCACACACACGAATCAATCAGGGGAGATAATTGATCTTTTCCATCATAGTGTTCAATAATAAGTGGGGCTATCTTTTTGTGATCTGACTCACAGATTTATCTGTTTTAAATGAACTTATTGGTAACAAAATGATAATTCAAGATACGTTTATAAATACCTTGTTTTCAGAAATTTCCCTACAGCAGAAAACATAGAAAAGAAGAAAGCCTTAATAGCAGAGAGGATAGCAAGAGGAGAAGTTTTGGAGAACAAATATTTTGGGTATTTATAACCGTCATGGCATCTAAAAGTAATTTTATTTTGGTGTATACAGATTTGCCTCCAAGCATGAAAAACATTACATAAAAAGACAATTCAGGTCATAATTGGTTGTACAAGGAAAATACAACATTTTTGAGGTCTAAACGACCATCTAGAGGTCTATAACTTAATATTTGTTTTCAAATTGTCAATCGAATTGTCTGCAATTTTAAGATGATTTAAACTAAAAAACTATGTACATAAAGATAAATGTATTGAAATGAAATTCTACATAGTGATTTCAGATCTTATGAGCATTGAGGATACACATACCTGAAATGAACCCAAATCCATCAAATACTTTGTCAGTTATATAGTTGTTCTCAAACTCTTTCAAAATTTTTAACTCTTTTCTTTTTTCCTACAGTAAAATGAAAGGGAAAAACTATAAGAATTCAGATCTGAAAGGTGCAAGAAATGACAATAGAAAAAGAAATTTATCAGAAAACGCTGATGAATCAGATAGTGCAAAAATTTGTAAAACTGACGGAACAGGCGATGAAGGAGAGGATTCTGGGAATGAAAATGAAGGATCCAAACGTCGTGAAGACAAACCATTCATGACTCCAGAAATAAAAAGAGCCATCAAGCAAAGAAATAAGGCTTGTACCAAAGCCAAGAAAACCAATCTTAAGGAGGATTGGTCCAAGTTCAGAATCATAAGGAGGAAGGTGGTATCATTGATAAGAAATAAGAAAATGGAATTGGGGCTGGAGACAAATGCAGATAGGAGAATGAGTAGAAAAGGTATGTTTGGGGTATAATTATGTTATCTTTTAATCTTCCAAAAACACATTAGATTTTCCAAGCAGGAGTTTTTGTGTGAAGGAATGACTCAAGTTAAAGTTTGTTAAGATCCATTTATCACCAACTGCAAATGGATGAGGGATAATATTGGTCAGTTGGTATAGGTATATCATGGAAAGTACAGTACACTCAGAGAGGATTGATTCTCATACTCCGATTTCAGTGTCCAGTGATTCACAGAGTTTCATATGTACAGAGTAAACTCTTAAAATTCTCCAAGTAATTTCTAGAAATTTTACTTTTTTCAGAGTATTTTGGAGTTGCTTATTACCTTGTGTATTATAATCATTTTCACCTGACAAGAAAGACAAGAGATAGGTGTTACTTCAAAAGGTTTTCAAGGCAAAAAAAAAAAACTCCAAGTTCAAAGTAATTTATGACCCTTTGGAGAGAGTACTCCTAAAACCCTCCTAGATTTTTATGGCTTTTCTTGGAGTTTCCTGGAGTCATTTTAAGATTTTCCTCCGAAATGGGAGTATAAGAATCAATCCTCTCTGAGTGTATGTCAGGTTGATCTATGTATACATTTTCTGCTTAGAAGTTTTCTTTCATGTCTATATCTCAGCAACCTCAAGTGTTAGAGGGATGATAGTTTAACAGTGGGTACATCTTGGATGTATTAGATGTCATGTGCAAACTACTCCCTTAATTTTTGAATTGAAGTTTTGAAATACTATGCATGATCAACAAAAAAATGTGAAGTGATTGAATGTCTACGATGTAAAAACAGAAAAATATGCTTATGTTTCAGAAAAAGAACAACTAGACTCATCAAAAGAGGGTATAGATTCTGACGAAACTCAGAAGGAAGGTAAAATTATAGAAATGTGTTATTCTGTAATAGTTTATAATCAACATGTAAACATCTTTCAATGACAAAATAGTTGTTAATATCTGGAATTTAGAGAGCAATTAAATTGTCAGTGGTAATGATGATTTACACAATAAAATGTATCAGAAAGAATCACCACTATAATTGTTGAAAATTTAATGCAATTTTCTTGTCTTTTAGAAATGTTTTTAAGTAGCACTCCACCTAAGAATCATGCGAAATTGAAGAAAAGTGGTTCATGGATAAAAAGGCTACAGTGGTTTATTTTTAACAAAAGATAGTTCAAAGTATACAAAATAAGAAATAAATAACAATTTGCTCATAACTGTCTAGTCCTGGGAGAAATCTTGCCATTTTGTTACAATGGTTTCTATTGAAATTATTGACAGTTTTAAGAGTTATCTCCCTTTCTTACAATTTTCCAATGCATTCTATATTATTTTTTCTCTCAGGACCAAGGCTTGTTTGGAAAAAGAGTACAAAATATCGAATCAGGGTGCTAGTAGGAGTAACATATAAAAAATAAAGTGGTGTAGGCTTTCCACCCATGAATCGCTTTTTGCATGGTTCTTATAAAAAGTGGTACTTAATATTTTAGTTTCTTCTTAACACATCAGATTTATACCAAATTCCATAATAAAAAACTATGTACCTTTACAAGTTTACTCCAAAGAGTAAAAAATAATTAAAGTATTACAGTCATGACATGGCAGTGGAAATTTATTTATTTATCTTTTTAGGTAATGACATACAATTTTTATCCATATTGAATGGAATTTTATGTATTTATTTTTTTTTACCTTCAGAAAATGTAATGGAGTCTAAATCTACAGAACAGAAAACAAATGAAGAAGGTAAAGCATATATTTTTTGTTAAAAAGTTTGTACTTCTACTGCAAAAACTTGATGTAGCTTTTAATCAATAATTGATTGTTGTTCATCAATTATATTCTCGTTGTGTAAAATTACCAACTAAGATTTTCTGTTTTTATGTTATGAACATGGTAATTTTTCAAGGGACTAGATTTTCCAATAATTAAATAATTTAGTAGCTAAGTTGAGTTTTTGTAAAGATTAATGGGTCCTTGGTATAACATGTTATACTGTGAATTCCTTTTTATTCGTGGGGTACCAATTTTCGTGGTTTTCGTGGGTAGGCTGATCAAGAATCCAACAAAATAATAACTTGTTGGAATTGCTATTTTGTGGTAAAAACCTTGGATATGATCTACTTTGTAGACCGATACTATATGGCCACTAAAGTTTATTTAAATTGTTTTTCAAGCTATTGGGGAACAGACATACCTTGAATATTAGCTTATCAATCATTAAATATATCTTGGAAAAGATTTTGTAATGTATATTTGGCAAAACTCAAAGGATTTTTTTGTTTTATTTAAGAATAAATACACTTCCGGTTTATTGAAATGTTTTGTTGTAAAGTGTTCATTTTCAATATTCTTGTGTACTGAATATGTACATTGGAAAAAAATACTGAGTACATAAAATATCAATTGAAATATTTTTTAAATTGTCAAAATCCTAAACACGGCCTGTCACCTGAAGCCATAAACACTTCCCAATCGTTATACAAACACCCTTAGATGATTTAAACAATGATAATCCCTTTGACCATCATAAATCAATTAAGTCTTGCCAGGTGTTTTTCACACCTTTACAGTTTATTCAATAAGATAATCAAGCTCTTTAACACATAAATCATTGGCAATTACATAATTAGGAAGAAAATTAACTGGCATATGTTTATTTAAGAATAAAAAGTTAAATTTAATATACAAATAAAATGATCACTTCCATTTGCTGAAATCGTAAACAGATCAACAAATACCACAATTTTTTTTCTTCAAAATAAAAAATCCACGAATTTATGAATCCACAAACTTGCAAAATTTGGTTAAACCACGAAAATTGATACCTACGAATTTAAGTACTTTCACAGTAAGTTAATATGTTGTCTGAAAATTAGTGGAGGTAAAATTTAAAAAATGTTATTCCTTATATTAACATGATTAAACTACGCATATTTTTTTCATTTAACAGTACATCCATATGTTCTACTGGAAAATTTGAAATTTGATGTACAACTGACTTTGCATGACATATACTTTTTTCTCTTTTTCCAAACCATATTCATGATATTGGAGGGTGTAAATAGGGTTTAAAGAATAATGGCCAAAACATCTGTCAAAGTAAAAAATCAAAAATGGCTTGATTTTGTTAAACAAATGCAGGTGAGCAACAAATCTTGAAATCAAATTCCTCAGCATGGGACCCATGGTGATGGTACATACTAAATATCAAGAGGCTGTGATACTTAGTTGCTGAGAAAACTGTTGTTAATAATTATTTCCCTGCGAATCCCGCTGCCCACTGCCAGTCTGCTATTTTATAACCTAGATTTTTTACCATGTGATATCTGGCCAAAAAATTAACAGATAAGTTAATAAATAATGCCCCCTCCCAAATTAAGAATAGAGAATATTGACCTAGAATTAAATGAATAATGTGAAAAGTTTAGGAATAGTTTAAAGAATAGAGAAAAGGGCTATAAATTTGATTACAGTATCTAGGGCTCCCCATTATTCACACCTTCATATTGAAATTCTTTCATGTAATTTGACTCATTTTAGAATTAGATAATGGAAAGACAGAAAATGACGAAGATTCAGCAGAATGTCCTTCGGAGATACCAGTGGAGAAAATGTCAGAAGATGAAGAGGTCAAAGAGGGTCAAAGGGAAGTTGAACAAATCAGAGGGCATAGGTCAAGATGTAGGACAAAGAAAAGAGCAAACCACCAGAGAGGTCAAAGAAATTCAGAAATGAAGGCAAAAAGTAGAGAATCATTACTAGAGAAAGTATGTGTATCTCATGTTCTGTCTTTTATTAAATAATCACTGTAATTTTTGCTAAATTATTCTAATGCTTATAAAAGGTGAAAAGCTTTAATATAATATGTCATTTTAATGGATTATTCATTCTTAAAACAATTTGCCATTTTATAAAGCAATACATATAGCTAAATAATGTTCTTGTTATCCAATGCAATTGATATGGAATAGGGTTCAAATTAATTAAGTTAATGACTGGGTTTTGCAACAGTACACTGGCATTTTGTGTAAAAATAGATAAACATTATGAGGAAAACATTTCCAAATGAACATTATAGTTTTACAAGTAGTGATGATATAGTCTTAAATTTGATCCAGCAGATCTCCCTATTCTCAGATTGGTTTTTATGCCCATGCAACCAGTTGTCTGTACTTATTTCTCAGAAAGTGTACATTAGAATGATTTGAAATTCAGCAGGATGGTAGAGAATGATAAAGTGTTTGTCCAAAGGGACATTCAGCCCTGTAGAACTTATACTTCCAATTTAATGTGCTACAAAGTTGATTTGGAAGTCTATAGAAAAGTTAAGGTGTAAAATTATAGCCATCCTAATTGCCTTTATCCTACACGATAAATGTTATTATACAGGTCGGGTTTTCTAGATTTCGTTTGACCTATTAATCAATCAAAATTGTAAAAGATTGACCTTTCAAATGGGGAAAAATGGTAAAACTTTTTTGTTGGTTTGATAGTAAAGTTCCTAACATAAACATGTATTCAATAACTTCCTCGCTCATATTTCTCAAATACCAAATATAATTGGTTTTAAACGTCATTTTGTTTAACATAGGTAAATTCTCCTTATAAAGTAATGTTATGTTCCACTTATTGACTTCTATTTTATTAAGTGTATTGGTCAATGGACAATCAAAAAGGTAAACATGGCCATAAAATCTCCCTACTTGTCAAAGCTATTTGGGTGAAAAAATGTTTCTTTAATATGTTTATTTTTAATATGACATTAATACAAATACAACAACCAATTTTTTCACCGCTCATTTTAAAGATTTGTTTTGCGAGTCATGTTAAATTTAATTTTTTCATAAAAAGCACGTGTTGGCGATCGTATTTATTTATACTCTCTCAAAAACTATTGGTTAAAAGTTTGACGGAAACATTATCCTTAAAAGGTAAAATCTTCGACCTGTTATACATTATCTGAAAATAGTAATTTTAATTCTGTATTTTCCAGCTGTTAGCAAACGACATTAGACACGAAAGAAATGTCATCTTACAGTGTGTCCACCATATTGTTAAAAAGAACTTCTTTGGCATTGGTCAGCCTTCATGTGATCAAGCATCAACCAATGAAAATGATGCAAGTGCAGAAAAGATGAAAGAGTCACAGGACACTTTTAAAGTCAGTGATATTCCTGAAAAGACACAATGTGTAAATGCCATGGAAGCATGTGACTCTGATCCAAACGATGAAATTGGAAATCAGACATCAGATAGTGCAATTAATGATGGTGAATCATGTGACATAGAATTGACCAATGAAATTCCAGATAAAGCTACAAATGATCCAATGAATAGTGAAATGCAGAATAAAGTGGACAACTTACCTCATAGTGGTCTTTCTACATGTGAAATTCCTGATCAGATGCCCAGTACATAAAAGTAGCCAATTACAGAAGATAACAAAATTCTGATAGCAAATCAGAAAATGGTGTTTTCTTTTCTTTACACTAATAGCCAATAAAAATTTCAAAACATAATTTTTGACAATTACAAAAAGTTCAATTTTCTATGACATGTGTGATACTTATTTAAAACAGTGAAATCATCCATAACACTTATATCATGTTTATATTTGGATATAAGAGAAAAAAAGTCTTCATTGCAACTACATGTAGGATGCAAGCAATATATTAGGTGACCTATATGATTCAATGGAGAATTTATTTCTAGATATCAAAGAACTTTCTAGGCAGGGAAGTTTTAGTACTTCAAAACTATTTTGTATGAATAGTGTCTATGTGTGGTACTTGAATCACTATTTTAAAGTCTTTAGCCTTACGTTGAAAACTTAAATGGTACGATAATCAACAATTCTTTATTTACAAAAGTCGAAATGTTATTTCTTAAAAGTGTTTGTTATCAGAATTTTCATGGTCTACTAATGTGCTAGTGTATTGTTATTTTGTTACATGTAGTTTAGTATAAGCAGGAGGGTTAATGCTCTGTAAACAGGATCATAATTGTGTCACCCCCCACTTTTGTGGGGAGACACATTGTTCTTCCCTCCGTCTGTCTGTCTGATTGTCTGTCCATGACAAAGATTTTCAGCGCAACTCCTCTGAAACTACTGAACCAAATTCAATGAAACTTGGTTTGTAAGATAAGAAAGACACCATAATTACTATGTATTTGTGCAAATTACCAGGAAATTTTGATTCTCAAGTTTTTGTTGGAGTTATAGCCCTTTGAACTTAGAAATTTGCTGAAAATCCTAATTTATCATTTTGTCAGCACAACTCCTCTGACACTACTGAACCGAATTCAATGAAACTTTGTATGTGGGAAGGACACCATATGTAGTTGTGCATATTACCAGAAATTTTGATCCTCAAATTTATGTGGGATTTACGGCCCTTTTGAATTTAGAAGTTTTGAGGAAACTGGGGGAGACATCATTTTTGCAGGCAAAAACAAACTTTCATTTATGTTGTACATGTATAAAAGCAATCCTTTGGTACAGAAAGGTTTTCCAGAAATAGATTTATGTGTGTACCAGTCCTCATTGCTGATAGTGTAAACATTCAAGCATTAGTCAGATCATCAAATTTTGTACATTGATATGACTCAGGCATACATGGCATAGCACAGCATAATTATTTAATTTGCTTCATTCATTCATTTAATAGGAAAAAAGAGAAAGAAATGTTTAAACTTGATAATCCTAAAAACCTTGCTTAAATGCTCCAAATTTAGTTTTAGAAAAAGGCACGTAAATTCTGTGGTTGATTATGAAAATGGTACATCTGAGCGAGTGACTTTTCGCTCCAAATTTTGAATACTGACGTTGGCAATATTTACTTTATTGATATGTAATTTACAAAAATAAATGAAAAGCGCAAATAAATTACTTTGCCCCACAAATATTTTAAAATTTCTTCAATGTTTTAAAATACAAAATATGATTTCAGAAGAGACATTATCCACATCACACCTGTAACTTTGAGAAGAAGTCAATATCACCTTAGGCAAAGGAGTAAAACCATGAAGCTCTCAAATTGGTCTGGTCTTTTTACTAATTTTCAAAACACCACAACAAGAATTTTATAAAATATGAAGTCTAATGAACATGAAAGCAGCAATAACAAGCAAGTATATCAATGTTAAATTTTTGGGCCACTTTAATGCTTTGGTGGCTCTACTTCTTTTTTGTAGGAATTTGCCATAGAGCTCTCCACACTCGGGGGCACTTAGTTCCCGCTTGGAGATGTGCTTGCTATTACCTTTTACAATGACAAAACAGGGCAACCAAAAAATTCTCAATTCCATTAAACTATGTGCTGGCTCATCATTTATTTATAAAACATAAATAAGATAGAATCAACACAAAAGGTTTGAAGTCTGTTATCATGTTACACTGTTTGGCAGATAATTTTTCTGCTATTGCTTGTAAGGTTATGCCATCACTACATGTGAATGTTGTCTGTTAGCTGTTGTTTGTTGGTATTTTCACTTAAGGTTGATGGGGTGTCTAAAAATTTATCCATAGAATTTTTTGACATTTTGGCCAAGGTTAGCCCTAGCATTTGCCTAGAATTGTATTTTAAAATCATAAGGATTTTTGTAGAAACGATATCGAACATGCATGATTTTAGTACTTTTAATATAGGATCAAAAGGAAACATTCAAAATTCCTTCATCTTAGAAAATCTACTTCATAGATATTTCTTAAAATTTGTGAAAATATTTGTTTTGCATGGTTTTTAAAATATACGAAATAAAAAATTTAGTTCACCATCAAATTTTTTGAAATAAGTGAAAAAAGTTTTTCCCAATTATTTCTATATAAATTATCTCCCCTTAAAAAGTACGGGAAAAAATTCGCAAATTAGTCATAATTTATTCAAAGTTTTGTAATAATTATCAGTGTTGATGTTTACCTTGCTCAATAGAAATCAATTAGAATATCTAGCATTAAAAAAAAAGCATTTAAAGTTAGGATGATAGATGTGCAAAACAGATGCTCAATGATGGACACTTAAATAAGTTTTCCTGAAACTGTTGAATGGATTTGTTTGATACTTAAAGCAATTATCTTTACCATATTACCTACAAAATTCTGATTCAGAAGTGATTCAATAAACACATGGCCCTCATGGTTAAATAGAAGTAAATGGCAGGTTATTTGTAAATAATGAAAAATCCTAGATACCAATAGATATGAAAGTTGACTGCTGCTTCTGAAATTTTGGGTTATTTTTCTTGGGACTTTGCTCCTATTGTTTAAATTTCAATACTTCAAAGAACATTTGGCAGACATTTGAGCAATGTGTTTAACAGGAAAACAAACCTCTTTTGGGATGTAGTCATAGTTGAATTATAATTCCAAATTGTGAAAAGCTGCTTAACACTAAAAACATCGAACTGATAAAAGCTCATTGGAAGCTGTCAGATGACCCCTTATTGGAATTATGGCTCTTTTAACGTATTTAAGTAAAAGTAACTTTTTAATTATTTTGTCCTATCAGGAAAATTATTTGTAACAGAGAAAAGAAGCTGATTGCTTTAACCTTTAACAGTTTTATGTTAGTCTCTATTGGAATAAAAAGTTGTCAGATAACCAAATTACAGGAATTAAGGTCATATAAAACAAGAAAGTTTACTTTCCCGATATTCCTCAAAGAATGAAAACAATTATAAAAGATCCAGAAAAAAAACTATTCTTAGTTCATCTAGCTGTTATTTCATTAGGGTTATAAAGTTCTAATTATTTTAAAGGGTGTTTACTTCCATTACATTGAACATGTCTTTGTTCTCTAACATGGTACTTTGTTTTTATGAAACTTGTTAGGTTAGTTTGTCTATTACATGATTTGGGAACTGGTTCAATGTGCTTTAAAACAAAAATAGCTACTAATAGCCATGAAAATGCAAAAAACGGTCATTATTGAAGGTTCAACCTTCATGTAGAGTATGATACACTGCAAAAAATGCCACACATGTGAAAGACATGTAAAATGCCACACCTGTGTCACATGTGATTCACATGCGTTCCACATGTGTGTCACATGCGTTTGTAGACTCGCATGTGACACATGCGTGTATTACATGTGTGTCACATGTGTGAGGCACATGCATTCCACATATGTGAAACACATGTTGAAATTTCACATAAGCACGATGCATGCATAAAATCATATGAATATATTTCAAATTATTTTGAAATCTACACATGTGATACATGTGTGGCAGGAAACATCTAATTCACATGCGTGTCACACATATGTGAAACACATGTGACACATATGTATCACATGCGTGGCATTTTTACCGGTGTATATGTGGCGGAAATGAGTATCAAACCATAGATCATACCACATAATGATTTGTTACTTTATGTAATTTAAAATAACGAGAGAACATGCACTAATTAGAGAGATTTGAAATTTATAGATTCACACTACATAAATGAACTATCAATGCTTATGTTTTGTTCCAATTACGCATATGAAATACGTACTTTTTAGATTATCATACCGTTGTCAGAGGGGGTTCAAGGGGTTCGGACGAACCCCCCCCCCCCTTGGGCGAAAAAAATTTGAGAAAAATATAGGTAAAAACAAGCTATAATTTTGTTAAGCATTGTTAAAAATAGGAATATTTGGAAAGATCCCTCCTAAAAAAATTCTGCCTACGGGTATGATTATGGTTAGCATATTTATAGCTTAACGTTAACACGGAATGAAATAAAAATGTATAGCGGCCTCTCAAGTTGGGCGTATTTGTAAATTTGACATACTATTAGATGAGCTGAATTGCCGTTGGATATCATGGTTTATACGAAACCTTTATCCAAAAATCAGAAGACTGTGATAAGCTGAAACCTATTAACCGACCGCCCAGCATTTATATACCACTGAACACGAGTTTGCAACTGGTGTACAAGCTGGCAAAAATTATGTCTCCCCCCACTTTTGTGGGGAGACATATTGTTTTTGTCGTGTCCGTCCGTCTGTCTGTCCGTCCGTCTGTCCGTCACAAAGTTTGTCAGCACAACTCCTCTGAAACTACTGAACCAAATTCAAAGAAACTTGGTATATAGGAAGGACACCATATGTAGTTGTGCATGTTACCAGGAAATTTTGATCCTCAAATTTTTGTGGGAGTTATGGCCCTTTGAACTTAGAAATTCGCTGAAAATCCTAATTTATCATTTTGTCAGCGCAACTCCTCTGAAACCACTGAACCAAATTCAATGAAACTTGGTATGTAGGAAGGACATCATAAGTAGTTGTGCATGTTACCAGGAAATTTTGATCCTCAAATTTTTGTGGGAGTTATGGCCCTTTGAACTTAGAAATTCGCTGAAAATCCTCATTTATCATCTTGTAAGCGCAACTCCTCTGAAACTATTGAACCAAATTCAACGAAACTTGGTATATAGGAAGGACACCATATGTAGTTGTGCATGTTACCTGAAAATTTTGATCCTCAAATTTTTGTTGGAGTTATGGCCCTTTGAACTTAGAACTTTTTGGGGAAACGGGGGAGACATCGTTTTTGTAGGCAAAAACAAACTTTAATTGAATGTGTATGTTACGAAATCCAACACCTTGGCTTATTGAAACTTTCTTTGATGATAAGAACAAAGACGTCGTGTCTGTGAAAAAAATCTAAGCGCTAAAGCGTTTAAAGGCAAGCGAAATATATAGATTTATTCTCTGTTAAAGTATCAAAACGTTTGCGAAATAATAATTTTGGTGAGCGAAGAAAGGATCGTCATGCAGATGCTCTCAAAGTTAATGAACGCAATTGCACATAGAAGACAGGTATCGTGTACAAACGGTATCGATTGAAACACCCTTCGATTAAAATGTACTCGTTGCAATGATGCGTACTGAATTTATTAATGGGAATATAGAATCCTTGCATTGACCAATCAAATAAGAGAAATATTTATACGAACCAATCAAGTATGAATGCATAATGTATATTCTATCGCCTTTAACTAAATAGTTCGTCATGTAAAATGCAAAGGAATAAATAAAACTTGTGCTGGCCATAAAAAATGCCAATAAAAATGGAGATTTATTAAAGTGTTTATCATGTTAAAAAAAAAGAAAAGTAATGTAGAAAATAAAGCATTTTTTTCCAGACTGGATACAGGAAGATCAATCCGTTTAGACTGAAAAAAACCCGCTAAAATCATCACTACTCTATAGACTCCATAAGGCTTCGCTGCGCTCCCCAAAAACGCATTTAGATGGATAATCGTCCAAGGGTAATTGTATGTTCAAAGTGTTTTTACTGATTTCTTGGATCTTCTTATGCATTGTGCTTTTCATATTCTAGTCTGCTTTGAAATAGAGCTTAAATTTGAGGAGTCGTCTATAGACGAAACACGTTATAGCTAAAGGGACCGACCATTTAACTTGAAAGGTGGACCTTTGTATTTTTCTAAAAATTTTCTGAGGAAGGATTTTTGCTACTAAAATAATGCTAATAATGAAGAAAATCTGTCAGGACGCCTTTTAAGAATAAATTCTACATTTTCTGCGCTCTACGCGAAAAAAAAGTCAGACCAAAAGAAAAAAAAACACCCAAACTCCTCAAAGTTCCAGTCCCCGTCCCTAACGGGTTGGATCTATCTTTATCGGGAAGGATAGGCTTACTGCGAATTAGTTTGCCCCCTTAATTAAAGTGAAATGGTCCGTCCCTAATGTCAAAATGAATGTCAAAATCTATGAATTTTAAACTACAGATTTGATAAAAGAATATGGAGTATATGAACACGAGACCATAACGCATATTAACTCCAAACTGCTTGATTTTAATAGGCCGGATTTCTAATTCGGAAAAGAATTCCCCATCAGCAGCACTAGGACCCAAACATAGGAAATAGTATATAAATTTCAAAAATGTTATAAATGCATAAAACCAAAGAAATCCGAATAATACGTTATGCGAAATAAAGCTTAGTAAGAAAAAAATCTATGATGGAGGTAGTTAAACCTTGGGTTTTAGAATTTACAGGTTATAAACAAAGTACTTTTTGTTCTTATTACACACAGTTCACTATTAGCAGCATTATGACATTTCTCTATCTCTTTTCTAACCTAGCATGTCAAATCTTTGCACACTTTAAAAGGATCTGTGTAAAGTAAAGCACAATAAATAATAAATGGTGCTGAATAATTTTGTTGTTGTGTATTAGTAGCATGGTTTGGTATTGTATTATTTATTATTAAATTTGCTTGTCAAGGACGACTTGGCGTGGATCAAAATCAAAGTTGACATCCGAACATTTTTTTTCAAAATGATGAATTAATTATATTACTGCTTTCCTGATAAAATCTGGAACTTCTTTCAAACTTAAGAGAAGAAAAACATTCAGGTTTAATAAAAGAAAACGTGCTCCGAATACCACGCTTTGTAATTTTATCGACATCATTATTTTCTATGTAGCATTTCCTCATTCTAACGTATAACTTTTTTTTAATAATCCAATTTTGTAACGAAAGTATGGAAGATTTAAAAAGTCATTAAGTTTTTTATTGGAAAAAAACTCGTGCAAAAAATTGAATGTTTAGAAAAACTCACTTAAAGCGAATATTGATGACGGATTATTATTGTACAATACGTGTAACGCATGCTTATTTTTTCTAGCAAAAAGTAGTGGTGCTGATTTTCCCCATTGAATAAATGATCAAAATGGCGTTTACAGGATATTTTCAATTATGGGATTACCGGACTCTAGGATCACAGTGGAAGAGGCAGGGTCGGAGTCATTAAACCTGGTTTAACCTACTGTTTCATTTGTAATATCTGTACCATGCAGTCAGGAACATTGTGATCTACAATTACTCAGATACCATGGATATGTCATCCTCATTTGTCTATTCCTCTTGTGCATTTAGAATGATCATATAACACTTCGGTAATTTTGTTATTATCTTTATTTAAATGTTTTAACGCAATAATAGCACAACCTACCTTGCAACCTACCCATGAGATGTTTCAACAAATGTTAAACATGTGTTAAACATATGAAGTACATATGTGTAACATATTTTAACATATGTTCATCTTATGGTTTGTGCCCATATGTTAAATTCATAATCATATGTTTTCAAACCATATGTAAAAAGATACGACGAACATGTTATATGTGGTAACAGAATTCATACAATTGAAAATGTGAGTTATGCATTGGCAAGCCCGTCCGTCCCAAATTGCGAGTATGTCTTTTGGACATATTCTTGTTCTTATTTTTTTTTTAACAATTGTTTGTCATATAAAAACATAAAACAATAGGAAACATGTTTTCAGACATGTTAATCATTTGGACCCTAAACGTAAGGTTAACATATATTGAACGTAATGATAACATGTCTTTGCTAACTTATGTTTAACATATCTTGCAATTGTTGCTGCCTACCTATGAACTGCTTTGTTCTACTGTCTTAAGACCCTAATCATGAAACTTGTATAAAAAGTCTGTTACAAGCAGTATTTGTTCAAATTGAAACTGTAAAAGACGACGATTTGTCTCGCAAATGACAAGGTTTAGTTGATTAATGAAAGGATGGGTTGCGATAAGGCCCCTTTTCAGCCCACCGCTTAAGTCAAAATTAAAATAAAGTAAATCTTTTCACAAATTGTCTTGTTGGAAAGGTTATCATTTCTATTGTTTTAAACAAACGACTGTAGTTGAAAAGCTTATTTTATCTTTTAGTTAATGGTGCTTGAAATAAACCACCGCAAATGATTTTAACATTGTGCCTATGGGAAAGTGGCGCAAATGAGAGATTTATATCCTTCCCGGAAGTATAGTCTTGCACGCGGAACCAGCTCCATATTTTATTCAAAAACTTGTATTACTAAAACACATCTTTTGTGAAAGTTTCAAGCTGGTTCCGCGTGCAAGGCATACTGAAAATTTAAAAAGACTATAATTTTTGAAGTTGTAATCAGTAGTTAAAAAAATTGCGAAATGTCTCCGTTTTCTTCGTTTTTCTTGAGATCAGCGGTCATTTCGATTTCAAAATTGTTGTTTAAAGTAATGTATATATATATGATGAACCTTCTATAGAATTCTCAACGGTGGATTCAAGTATATTAGCACAAAATTTTAATTTATTGAAGCCCTACCTTGAAATTTTCTTTACATCAAGACGAAATTTTCATTCAAAATGGGTCAATTTTGAACCCGATTTTCGAATCTGTGTTCGAGCAAAAGTATTTAAAAGTAGTCTTTTACAACAATACAACAATTTTTCTACAAAATAAGGTATAAAGTAACAGGCTTTGGAACATTTTATATTTTTCGTCTATAGATGGGCCAAAATAGGGCCTTATCGCAACCCATCCTTTAGTAACACTATAACCAGCAGTCCTCCTACACGTCTTCGTAAATCTTTATTCATGACAAATTACTGAGTCTGAAAGAGCCGTTGGTTTAGTGGTTCATTGGTAAACCCGTCAGATTATATTGTTTAACATCAAGATCCTTTGTTCACTGTCCGTCAACGTTAAAAAAGTCATGCATTTTTCGACATTCACAAAAGAGACAACAATGGTTTTCATGTGTAAGGGAAGAACACGCACGTTTTTTTTTAAATATCCCTTTGTAGAGTTCGACAAGAGTAATCTCAATTTGGGCCGCTACAAAGACCGCACTTGCACACTGCAAACAATTAATGAAGGGACTGATTCACGTACATATACGCTATAGTTTGCCTCTTAATCCAGTATTAATAGATAACTTTGAACTAAAGGCATAAGACATGAAAGCGGTATACATAAGAATGGCAAAGGTTTATAATTTTTAAGGATATTTTAACAACTTTTCCATGTTTGCGTCACTTGTAAATTTTTAGCCCATCTCTACACCACTCAAAAAGAGTAGGGGACTCTATTAAACCAATATAGATGACTAGATATTCGAGTTCATGCCATGTTTAGCTCACCTGACCAAAAGAGTCATGTGAGCTATTCCCATCACTTGGCGTCCGTCTTCGTCGTTAGCTTTTCTTTAGAAATCTTCGCCTCTGAAACTACAGTAGAAATTGTTTTTTAACTTGGCACACATCATTTATTGGATGTCTTCTACACCAAAATTGCAAAAATTATGTCTGGCGACCAAGAAACATGGACGCCATTACTAAAAATAGAACAGGGGGATTCAGACCTAAGTTTTGGCTTATAAATAAATAGAGAAAATGTGAAGCAACCATCTATCTTCAGCATTAAAAGCTTTATGAAAATCTTCATTGAGTCAAAGTTGTCAGATGACTCCTTATAGGGTTTATGGCAATTTAAAGATGAAAAATAGCATTTTTGTCTTGTTTTTGGCATATAAAAGGAAAACTATTACATAAAGAGAAAAGCTACTGCTTGTATAAACCTTCACCTAATTGAGATGTACAAAAGTCTTCTTGGAATGGAAGTTGTCAGATGAATCCTTATTGGGATTATGGCCCTTTTAAGTTGATAAATAGCTTTTTTCAGATTTTTGGCCTATTAAATAAAAACTACTGCATATAGAGAAAAACTGTTGCTTGCCTAAACCTTCAGCTGATTAAGCTCTGCTAAAGCCTCTGTAAGTTGTCAAATGACCCCCTTATAGGGGTTATGGCCCTTTAAAGGTGAAAAATAGCATTTCTTCATGTTTTTGGCATATAGAATGGAAACTATTGCAGATAGAAAAAAGCTGTTGCTTGCTCAAACCTTCAGCTGATTGAGCTTTACAAAACTCTTTATTCGGTCGAAATTGTCCAAAGACCCCTTATTTTGGTTATGACTCTTTAAAGGTGAAAAGAATAGCGTTTTTTCATGTTTTTGTCTGTAGAATGAAAACTATTACAGATAGAGAAAGGCTGTTGCTTGCTTAAACCTTCAGCTGATTAAGCTTTACAAAAGTCTCCATCGGGTTGAAGTTGTCAGCTAACGACCATTTGAAGGTTAAAAATTAGCCTTTTTCACGTGTTTGGCCTGTAGAATGACCCTAATTGTTAAGTTTTTGGTTATTGCCATGCAGATTGAATCTGGAATAAAATAATAGGAAAAGCCAAGGTTTGCTTAAATGTTCTGCATAATAAAGATCGTTCATTGGAGTGTTTGGCCTCAGGTGCCCCAAACTATTTTCATTCCATTTATAGTCATTGAAGTCATGTTAGCTATTCAGGCTCCTTGGAGCCTCTTTTTATGTTAGTTTTACTGCTGAAATATTCGGCTAAACGAGTTTACTGACTTAAAATTATTTCTTTTATTTCGATGAAATAGGAATCATTAATTTGTCGTAACTTAAAGAATCCTAAGGCTAGTGCCTTAATTCATAATGACAAGAACTTACCTAATATGAAGGTATATGTAAATGATAAGAGTATAATGTATTCTGATGATTTGATCTTCTGCTCCATGTATTTTCTACAGGGGCTTGATATCTGGTCATTTATATATACATGTTGTACTTTAAAAATCGACCCCTTTTCTATAACCACGGTATTATAGAGTAGGGGTCAATGTTCTTAAAAGTTCAAGCCCCTGTGGTATTTTCCTTATATTTTTGTGTAAAGAATGGTCTTAGTTGTAATGGGCAGCGCTATAGAACACTTTGCACTTGATAACCCGAGTTCATTCCCATAGGTTCCATGTTAAATTTTTATTTGCTATCTTTGTCTTTGTATTATTGCATGCCTGTACTCCTCCGCCTCCTCATTCTCCTTCCTTCTGATTTCCCTCCATTCCCTCCTTCTTATTTCCCTCCTCCCGTCCTCTCCCTCCTCCTTCTCCATCTCCTTGATGGTGTCGTAGTTGATGTATAGTTCAATGCTATTCCACGGACTTTGCAAATGGTTCAGTTTCCTCCTTTCTCTGGGACGGCTAGTTTTTAATGCATAGTTCTTTGGACCTCCTGTAACAAACTCTGTGATGGTGTTTCCGGGTAGTTCGTCCGTTAAATCTTCTAAGTAGTCCCCTAATTCTGGTTTCCATTGCCCTAGTCTCGATGTAAATACAATGGAGTCGGAAGCACAGTACAAAGCCCTTCCTCCTTACTTCTCCAGATAAGAATACAATTTGAGTCTGACATGTGCTTTAGTGTAGGCGGCTATGACGTGATTTGTTTTTCTTGATGTTTCGATAAAATCTTCTTTTTATTTTCATCTTAGCTCTGCCATTTCTTCGTTGGCAAACTGGATCCTGGTCACTTCAATTTTACCGCTAGTTAACTTGTCAAAGTACTCCGTGATGTAAGATGTTTGTTGCATGTTTGATCTCTGTCCAAATTTGTCCCAAAAGCTGTTCAACATCATGTTGTGTACTCTTGGATGGTCCTCGATTAATATAGGTGACATGTAACACTGATGGACTACATCGTAGTATCGATTGCAGGATGGACAGTACATCTCACCACATACATGCTCGATTTTCCTGCGTTCCTTGTTGACTGTTGGCCACAGTCTTGAAACTAGTAGTACGTGTTACACGTAGGTTTGCCTTTCCGTGTCTGGTCCAAATGAAGTTGGAAGCACTCTTTTCCCCTAAAGTTTCTATCACATTTGTTACAGTTGATCCAATTGTCTTCACAGGGCTCATATATCTTGTTGCAAAGGACGCATGGTTTATTGCATGCATGTCTTTCGGGATGATCGTATCCACTTTTTACATTTCGAGCAGAAATAGTTTCTGGTCAAGAATCCTGTTACAGTGGTGATGACATCGTAATGGGCATCATGGTAGTAAAGGTAGATGTTCTTCTCTGCATCTGGTCCCTCATAAATAATTTCATTGAAGTACTAGTAGTCCTTGGAGAAAACGGTGATTTGATATTCCGGGAGCATAACTTGGAAACTTTTAAGGTTTTCGATACCGCGTGGGCCTTTTGGAACATTGGCTTTCTTGTGCAGTTGTACGGCCAGGTATTCTTGTATGTAACTTCCATGGCAATTAGTTTCCCACTTTATATGTTTATCGATCCTTGCTATAGTGGTGACAATGCCCCCTTGCGCAGCATAGTTCGTCCCGGTTCCAGATCATGATAATACTTCACCTGTCTTCAAGGTAAGTTTGTAAAGTTTAAATTTACATAGTTGCATCTTTGCGTCCGGATCTTTTGGGAATAGACGCGTGAAGGATATCTTATGCTAAACTTCCATCCAGTACAAAATCTTCGTGGGATTGTGACATCCTCTCTATTTCCTTTAGTAGTAGTTCAGTCGTCAGAACCCTTTAGTTGTAGTAAGGGCAGGGCGATCGGGAAATCTAACGTGTTGGTTGGTATCGCCATTTTCGCGAGGTCGTGTTCTTTCATCTCTTTTCAAATGGTTTGCAGGATGGAGCCAAATAGCTGATGTAGTGTTCTCATCATGGAAGGCAGGTCCGTGACTTCAAATTCCTTAATGAGGCGGCAAAGTGGTTTCCTGAAGTTCCTAAATTTGGCATTATTTTCTTCTCTTTCCGTTCGATGGTAAAGTATGCTTTCAGATCATCCACGTTGAACGGCTGACCTGCTCCTCTTTGTACATGTCAGCGTATACTTATCTGTGTTCTTCTTTTTTTCATATGCCTAAGCAATTTACCTGCAACCAACGTGAAGCTAGTTGTGAGAGGATGCGTCAGCACCGACATCATAGACGATTGACCATCCACAGAGACACTTACTCGCGTACGAGATACACTAAGACCTTTTCGAGACCGGAGAATATACATGTACAAGCCCAAATGGCTCGTCACCAATTGGGCCCCAATGCAACCAGGCCATTGTGGCACAACGTCATTTGGAGATACACCAACAAAGACGTGGACAAAAAGGAGCAGGTCAGTCGTTCCACATGGCTGATCTGCAAGCATACTATACCATCCAACAGAAAGAGAAGAAAAGTTTGAAACTACAAGAAACCACTATGCCGTCTCCTTTCAGGAATTTGAAGTCACGGATCTGCCTTCCATCATGAAAACACTACATCAGCTGTTCGACTCCATCCTGCAAACCACTGGAAAAGAGATAAAAGAACACGACCTCGTGAAACTGACGATGCAAACCAACTCGTTAGATTTCCCGATCGCCCTGCCCATACTACAACTAAAGGACATGACGACTGAACTACTACTGAAGGAAATAAAGAGTGTTTTACAATCTTAGAAAAAGTTTGTCCTGGATGGAAATTTAGCATTAGATATCCTTCACGCATATATTCTCGAAGGATCTGGACGCAAAGATGCAACTATGTAAATTTAAACAGAGTCCTTGAAGACAAGCGAAGTACCATCAGAATCCGGAACCAGGACGAACTATGATGCGCAACGGCCATTGTCACCACTAAAGCAATGATCGATAAACACTCAAAGTGGGAAACTATCCGCCAAGAAAGATATATACAAGAATACCTGGCCGTACAACTGCACAAGAAAGCCAATGTACCATAAGGCCCATGCGGTATCGAAGAATTTTAAAAATTCCAAACTATACACCCGGAATATCAAATCACCGTCTTTTCCAAGGACTACTTCAATGGGGTTATCAATGAGGGACCAGATGCAGAGCAGAAGATTTACCTTTATCATCATGATGCCCATTACAATGTCAACATTGTAACAGGATCCTTGACCACAAACTATTTCTGCCCGAGATGTCAAAAGGGAATCGTTCGTCCGAAAGATATGCATGCAATAACCCATTCGTCCTTTGCAAGAAGATACAGAAGCCCTGTGAAGACAATTGGATCAACTGAAGCCAATGTGATAGAAATATTAGGGGTAAAGAGTGCTTCCAGCTACATTTGGACCATACAATGAAACGCAAATCTACTTGTAACATATGTACTACAATTGTCAAGACTGTGGCCATACAGTGAACATAGAACACAGGAAAAGCAACCATGTATGTGGTGAGATGTACTGTCCATACTGCAATAAAAATGACAACAAAGTTCCAAACAATAAATTTTGCTACGCCTAACGCGCGTTTCGTCTATTCAAGACTCATCAGAGGCGCTCTACACCAAAAATATTGAAAATGCCAAACGCAAACGATAATACGATCCAGACCATCAGTGTTTCATGACACTTATAATGATCGGGGACCATCCAGAAATACAAACTCACAAACTTACATTTTCTTTGATTTTGAATGCTCTCAAGACGACCTCAAAGAGTGTGAACAAGGATACCAACCTGACACCGACGGACAATGTTCACATTGTAAAATCATTACCTGTGGAGCCATGGAACACCGACCTTACTTGTGTGTGGCTCAAAAAGTCTGTACAGCCTGTATGGAAAAGAATGTAACTGAAAAGAGTAACTGCGATAACTGTGGACAGAATCAACTGGTCTTTAGCGTACCCAATACTGCAAATGAGTTTTGCAACTCCACGGTCACATGTCATGACTTTTAAGGATATTATTCTATCCCTGTCCTGCAATACCTAATTGACCATGGAATTCAGCCCAAGATAATCCCCAAATGGCGACAAGAACATGTCTGTAACGATTCTTATAACCAACTTACATACAGATTATGTATTCCCTCAACTTCCTACCCACTGCTCCAGCTCTCGAAAATGTTTGGATTCGAAGATTCCACATCTGTTTAATAGAAAGGAAAACAAGAAAGCTCAACTAGAGACTCTACCCAATATTCGTTTTTACAACCCAGATGGAATGAAAACAGAAGACCGGGAAACATTCATGAAATTGTACGAAGACAAAAAACGAGCTCTTTGAAGTGGATAAGAAAGAGTTAAGAAATCAACACGCCCAAGACGGAGGAGAGAAGCAGATTGGACCCTACGGAGTAGATGGATACCACGATGGAACCGTTTATGATTTTCACGGCTGTTACGGGCACGATCATCCATGCCGTCAATAACATGTTTATGAACGATCTACATCATCGAACCTTAGAAAAGATGAAATACATGCAGCATGATGGATAAACATTTATAGAGAAATGGGAATGTGATTTCAATAAAGAAACTGAACAAGATTCAAAGCTTCGTGCCTATGTTAATTCCCTAGATGTTATCCCAGCATTAGAACCAAGTGATGCTTTCTATGGAGAAAGAACAGAGGCCATCACCTTGTACAAACTGACAGGAAAAGACCATAGTAACTACTATGACGTCACATCACTCTATCCGTTTGTCAACAAAACCGGAAGAGTACCCAAAGGACATCCAATCATCATCACCGAAAACTTAAAGGACATTTGCGAGAACGAAGGGCTGGGAAAATGTACTACCACCCAAAAACCTATACATTCCCGTTTTGTACGCCAAGATCAACAATAAACTGATGTTCCTGCTATGTCTTACCTGTATGGAAACCTGCCAGTAAGAACATTGTAACCACCCTGACACAGAAACAGTCTTTACGGGAACCTGTGTAACCGATGAATTGAAGAAAGCCTTAGATAAATGATATTCCATCTTAACCATCTACGAAGTATGGCATTTTGACGAAATAGAACAGAACGATTCCAAAAGGAAATCTGAAGGACTCTTTACCGACTTCATCAATACCTTCCTGAAAATGAAACAAGAAGCTAGCGGTCGGCTGGAATTGGGCCAATCTGAATTGGATAAACAGCAATACATTAAGGAATACGAGGAAAAGGAAGGAATAAAAGAAGACTATAACATGATAAAAACGGTCATTAGCCAATTTGATGTTGAACAGCTTTTGGAGCAAATTTTGACAGAGAACAAACATGCATCACGCATCTTACATCACGGAGCCTTCGAAGTACTTTGACAAGTTAATCAGCGATAAAATTGAAGTGACGATCCAGTTTGTCAACGAGGAAATGGTGGAGCTAAGGTGGAAATATAAAGAAGAATTTATCGAAACATCAAAGAAAACGAATGTCTTCAAAGCCGGCTACATTACAGCACAGACCATGTACACTCAAATTGTATTCTTATCTGGAGAGGTTAGGAGGGAGAGTTTTGTACTGTGCTACCAACTCAATTGTATTTACATCGAGACCTGGGTGATTGAAACCAGAATTAGGTGACCACTTAGGACATTTAACGGACGAAGTTACCGGAAACACCATAACAGAGTGTTTCAGGAGGACCAAAGATCTTTGCATATAAACTAGCCGCCCCAGAGAAGGGGTGAACAGAACCATGTGCAAAAGTCCATGGAATAACATTGAACTCCACGAATGCTTTAGACATCAACTACGACACCATCAACAGTAGCGACACCAGGACGACGAGAAACGATTATTTGATCCAAAGAAGCCAACAGAAACTATTAACTGTCAGAGTGACCATCAAACCCTATGGATAATGTGAAATGTGAAATTGAATGTAAATAAAAGTTGTACCTTTTATCGAGTTTTTATTAAAAACTTTCCATACAAAGACAAAAAAGAGCCCCCAAAAGGACAAACCAAACAAAAATACAAAGAATTACCAGAAAAAAATTAGTGTGAGGAAGAGGAGGGAGGATGAGGATGGGGAGATGGAAATGAGAAGGGAAGAGGAGGATGGGGAGGAAGGAAGAGGAGGATAGGGCAGAAGGAAATGAGAAGGAGGGAGGAGGAGTACAGCCATGTCATAATACAAAGACAAAAATAGAGTTAAAAACTAAAAAAGGGAGACCAGGAAGGGCGAACCAGACAAAACAATAGAGTAAATGACAAAGAGGGAGAAGGAACCAATTATGAATAAGCCATTGAAGAGGACGAACCAGAACACAGGAGCCCATAAATGGCGAAACAGAGTAAAACATAGAAGGGTAAAAGATAAGGTTAGGGTTATAGGATTAGGGTTAGGGTTAGGGGAACAACACAAGAATATGAGCCTCCTTACAAAACAAGAACCTATAAAGGACAAAACTTAAACAACCAAATGTGTATGAAGACCGAAAAAGAAGAAGAAACCAATTATGGATAAGCTATATACGAGATAAAACCACATCACAGGAGCCCATAAAGGTCAACTTTAAAAAAACAGAAAGAGGTTTAGGATACGGGCTAGAGACTAAGGTTAAAAACAGTATCAGTGGGACGAACCAAAAATCAGGGACGAACACAAAAGGGAAGAAGTGAAAAAAAGGAGTAAAATAAAGGAACGATTTGCCGTTCTGCATGACTGAACATAGCTTTACATGCTAGAGATCTAGGGTGGCTCTCTCAGTACAAAAAATAGCAACTATTTAACATGGAATCCATGGGAATGAACTCGGGGTCATCAAGTGCAAAGTGTCCTATACCGCTGACTATTACAACTACTGGTCTTGCATTAGAGACAAGCCATCCAACTAAAAAGGATTGGGTGAGGGGTGGGAAATTGTTTAATGTTATAAATACATGTGATTTTTTTTATATATATATCAGAAATACTAAAATCATACAAAAGGGCATACAAAAAATGTATATAAATCAAATGGCTGGTTCGTTTAGTTTTCTGGAACGGACAGTCAACCAGGAACTCGATCTCCAGAAAATTTTGCCATTAATTATCCAATCCTACTATAGAGGACAATACAGGCATTTTTCATCCAGTTGAAATACATCTTTATTTCATTTGATATTTGATACATAGTGAGGACGTTTAAATTCGTTTAGAGGATGGCAGTACTTTATCAAACGTTTTATAAGACCCTATATCTTCATACGCTTCTATATTAATTAACATATATGGTTATCATAATAAAATTAAGTGTCAAATGAAGACTGATAAGTAAATAAACGATGAAAAGCTGGCCAGATCTTATTTGTTGATAATTCCACAAAACAAAGTCTGAAAATAACAAAACAGCCAGGTGTAAGGTTACCATGCCGTATTTGGCGTCAAGTTTGATTGGGTAGCTTGCACAAATATAACGAATAGCAATACTTTAAAACGGTACCCATCACTATTAAGTAAATTCCGTTTTACTCTAACTTCACTGAAGATGAGGTAAATTATCGAAATAATCATGTGTAAGATTCGACATCTCTAAGCGTTTAATTTTTATCTAATCTACATAATATACGTAGCAAAATACGTATTAAAACGTGGTAAAACGTTCTTAAAACATATTAAAACCTAGCAAAAACGAAACGAAAACAACAGGTTTCACTACGGTTCCTTAGGTTTCTTTTACGTTAAGCCAGGTCTGAAAAGGTTTATGTGCGTTTCACTATGTTTGATTGTACATTTTGCTAGGTTTTCTCACGTTTTACAAGGCATGGCCACGTTTTACTTCGAACTGTTTCGGCCACTTCTATTTTCACCCAGTTTTTGCGTATCGTATGTAAGATCATTTGACTATGTACAAGTTTATGCGTATTGAGGTATGGAATATTGCTGCAGGAGCACATTCTGCAGATAAGGATGTTGTTGCAACAGTACAACCACAACCGGCAACGGGGAGCTAGAAAAAAATTGGTAAGAGATTGGATAAGGAGAATATCCCAGTTTGGTATATATAAACAACTTTAAGAAGAGCTGAGATGTGAGGATATTGTTTCGTTTCAATTTTTTTTTGCGTGTTGACCCGTCAATGTTTCAGGAGATTGTAACTAGACTGACTCCAAGACTAGAGAGGAATCCTTGGGTTATTCGACAATTTGGACATTAAAATTGATATTCGCCATTTCTTATTAGTTATACTATAAAATATTGTTCAAAATGTTAGCGAAATAATTTTTGTAAGCGAGGAAAGGATGGCTATACAGATACTTTCAAAGTTAATAACACAATCTTGCCCCCTTCATCGGGCATAGAAGAGTATTTCATGTATATTTTAACAATCATTTGCTTATAAGTGTATTAGATAAAAACTTTAAACTCTGAGATGCACATGCATGACAGGTATCGTGTACAAACGGTGTCGATCGAAACAACTCTTTGATTACAATGCATCCGTCCAGCAGAACCCATAACTATGTATCGTGTATTGAATTTTATGAATGAACCAGAAACCCTTGCATTAATCAAGGAAACATCAGAAATATTTTAGGTAAAGTACACCAATCAATCAAGTAATTATATAATAGGTGAATAAATTTCTCCTATAATTAAATACTGTGGGTTCGTTTATTTTCGTGGGTACCAATTTTTGTGGGTAAATGAAAAAGGATCAGTTCGTAAATTCTTAAATCAGTGGCTTTGAAATCGGCAACATACAGATCAATGTTGAATTTCCCTCTCGTGGGGTGTCAAATTTCGTGTTTGAAAGCCACTCACAAAAAATACGAGAATTGATACCCCACGAATAATAATGAAACACACAGTATAATTATATTTGTAAAATTATTATTAAAATGCTAATAAAAATGGAAATATATGATAGTGTGTTTGACGTTTACAATTAATAAAAAGTAATATTGAATATAAAGTATATTTTCATACCAAAAGCATGGGCTAAAAAAACAAAAAAAGACGCGTTAATCATCAAAAGTCTGTAGACTGCATACTGCTTCGTTGCGCTTGCCTAAAATGAAATTGCGCAAGAAACTCGAAATGACGCGGTTTCCCAAGATAACTAATTACAACGTAGTAATACGTAATACGTATTGCTACGTAGTAAAAAGTAGCACAAACCTAACAAAACCGTAGCAGTACGTGCTAAAACGTAGAATTTACTTAATACCTAATAAACCGTGATAAAACTAAGTAATACTAATCAAACGTACCAATTACCTAGCAAAACGTAGTAAAACCTAACGAAACGGTTATACTTGATAAAACGTCAAATCTGGCTATGCCTATTAAAACGTTATAAAACGTGGGAAAACCTTTCAAAACGTAGCATGTACCTAGAGTAGTAGAAAATAGAGACCGACAACTATGACAATAAATTGCATTGACAGGAGATGTTTTAGAAACGTAATGTAACGGGGTGCCAAAACGTGACAGTGTGACTTGGGCTTTAGCCAGGGTTATTTTTAACAGGAATAGATTAAAGTGAATATTTTTTGCCTTAACGAAGGGCAAATATGTGATTTAAAACTTAAATTTGCATTAGCACGTATAATTTAAGGCTTAAAACTTTACACATATCCCGATTGCACCATTTGGGCTCCATATTAAATTTACAAACCCATCAACATTTCTGATATAGTATAAGCCATCTATATTTTACTAATTTACAACAAAACAAAAAAGAAATTAAAAGAAACCTATTCCTTGTCTCTGTATATTGAATCAAAACGTAGTGTAGGAGACGGTGTTCATGGTATTATAAAACCTATTGAGATCACATAACATGTTTTGCATTCCTGTGAAAGGAATGCCCCTCTTTTTAATAAGAAAAGCGTGGTAGCAATTATTATTTTATTTATCACGTACTGTCAGTTAAACAAGATTCTAATTTATATTTTTTATATTATGAAGTCTAGTTCCTGAATACTTGATCCAATTTTTGCTCAAGATCATCTTAATCTGATTTAATTCTAACCTAATAGGATAGTATTAAATCAGATCCGAATATATCCTATTTTTGTATTCAAAAAGCATATTAAGTGGAGTAGTTTAAAATCTGTTCTCAGAATCTTTGTAATTCTGTTTTTAGTTACCAAGAAAATTATGTGTAATTTATAGTCTAGTCAATTTTGTTGATCACCTCTGTCAACACCTTTAAGACTTACTACGTGACACGAGTCTTCAATCAAAATGTACACTCAGTTCATGCCTCACATCCGATAGATCTACAGAATTTGCTACTCTGACCTTCGTTTTATCAGTACCTTAGCAATGATTCTTATTTACGCCGTAGTTATATACCGAAAAAGCTGTACCAAGTTGAATTATCTTTTAATTTTTTGTGGGGGTGGGGGTAGGAAGGGGTGATTAGATGTGGATGACCTAACTCATTTGCAACATCAGGTCAAGGGATGTTTTATGACTGACCATAAAACACAGATGTACTATGCGAATCTGGAAATAAATTGACCTCATTTTTACTACAACATACACAGTCCATATACACTGTATACTATTTCATATCTGTGTCAAATTGATTCAGTTTAAATTTTTATTTTAAAATAAGTACACAAATTCAGTCAATTTGATTGTTTCCGGTATTTAATTGTCGGTGACATTTGCCTAACATTTGATAAAATTATACAGTCTAACAACATCAAGTTCAGCGTTCTACAGTCGTCTGACATCAAGTCGAACGTTCAACAGTCGCCCACATCCAGTACAACGTTTAAATGTAGTCAATATCCACTTCAGTGTTCTACAATCACCCAACCTCATGCATCAAGTACAATGTTTTACAGTCGTCTAAAATCCAGTCCAATGTTCTTCATTCGGTCGTCCAACATTATAGTCAACGGACTGCAGACGTAAAACATCCAGTCCAGCTTTCTACAATAGACCAATAGTGAGTTCATCCATTCCGAAAAATTCCAGGTGTTAGAATGTCCAGATGTCAAAAGTCAACAGAGGTTAGATCTGTTGTCAGAACATTGGGATCAAAAGAAGAAATATTTTAAAAATTATTGATAAAAACAAATAAAAATTCTTGTACGTAAAATTGGCACGACTAACGAAATGTAAAAACAAACACAAACATTTCCAAAGGATTGCAGAGAAACGAATAGGTTTCCCTTTTAAATTCATCAGAGAGTAGGTACAAATTAAAAAAAAAATGAATTAGTCTTGTTCGTAAAATTGGCATGACTAACGAAATGTAAAAACAATCACAAACATTTCCAAAGGATTGTAGAGAAAGGAAGAGGTTTCCCTTTTAAAGTCATCAGAGAGTAGGTACAAGTTTTCTACTAAAATCGGGATAAAATGGCGGCTTTTTTAGAATTTGCGAAATCCGGGTATTGTCTATCATCCAGCCCAGCGTTCTACAGTCGTCCACAGTAGAAGAACCTTTCACTACTAGAACGGGAAAAATCTACTTGACAACAATTAGATTTACTTGAATCTCAGAGTATCCAGTTTTTCAAGAAAATCAATATAAATTCAGTATATTTTTCTTACAGTAAATCAGGTAAAATCAAGACCATGTCCATTAAAATCAAGAGTTATAACACTGGACTTTACTGGATCGGTATTGATAATAAACTACTGAATTTGGACTTGAACTCTTAAAGCTACTGGACAATTAACAAGTTTAGTGTAAACAAGACTTGTCAAGAAAATTTTGACCGTTCAAGATATTTTGACTCTAAACAGCGTGTTACATTCGGTCGTCCAGCATTCAGTCCAATAATCTAGTCATTCATCAGTCATCACCCAGTCGAACGTTTTGCAGACGAGAAACATCCAATCCAGCGTTTTTCAATCGTCAAACATCCAGTCCAGCGTTCTACAGTCGTCAAACATCAAGTAAAACTTATTTCTTTTCAAAGTCGTACATTCAGACCAACGCTTTTCAATCCAGCGTTCTGCAGCCTCGAGACACTCATTCTAGCGTTTTATAGTCGTCCAACATTCAATCCAACATTCTACAGTCGCGAAACATTCAGTCCAGCGTTCTTCAACCGCCAGGTACCCAGTTCAGCGTTTTACAGCCGTCGCCAAATATTCTGTCCGACATCCTTAAGTCATGAGAAATCTAGTCCGACGTTCTACAGCCCTTAGACATCCAGTCCAGCGTTCTACAGTCGTGACATTCATTCCCCATGTTATACAGTCGTGACATCCATTCCTCGTCAGTCAATCAACATTGCAACCTTCAATTTCACTGGTATGTTTTTGCCTTGTTTTGTCTTTTTTTTCTAGATATATGAGATTGATCATCCCAGTTCGGTAGTATTGCTGTAATATTTATTCACCGTTCTACAGTCGTCCGTCTTACATCCTGTGAAACGTCCTACAGTTGTTCTACATCTAATGGAAAGTTCTACAGTTATGAGACATTCAGGCCAATGCTTTTCGTCCAGTAAAGCGTTCTTCAGTCGTCCTACATTCAGTTTTATGTTCCAAAGAAGTGAGACATCAAATTAAACGTTAATCTTTAAGATGTATCTAATCCAACGTTTTACAGTCGACAGTATCCCATCTGATGTTCTTCAGTTGTCCAACAGGCGTAACAAAATTTATTGTCTGGAACTTTGTTGTCATTTGTATTTCGAACACACGTGAAGGTTAGCACTGCTGGTGGAGTTTAGATTCCCCGAGGTTAGCCCGCTCCGGCACCAACACTTTTGAGTTGGAGAATACATCAAAGCTTTAAATTATCCGTCTAAATTTCAAAATTGTCTAAACCCTAAGGTTCTTCCTACCCCAGACATAGGTTGAATATCTTAGTAATAATTTGGTTCCCCAGTTTGGTATTTTTGGTTATACTGTTCTATGCTCTTCATGTTCATACAGTGTTTGGCATTTTCAATATTTTTGGTAGAGCGCCTCTGATGAGTCTTGAATAGACGAAACGCGCGTCAGGCGTAACAAAATTTATTGTCTGGAACTTTGTTGTCATTTGTATTTCGAACACACGTGAAGGTTAGCACTGCTGGTGGAGTTTAGATTCCCCGAGGTTAGCCCGCTCCGGCACCAACACTTTTGAGTTGGAGAATACATCAAAGCTTTAAATTATCCGTCTAAATTTCAAAATTGTCTAAACCCTAAGGTTCTTCCTACCCCAGACATAGGTTGAATATCTTAGTAATAATTTGGTTCCCCAGTTTGGTATTTTTGGTTATACTGTTCTATGCTCTTCATGTTCATACAGTGTTTGGCATTTTCAATATTTTTGGTAGTTTGGTAGAGCGCCTCTGATGAGTCTTGAATAGACGAAACGCGCGTCAGGCGTAACAAAATTTATTGTCTGGAACTTTGTTGTCATTTGTATTTCGAACACACGTGAAGGTTAGCACTGCTGGTGGAGTTTAGATTCCCCGAGGTTAGCCCGCTCCGGCACCAACACTTTTGAGTTGGAGAATACATCAAAGCTTTAAATTATCCGTCTAAATTTCAAAATTGTCTAAACCCTAAGGTTCTTCCTACCCCAGACATAGGTTGAATATCTTAGTAATAATTTGGTTCCCCAGTTTGGTATTTTTGGTTATACTGTTCTATGCTCTTCATGTTCATACAGTGTTTGGCATTTTCAATATTTTTGGTAGAGCGCCTCTGATGAGTCTTGAATAGACGAAACGCGCGTCAGGCGTAACAAAATTTATTGTCTGGAACTTTGTTGTCATTTGTATTTCGAACACACGTGAAGGTTAGCACTGCTGGTGGAGTTTAGATTCCCCGAGGTTAGCCCGCTCCGGCACCAACACTTTTGAGTTGGAGAATACATCAAAGCTTTAAATTATCCGTCTAAATTTCAAAATTGTCTAAACCCTAAGGTTCTTCCTACCCCAGACATAGGTTGAATATCTTAGTAATAATTTGGTTCCCCAGTTTGGTATTTTTGGTTATACTGTTCTATGCTCTTCATGTTCATACAGTGTTTGGCATTTTCAATATTTTTGGTAGAGCGCCTCTGATGAGTCTTGAATAGACGAAACGCGCGTCAGGCGTAACAAAATTTATTGTCTGGAACTTTGTTGTCATTTGTATTTCGAACACACGTGAAGGTTAGCACTGCTGGTGGAGTTTAGATTCCCCGAGGTTAGCCCGCTCCGGCACCAACACTTTTGAGTTGGAGAATACATCAAAGCTTTAAATTATCCGTCTAAATTTCAAAATTGTCTAAACCCTAAGGTTCTTCCTACCCCAGACATAGGTTGAATATCTTAGTAATAATTTGGTTCCCCAGTTTGGTATTTTTGGTTATACTGTTCTATGCTCTTCATGTTCATACAGTGTTTGGCATTTTCAATATTTTTGGTAGAGCGCCTCTGATGAGTCTTGAATAGACGAAACGCGCGTCAGGCGTAACAAAATTTATTGTCTGGAACTTTGTTGTCATTTGTATTTCGAACACACGTGAAGGTTAGCACTGCTGGTGGAGTTTAGATTCCCCGAGGTTAGCCCGCTCCGGCACCAACACTTTTGAGTTGGAGAATACATCAAAGCTTTAAATTATCCGTCTAAATTTCAAAATTGTCTAAACCCTAAGGTTCTTCCTACCCCAGACATAGGTTGAATATCTTAGTAATAATTTGGTTCCCCAGTTTGGTATTTTTGGTTATACTGTTCTATGCTCTTCATGTTCATACAGTGTTTGGCATTTTCAATATTTTTGGTAGAGCGCCTCTGATGAGTCTTGAATAGACGAAACGCGCGTCAGGCGTAACAAAATTTATTGTCTGGAACTTTGTTGTCATTTGTATTTCGAACACACGTGAAGGTTAGCACTGCTGGTGGAGTTTAGATTCCCCGAGGTTAGCCCGCTCCGGCACCAACACTTTTGAGTTGGAGAATACATCAAAGCTTTAAATTATCCGTCTAAATTTCAAAATTGTCTAAACCCTAAGGTTCTTCCTACCCCAGACATAGGTTGAATATCTTAGTAATAATTTGGTTCCCCAGTTTGGTATTTTTGGTTATACTGTTCTATGCTCTTCATGTTCATACAGTGTTTGGCATTTTCAATATTTTTGGTAGAGCGCCTCTGATGAGTCTTGAATAGACGAAACGCGCGTCAGGCGTAACAAAATTTATTGTCTGGAACTTTGTTGTCATTTGTATTTCGAACACACGTGAAGGTTAGCACTGCTGGTGGAGTTTAGATTCCCCGAGGTTAGCCCGCTCCGGCACCAACACTTTTGAGTTGGAGAATACATCAAAGCTTTAAATTATCCGTCTAAATTTCAAAATTGTCTAAACCCTAAGGTTCTTCCTACCCCAGACATAGGTTGAATATCTTAGTAATAATTTGGTTCCCCAGTTTGGTATTTTTGGTTATACTGTTCTATGCTCTTCATGTTCATACAGTGTTTGGCATTTTCAATATTTTTGGTAGAGCGCCTCTGATGAGTCTTGAATAGACGAAACGCGCGTCAGGCGTAACAAAATTTATTGTCTGGAACTTTGTTGTCATTTGTATTTCGAACACACGTGAAGGTTAGCACTGCTGGTGGAGTTTAGATTCCCCGAGGTTAGCCCGCTCCGGCACCAACACTTTTGAGTTGGAGAATACATCAAAGCTTTAAATTATCCGTCTAAATTTCAAAATTGTCTAAACCCTAAGGTTCTTCCTACCCCAGACATAGGTTGAATATCTTAGTAATAATTTGGTTCCCCAGTTTGGTATTTTTGGTTATACTGTTCTATGCTCTTCATGTTCATACAGTGTTTGGCATTTTCAATATTTTTGGTAGAGCGCCTCTGATGAGTCTTGAATAGACGAAACGCGCGTCAGGCGTAACAAAATTTATTGTCTGGAACTTTGTTGTCATTTGTATTTCGAACACACGTGAAGGTTAGCACTGCTGGTGGAGTTTAGATTCCCCGAGGTTAGCCCGCTCCGGCACCAACACTTTTGAGTTGGAGAATACATCAAAGCTTTAAATTATCCGTCTAAATTTCAAAATTGTCTAAACCCTAAGGTTCTTCCTACCCCAGACATAGGTTGAATATCTTAGTAATAATTTGGTTCCCCAGTTTGGTATTTTTGGTTATACTGTTCTATGCTCTTCATGTTCATACAGTGTTTGGCATTTTCAATATTTTTGGTAGAGCGCCTCTGATGAGTCTTGAATAGACGAAACGCGCGTCAGGCGTAACAAAATTTATTGTCTGGAACTTTGTTGTCATTTGTATTTTGACCTTCTATAGTTGTCCAATATCTAATCCAACGTTCTACAGCCATCCAACATCCAGGGCAAAGCTCTTCGCAAGTTAACGTTTATAAGTGTTCTTTGTTTGTCCGAATCCAAAAATACATTAATCCAATATTCAGTTCAGTTTTCAATTTGCGATAGTTCAAATGTAGCTAAAACACAAAACCATTATAATTGTGTCAAATGCAGTCGTTTCATCCTACTTTCTGTAATGTGTATCAAACCCTTACGACCATTGAAGTGTTAAAGTAACTAGTGTCGATAGCAATGGATTCAGGTGAAATGCATATTTACTCTTTATCATTTCTTTTTTTTCTATTCTTTATGATTATCAAGTACAAAATTGATTGTAAGTATTATTTTTCTGCCTTAAAAAGCATGAAGTTGTATCAAGCAAGAAATTTTATACAGTGGATTCTAAAGGTCTATATAATCAGAAAATGTCATTTAAGGTAGAGGTCCGTGTGCAAAAAATAGTTCGGTGTTGAAAGATAAAATCCCGAGGAGTACAGAAATAAGACTGAAATTCTGAAACATGAAAAGTGACCATCCTTAAACATTTGTTTTTATTATAGGTAAGAAAACTTGCCTGTTTGATCAAAATATCAACATTTTGAGAGGCATTGCGATTTTTTGTGCTAAACGTCTTTCTTACATTGCCATATTCGATCGGATTGGAATCAACAGCACCTAATGTATAAAGGAGCAACCATTTGTGTTTTAGAGGGGTATTGATATTTTCTTCGTCCTGCCTATTTATTTTTCATAAAAAGCTGAGCCTGGATGTTTTTGCGCGCGCAATTTATTTTTATTTTTATAAGCTATTATAAAATTTTCAGCAAAAAATACCATCCCGTTTTTTTTTAATTCAAAACAATGTCATGCCTTTTATTTTTTTTTATTTTGGCCATCCTGCCTTTTTATTTCACATTTCACCATAGCCCCCCTCCCCATAAAAATCAAATGGTCAGTCCCTAAGAAACTACAAATAAGGAAGAGATCATTCCCTCAGCAATTACAACATATTGCAAGCAATATATACAGGTTTCTTAACTTCAAGCGATGTGTACCGGTTTTTAACAATTTATATACCTTTAAAACTCATGTGGAATAGTGGAATAGAGAAATCCTATTTAATGGGAAGCCGTGCGGGTTCCGGGTGGCGAATATGCCCGTAGCAGCGCTAAGCTTGTCGGTAAAAGTCAGGCCACTTTGCACACAAAGCGACTGGGATGTGTGCCCCAGGTGGTTGAATGGGGCAGCCCTGACACCGAGAGATGCGGGGTCGTCAGGCGATAATGCAGAAAACCTGACCGCAAACCATAGTGGTGCACCGTGTTGGGAAAAATGTCACGTTCCTCGCACGTAAAAGAACCCTGCTGCAGGTCTCGGTTAGAGTAAGACCAGTCAAAAACTCTTCATTCTTCTGTAGATTGTTTTTGTGCAAACATTGAAGACTTGTGCAATTATCTTCATCTAACAACTTTTGTAGCCGGTCTATATCTATATCTTCCTCGGGCATGCTGATGATAGAGGCCATCGTAAAAAAAAATAGCAGACGAAAAATATAATGTCAATTTCTAGTACGAAAAAGTATTTTTTTAAAGTCAATGACGGAAAGATTATGATTGAAAATCCGACATTTTGTCCGTATCTTCAAATTAAACACTTTGCAGTCTTTGTAAATTAATTTAAGTAAAAGTTAAAACAAGACAAGTATAGTACGAAATATCCTATATATTTGACTCACATACATACTTCATTAGTAAGCCTTATGGCCAATCATCTATTCAGATAAATACCCGCGGTTACAAAAACGTGATATGATATGTAAACTAATTTGCATACAAAATTTACTTTTGTGTTATAAAATGGACTATTGTTATTAAATTTACACATTGGGTAACAAAAGTCAATTTTGTATGCAAATAAGTTTATATTTGCATGCCTATTTGACAAAATTTAATTTTGTCATGACAAAAATGAGCTTTGTTTACAAAAATGAATTTTGTCTATAGAAACGTCAATACAAAATTGAAGTTCTTATAAGATAATATAGTTTTGTAAGACAAAATTGATTTTGTTATGACAAAATTATATTTTGTGTACAAAATCACAACAGTCCCATTCGGCGCCCGGTAGATATAGCCGAAATCGTGCTGCTTGGGAGTAAAGCAATAACTAACTAACTAACTAACTAATGGGATGGGTTTTTGGAATAATTGGACCGGATAATTAAGGACGATGTGTTGTTGTGTTGGTATTTCATGTCATTATTCAACACAAGCAGAGTTTTTAAGATAATTATTTTGTTAAATAAAAACTAAACTAAACTAGTTACAGCTCTTTATGTAAATGGTCGGTCACTAAGCTAATACTATACTATTGTCGAACGGACAGTTAACCAGGAAGTCATTCTACAGTAAATTTCGCCATTAATTACCCCATCCTATACAAGGCAATACACGCATTTTTCAGCCACAGTCTTGACAGTTGAAATATACCTTTGTTATCCGATACTTAATGAGGACGTCCAATGTCGTTTAGAGCGGCATTAAGTTTACTATGAAACGTTTTATAAGACTTAATTTCTTCCTACGCTTTTATATTCTTTAGCATCTATAGTTATCATAATGATATTAAGAGTCTAAAGAACGCTAGAAAATTTACAAATGACGAGAAAGCTGACCAGATCTAGTCACAAAACAAAGTCTAAGCAGAACAAAAGCAAGTTTGATTTGGTGGCTTGCACACATATTACGAATAAGAATATCATTGCCAACTGACGAGACATACTAGTATACAAGATTAAAAAAGGCGACATTATATTATAGGGCATAAGACTCTTATGAAAGAGAAAAACAATTTTCGGCGTTCAATCCACACGAAAAACTAAAATGTCGCCTGAAAAAACTTCTCGAAAAAGCCTTTTCAAACTCTAGGAATTTTGTTGTTTTGGGTTATAATTCTACATTCTTTTCCAAAACATCTTTCAAAGATAACATTTGTTACACACTGGAACAAGTTTGCAGTATGCTTGATTTCCTCATTGACAACATATTTGTCACCTTCGGAGGAGAGATTTTTCAACAACAAATCGGCATTCCAATGGGCACAAACAGTGCTCCTCTCCTCGCCGATTTGTTTTTATACTCTTACGAGACTGAATTTCTTCAGGGACTCGTTAAGAACAAGAATATGAAAGAGGCAAGGTCATTTAATCTTACTTTCAGATATATTGATGATGTCCTTTCTGTCAATAACACTTCATTCGGTAGATGGATTCCTTCAATATATCATCCTGAATTGGAGATTAAAGAGACCACCGAATCAAATTGCTTCGCGTCTTTCTTGGAATTGCACCTCGAATTTGACCCAGGTGGTCATCTCAGTACAAAAATTTACGATTAACGAGACGATTTTAATTTTCACTTTATTAATTTTCCTAATCTACAGAGCAATATACCTACTCCCCTTGCATATGGTGTTTATATTTCACAACTTATTCGATATGCCAGAGCTTGCACACATTTCACAGATTTTTTGATCAGACACCGATTTCTTCGTGACCGACTTTTGGAGCAGGGCTATAAGAAAATACGTCTCATACGATCCCTAAAAAAATCTTTCTTCGTTATCAGCCACTTGTAGAAAAGTTCAAAATTGAGTTAAAAGATATGGTAGTTAATTGTTTTAATTAGTGTTTGACTGGTCTGCTGTACTGAGATGATCACCTCAATATCCCTATTGTGTCTCACAACTATGTTGTGTTCTATGGTCATTACCGGATCCTAAGATCGCAATGGAAGAGGGAGGTTTGGCGCCATAAAACCTGGTTTAACCCACCATTTCGTTTGAAATGCCTGTACCAAGTCAGGACCATTGCGATCCACCAATTTCCCGGTATGACTGATTCGTTTTTGTCATTTTCTCTGGACTATGAGATTGATCATTCAAGTTCGGTAGTTTTGTTATTACCTTTATTCAAGCGACGCGACCTATGGACTCCAGTTGCAAGACCTTTGTAACACAGGCACATTTGACTATGATTATTAATTTAACGTTAAATTAGATTCACGTTCAATTCATGTGAATATCATCCCTTATCGAAATATTATTTATGACATCATCATTTTTGGAGGCAAAGAATCTACTTATGGAAGTTCACATGTTATTAGCTCAAATCAGTATTTTAAAAGCATTTAATGGTGTACATTTTAAAAGATGGAGAAAAATATTTACTCCAAGGTTTTATATATGGATGATTTATTATCTTTTAGTAAGGGATATATGCGAATTAAAAAAAAATGAAAGGCATTTTGTATCAGTTAAAAAGTTCAAGTTTCAGAAATCAGTGGCAGTTTTAACAGGCCCTCTTATTTTATGTACATTTATAGTTCTCACAACTTTTCTACAAAAAGTATACTGTTCTCATCTGCTGTTTATTTTATAATTGTATACTGAAGGCATCCCTTACAAAACACTTCTGTCTACTGTAAGCCTGCTGAAAGTCTGTGGTAAGCTTATAGCAAACTTTTTTGTTCGCAGAAAGAAAAGATAATAATAAAATAAAATTATTTTTTATAGTTGAAGCCCTTAATTCTTACCTTTGTCCGTATTGAACTATTCTAGTGTTACAAAGTTAATGCCTTCATCCTCCGGTGTTACTTTCTTGTTTGTTAATTATCATCAATGTCATTGTAATTTCATTATCAATGTTATTGTAATTTCATTATCAATGTTATTGTAATTGCAATGAATTTCTCAAAAACAACTTTCCATTTAATTCAAATTTCTGGAAACACATTCTGGCTATATTGCCGCAATATTGTATGATGTTACCGGCAACAATTACAGCAATATTGCGGTAATATCACATTTCGTATGCAAATTAATTTCTAGAAAAATGTTGCTATACCATTACCACAAAGTTTGAGGCAATATTGCTACAATATTTGCAGCAATATTGCAGCAACTTGTTACCAGAATCTAATTTGCATGCGATATGGGATATTACCGCAATATTGCTGCGATTGTTGCCAGTAATGTGCTGCAATATTGCAACGATATAGCCAGAATGTGTTTCCAGAAGGACTGTATTTCAGTAAGGGATGTTAATTTCACATGAAAAACACGTGAGTCACATCAAACTGGGTCAAATGAATTTCACAAGAAAATAAAGGTAACAACAAAAATACTAAACCAGGATGAACAACATCAAATATTCAAGAAGAAGAGACGAAACACGGCAAAATAAACTAGAGAAATTGAAGATGAAAATGGTTTTTACTTGGTTAAGGCATTTCATAAGAAATTGACGTGACGTAATTACACCCGAATTAAACATGATTATCACGTGAGATTCATGAATAAATAAGAAATAATTACTGCTGGATTTCGCTTCCCTGTTCGAACCTCTTTGCTTTGAGTACTTTTCATTTTATACTATTTGGTTTTGACCTTCCGATGAAATGTTATTAAAACTACAACAAACCCAAATTTGATGACATATAACTATTGTTTTACGTGTTACTGTAATGCATGCTGGATGCATCTTTATGAAAAGACTTCATCTAGACACAGAAAACGATGAACAAAACATAATTCTGAAAATACAACAATTGCATTATAACAATAAAACAGAGTTCAAGTTAGTAGATTAATTTGAGAAATGCTTAGTAATACAAATGACAACAAAGTTCCAGACATTAAATTTTGCTACGCCTGACGCGCGTTTCGTCTATTCAAGACTCATCAGAGGCGCTCTACCAAAAATATTGAAAATGCCAAACACTGTATGAACATGAAGAGCATAGAACAGTATAACCAAAAATACCAAACAGGGGAACCAAATAATTACTAAGATATTCAACCTATGTCTGGGGTAGGAAGCACCTTAGGGTTTAGATAATTTTGAAATTTAGACGGATGATTTAAAGCTTTGATGTATTCTCCAACTCAAAAGTGTTGATCTATTTCATCGCTTCTATTTATTCATTCTGTGTATAGCGAATAATTTCCATAAACACTGCATTGCAAGAAGCAAAGAGCATGGATAGGCACCAATTGGAGTATAAATAGTCCGAAAAGGAAACGAAAAAAACAGTTAACACAAACAAGAACAGAAGGAAGAAATACAAAGCATAAAAACCATAAAATCAACCCAACAGAAATCAACAACGCGAATTAAGGTCGTAACGAGAGTGAACTCGGGTGCTCAGGCAGAGTAGTAAAGGCAATTCTTGCTTGCTATAGCACACCTGTTGTGCTGCAAATTTTCAAATCCGGTAAAGGAAGATAAGACGAAACCCTATGATAAACCAACATCTGAAAGATAGAAATCCCACATTTGTTTATGACCGCATGGTGTCTTCCTTAAAATTCCTTGAGTGAAAACAGCAACCGAGGAGCAACAGAACCCTTTGTTAGCTATTTTAGTGTCAGACGTGACGCTCCTCCAAGGACATCGATGTAATTCCCGCAAGCTCTGGAGTAACAAACCAATTGTGAGACGTAAACTCCATAAAATAAAGCGAACGGAATGTTGCTACACTCTAGAAGGGGGTGTCGACGATGGACAAATTTGAAGTCATCACGTTTAATTTGTCATAGAGTTTTGTTGAAAGTTTTCCTTAAAGGTCTATTTCGAGATATAGATCTAAAAACGAAGCACATTTCCTAGAATCCGTTGTGTTGTTTAGGTTCCTGTGGATATATATGTGGAGAAAATCACCAAATCGAGTATTGTTCAGTGACAACATCAATATAACGGAAAGTGAGGTTAAAGGAGAGAGCTAGTCTACGATCTTTTTTGTCAAGAAGAAATTATTAGAAGTCTCAATATGAATGACTTAACAAACAAATCAGCAAGCACAATTTGTGCCCATTGGAATCCGTATTGTTTGCTTAAAAACACGTCCATTAAACTGAACAAATATTTTATGTATGTTGTCTATAAAAAGTTGAGCATGTCGATTATTTTAGTGTTTCCCCCAGTCTTCAAAAAGGGCATGGTAAATTTTTCAAAAAGGGCACATGCAACACGTCGGTGGGCACCTGAAAGGGCAAACAAGTCGTGCACCCAACAATTGTTAAGGCACATTCAAAAACACATAATGTATAAATATTAATTTTCATTGATCTCTAACTGTGACAAATAAAATCTTTAGAATGGCTGTCCTTCCAGACTACACTGCCTCACTGATTGTCAATTGAACAATATTGTCATCTACATTCCAATATGATCTGAAATATAAAAAGATTTGAACATTCCAGACGATGATAAAGAATATAGAAGGAATGTATCCATGGGACGCGGATGCCCCAACTGGCCTAAAAGAGAAGTTAAGTTCCTGACAGGTCCGGAAGTCGCTTAATAGGTAGAGTTTGTCATATGGAACCAGCCTACCAAGTTTTAAAACATTCTCATTAACCGTTCCTGAGAAAACTTTACGGAAATTTTGACATATTTTCACATTCGCCTTAGTCCCAAGCAGGAAGTAGATGTTCGACATGTCCAATAATAGCAAAGTACATACAATGTTTAGTTTTAAATCATCCTACTAAGTTACAAATCATTCTCATGTTCGGTTACTGAGAAAAGCTTGAAGGAAATTCGTACGGACGGACGGATATCGGCCTATGTACCAAACGGGAAGTAGATGTCCGAACTGTCTTAAAATCGCTTAGGACATACAGTTTGTTATACTGAATCATTCTACCAAGTTTCAAGTCATTCTCATTTATGATTCCTGAGAAAAGCTTGACGGAAATTTTCAAAGTCATGTTGACATATTTTCACATTCACCTAAGTCCCAAGCAGGCAGTAGGTGTCCGACAGGTCTGAAAATTGCGAAGAACATAGAGTTTGTCATACTGAACTATCCTACCAAGTTTCAATTCATTTTCATGTACGGATTCTGAGAAAAGCTTTACGGAAACTCGTACGGCCGTACGGACGGACGGACATGAGTAAAACGGAAATTTTCATAGTCATGTTGACATATTTTCACATTGGCCTAAATTTATTTGAATTTCTGTACATTTGTTCTTTTTATACTCATTGATGACAAAGTAAGTCGTAGTATAATCGCCAAACGACATTTTTTTCTGCTTTTTCCATACTTTAAAAACTTCATGGAAGCGTCAACACGAAACTGACTTTGAGTTAAAAATCTCCATCAGTTCGTTCGAATTCTTCAGGATCGACATTTGATCGACACCATTTCTAGAATAACAACAATCGTAATATTTCTTTAGGCTGGATATTATTGCTGTCAGTACTGAGGTCAGCAGAACTGGAAAAAAATAGTAGTACATTTGGATGACCTCACAATGAAGGTCTGTTTGTATTGCTTTTTAATTAGTTTAGGAAGCCAATATAGGGATGAAATGTCATAAATATTAGCACCAACAGAAATGCCAAAGGATTAAAGATTTGATTAAGGCTAAACGGGGAGAAATTTTTGGCTGCACTGGTAAAAGAAGGGATGGATTAGATCGTACAATTTCGGGATCCAACGGGTCCTTCTATTTTCGATACCTGCAGCAGGGCTCTTTTATGCATATGTGAGGAACGTGGCATGAATTCGATACCGTTGCACCACTATGAATTGCGGACTACACGATTGCAGGATTGTAGTAACGACACGCTACAGTACATGTACCAATTGATATGCCATTTAGCCTGCTTTAATATTTCTCTTTGGAACGATGGTACAAGGAAGTATCAGGAACAAACTGCAAATAACAAATTTTTGTGTATATTGTTTTTCAATTTTTTTTCTCTATTTGTAGACCTACCAAAATAATTCCCTAATGCCTTACTTCCTACACATCAATAGATTAAACAAGAGAAAATGATATACAGTCAGAAATGTGGTGACAAAATACATACCTTGACAGATGATGAACAATCCTATGCTTTTATGATGTCAAAATTTTAAGCAAATTGAAGAATGGTAATTTTGTTGTCACAAGCAAATCTAAAACGTTGCTAGGTTAAGGAAGGGGGACAATTAGAGTTATACAAATCGAGCAAACATCACTTAATTGGCTTTTCCTTCTAAAACATCATTTTACATTTACTTATTATCATTACATTTTCTAGACATGCATTATATTACTGAAAAGTAAATTTTAAACGGTTTAACCAGTTTCGGCCTTGTGTGTTGCAGAGTTCAAGAAAAATATGTTAGGAAGTCGAGTGGACCATTTTTTTTTTAGCTGGTGTGAGATTTTCTCAATATTTATTTATTTTATGAATAAAACTTCCAAATGTTCTATATTTGGAAAGGGGGTTTCACAAATAACTTATAAAATTAGCACAACATTGAAAATATATTTTATCAAATCGCTATAGCGACGGTTTCAGGACTTTGAGATAAGAAAGAATGGAGTTTTATCTGTTGGATATATTTTTACTGATGTTTTGAAGCATGGTGTTTTTGTTTGTTACAAATGAAATCAAACCCCCATAATTTCGCTTAAGGTTGGTGAGATGTTTATAAAGTTATCCAATTTTGGTAACAGTTAGTCCTAGAATGTTACTTTAAATCTCGATAATAAAATAAAAAGTTGATCACAAAATTAATTGTAGAAACAACTTTAAAAAATGAACGATTTTATTACTTTTATATATGAACAATAGAGAAAATTAAAATTTCCTTCATCTAAGAAATTCTTCTCCATAGATTTTTCTTAAAAATTGTGAAAACTTTTGTTTTGTAGGGACTTTTTTATATAGTAAATAAAACAAGAGTTAACAATAGAGTATGCCTCGCCTGCTGGCACCATCGAAATGAAATATCTAGTTAATATTCAACTACTCATTCATCAAATCTCAACATTTTCCTGTGGACCAACTAAAATGGTTCTGAATATCATAATCATTGACAAACAGACTAGACATTAAAACTGAAGACACACACACAAAAAACAATATCAACAGTCATTTTGCCTAGAAATAGGGTCAGGGTTGGATATCATAGTGACTGATATAAAAACCTAATTTCATTCATCTATATCCTTAATATCAGATGCCTAGCAATTATACTTTTCATTTTCCACAAATACTTAAAAAGAAGTTTACAGCTTGAAAAAATTACAAAAGTTCACAAAGTCACTGAGGCGTGAAAATGGGGTCAACGTCCAACCTCATGGTATAAGTTGAGTAACTATGTGTATACCATATATCAGATGCCGAGCTGTTATACTTTTAAGAAATTTATTTACCACAAAAGTCGTAAAAAGAAGTCTTTATCCTGAAAAAAAACCAAAGTTCGCAGAATCACTGGAGCGTGAAATTGGGACTAGGGTCTCACAGCATTGTGATATTTGCGTAGACCATAACCTGAACTGTCTGTATCTCAAATATCAGATGCCTAGCTATTATACTTTTCAAGTAATTCATTTTCCACAAAAATTTTACAAAGAGGTTTTCGTCCTGAAAAAAAATACTTAAGTTCACAGAATCACTGGAGCGTGCAATGTGGTCAGGGTCACATGGCATGGTAACAGGAGTTGCATAGGCCATAACCTTAACTGTCTGTATTCCAAATATCAGATGCCTAGCTATTATACTTTTCAAGTAATTCATTTTCCTAAAAAATTGCCGCCGCCGCCGAAAAGTAATCCGTTTGTCTCGCCTTCTGCGACTATTTGTCGCAGCCGAGACAAAAATAACACAACATAAAATTTTTGGAAAAACTGAAAAAATGTGTTTTTCCCTATTTATTCACTGTAAAGTATCTCCCTTTAATATTACGCGAAAAAAAATTGCAATTTGCATAAAATATGTATTTTTCCAATTTTTGTTGTAATTTTCAATTTTGATGTTTTTGATGTTTACCAAGCCCACAAGAAATCAATCGAATATCACGTCTATAACTGATCATCTTTTTTGCACATCTATCATAACTTATAAAATCAATTTGATAGCTATTTTGATTGATTACTAGTGGGCTTGGTAAACATCAAAAACATCAAAATTGAAAATTACAACAAAAATTGGAAAAATACATCTTTTATGCAAATTGCATTATTTTCACGTAATTTTAAAGGGAGATAATTTATAGTGAATTAATATTCAAATTCAAATTCAATCTTTATTGTCGTATAAACTATATATACAGTTTGTGACAGTATAACATAGAAATATAAAACAGACATACATATGAAACAGATATACATATACACATGCAACAAGTTGAAAAAAAATATATATGCATTATAAAGCAAATGTTAAAGTTTCCCCTGTCCTCAGTTCTATTGACTTTTTAAGGATCCTAATTTATTTACCTCTGTTGGTGTTGACAGGTTTAATATGTATATAATTTTTTTCACTAATGTTTAGGTCTTTAAAAAAGCTATTAAAAGAAAGAAACTCAAAATATTCTTTTCCTAAGTTTGAATTAATAGTACAGTGTAATAAAAAGTGGATCTCATCATCTAATAGTGAGCACAGCTCGCAAGCGGGCACCAAGTGCCCGGTCGAGCGGAGAGCTCTACGGTATTTGTTCCCGCGAAAAATTTGCTTAATGCTGATATTGATTTTTCATGGTCCGGAAAGGCTATCAAATTTTTACAGGAATGGAGTGAATTTGACATGTTTGAAAATAATTACCCATTTTGCTAGTCGCATTCCAAAAATTATCTATTTAATAACGTAAAAAGAGAAAAATATTCTGATGACGACGAGTTGCTACATTTTTGTAGTAACCAAATTTTAATCGATTTTTTCTTACTTTTCTAGTTAACGTTCAATCGCCCCTAGGATCTCGTCCGAAATTGAACGTTCTAGAAAAATTAACCAAAACAAAAATAACTACGATGGTTTCAGATCTTATTTTACTGCATCGATTCGAAATCATTTTGTTTTATTGAACAGAACTATGATGTGCTCGCATTTAGGCACTGCCTATTTCATATTAATTTACATTTTTGGCAAAGTCTTTTTCCCTAGGTATTTTAAAATGCCTTCACTTTTCAATTAACAATACATGATCACTTATTCTTAATTTAGTAATTAACCTTCTAAATTCAAAATCTGATATGGATGAATAAGGTTTAGTTAGAAAGTTTATATTTAGTTTTTTATAGAAAAAAAGTTTGCTTTTTTCATCAATACTGTTTCATTTATCTTTCAAAAGTTTTATGTAATATGTATGCATTTGGCATTTGATGTACTTTTTAATTGGAAAAACATTTTTTTTGACTTTTTTCAAAAGTTTTATGGTGAGCTATTTTTGTCTCGGCTGCGACAAATAGGCGCGGAATGCGAGACATAGATATTACTTTCCGGCGGCGGATGTGACCCTGACCCCATTTCACGCTCCAGTGACTCTGTGAAATGAGGTAATTTTTTTCAGGACGAAAACCTCTTTGTAAGACTTCTGTAGTAAATGAATTACTTATAAAGTATAATAACTGGGCATCTGATATTTGAGAGACAGACAGTTCAGGTTATGTTCTACGCAAGTATCACTATGCTGTGATACCCTAATCCCAATTTCACGCTCTAGTGATTCTGTGAACTTAGTTTTTTTTTAGGATAAAAACTTCTTTTTGCATGAATGCCTTTTGTGGTAAATAAATTTCTTAAAAAAGTATAACAGCTAGGCATCTGATATATGGTATACACAGTTACTCAACTGTTACCATGAGGTGGGACCTTGACCGCATTTTCACGCATCAGTGACTTTGTGAACTTGGGTCCTTTTTCAAGCTGTAAACTTCTTTTTAAGACTTTGTAGAAATAAAAAAAGTATAATTGCTAGGCATCTGCGATTTAGGATATAGATGAATGAAATTAGGTTTTTGCATCCGTCACCATGATATCTAACCCTGGCCTTATTTCTAGGCAAAATGACTGTTGATATTGTTCAATATCCATTTTCAATGTTATATATATTAACTTCTTCATGAGACATGACGTCATTTCCCTGTCAGAGAATGTCGCGCTACAAACAAAATGTCAACATTCATTCAGCCAGATTTTGAAGATTTTCTGTGACAGTATTTAATTCTCTGTATTGGCATCAGGAGCTTGATTTAAAAACCTGGTGGAAAATAATAGCTAAAGGTTTGAGGAGATCCCGCAGGATTGTATACTTTCAAAGATTAACTCAGGCACTGAGCATGTGAGGTAAGACCCTTTATTTCTTTTTTTTTAATTTGTTTTATCATAGCTAAATCAGTGCAACATTAAAAATGGATGCTTATTTATCATGGTATATTATTGTTCATCCGTGCCACATTGATACAAAATGTATGTTTTTTCTTCTTACCTAATTAGCGATAGATATTCTTTAGTACATTTAACTAATACGAAAAACGCATTAGGCTGGTTTCTTTCAATAATAAGGTAAAAATGATTGCTGCAACGAAGGGCAAAATGTTATTTAAAAATTATATTTCCATTAACACGTATAACTAGAGCCATATTTTTTTTACATATCCCACTTGCACTATTGTTTTTCATAAATGTCATATTAAATTTACAAACCCATCAACATTTTCTATTCCAGATATAATCCTTCCATATATCATATTAATTTACAAAAAAAAGAGAAATGAAAATAAATCTATTCCTTGTTCCTGTAAACTTTATCAAAATAAACACGTACCTACAGAAGACATTGTTCATGGTATTATAGAACCTATTGAGATCAACTATTGGAGAAGGGAAAGCACCACGCTTTAACATATTTAATAAGAATCACGTGGTAGGAATTATGATTATATTTACCACGTAGTGTAATTTAAACAAGAATTGGAGTTATTTCATATTTCATATTATAAAGTACATGAAGTACTTGATCCACTTTTTACCAAAGATTATCTTCATCTTATTATTCCTCACCTTATCTGGTTATCTTAAATCAGATAAAAAACATTTTTATTCTTTGTACATCTTTTAAGAACAGGTAGGTTAAAATTTGCCCTTTAATAGGAACTTTGTAATTTTGTTTTTTTTAATGGGCAATCAAATCATGGGTAATTGCAGTCTAGCCATTTGTCGAAAATCTCTGCTAACATCATTTAAGACTAACTACGTGCCATGAGTCGTAAATCAAATGTAAGTTCAGCTCATGCCACACATCCACCAGATCTACACGATTTGCTATTATGACTTTCGTTTTATTTTAGTATCTTAGCTATATTTGTTTGACACAGTAATGATACACCGAAAAGGCTTTACTAAGGTTAATTGCTCTATATCTTTGAAGGTTTTTTTTAGGGGAAAGGGCTATTAAATGTAGACGTCCTATTAAACTCATTTGTAACATGCAGGCCTATGGATGTTTTACTACAACAAATATTTTCCATATACACTTTATATTATTACATACATATTTAAGTTGATTCAGCTAAATCTTTTACTTGAAAGAAAAGGACAGAAATACAGTCAATATGCTAGTTATGTTATTTTCTATTACATTTGCCCAACATCTGATCAAAAGGTCTACAGTCGTCCAACATCGAGTTCAGCGTTCTACAGTCGTCTAACATCCAGTACAATGTTCTACAGTCGTCCAACATCCAGTCCAGCGTTCTACAGTCGTCTAACATCCAGTACAATGTTCTACAGTCGTCCAACATCCAGTCCAGCGTTCTACAGTCGTCCAACGTTCTACAGTCGTCTAACATCCAGTCCAGCGTTCTACAGTCGTCCAACGTTCTACAATCGTCTAACATCCAGTCCGTTGTTCTACATTCACTCGTCCATCATTCAGTCCAATAGTCTAGTCATCCAACATCCAGTCCAACGTTCTGCAGACATGAAATATCTAGTCCAGCGTTCTACGATCGTCAAACATCCAGTCAAGCGTTCTACAGTCGTCCAACATCCAATCCAGCGTTCTACAGTCGTCCATCATTCATTCCAACATTCTAGTCATCCAACATCCAGTCCAACGTTCTGCAGACATGAAACATCTAGTTCAGCGTTCTACAATCGTTAAACATCAAGTCCAGCGTTCTACAGTCGTCCAACATCCAGTACATCCAGTCCAACTTGTTTTCAGTCGGTCGTTCAACATTCGTCCAACTTTCTAGATTTGGGTGTCCAACATCCACTCCTACGTTTTATTGCCAACAAACATCTAATTCAACATTCTTCAGTCATCCAACGCACATTCTAACATTCTACAGTCACCCAAATCCTATTCCAACGTTCTACAGTCGGTCGTCAAACATTCAGTTCAATTTTTAATTTTCGTAAAATATCCAGTCCAGCGTTCTACAGCCTCGAGACATCCAGGTCAGCGATTATAAGTCGTCAAAATTCAGTCCATTTTCTACAGTTGCAAAGCATCCAGTTCAGCGTTCTTCAGCCGTGAGACACCCAGTTCAACGTTTTGCAGTCGTCGCCATATGTTCAGTTAGACATTCTACAGTCGTAAAAAACATAGTCCAAATTTCACAGCCTTTAGACATCCACTCCAGTGTTCCAAAGTCGTCCAACATTCTACAATCGTGACATTTATTCCTCGTGTTCTGCAGTCACCTTACATCCAGTACAATATTTCACAGTCAACCAACATTCAGTTCAACATTCTACAGTCGTTCTGCATCCAGTGAAATGTTCTACAGTCGTCCTACATCAAATGAAAAATTCTACAGATATGAGACACCCAGTCCAATTTTCTACAGCGATAAAACATCCAGTATAACGTCATAAAAGACGTCCTACCTTCAGTCCAATGTTCCAAAGTTGTGAGACATCCAACGTTTTATAGTCGTCCAGCACCCCATCCGATGTTCCTCATCCGTCCAACATCCACTTTGACCTTCTTAAGTTGTCCAATATCCATTTCAACCTTCTACAGTTGTCCAACATCCATTTCAACCTTTTCTTGTTGTCCAATATCTAACCCAGCGTTTTACTGTCATTCAGCATCAAGTACAAAATTCTTCAACCGTTAACTTTACATGTGTCCATCGATCTTTCAATTAAGTCTTTAACTTTCGATACGATCAAATATAACAAAACACAACACCATTATAATTGCTAATTATTCAAAGCCATTTCAATCAACTTTCCTCCCGGGAACTTACTGAAGCTTGTTTAGAGACTTTAGAAGAAAGTTGTCAAGAGAGTTCCTTTACGTCTCGTTTTAGTTTGTGCTTTGTACAAGATTAACAATAGGGGGAAGATTGGGCCTAAAAACTATACTGATGGGAAAAAACTGTGCATGCCTATGGAAAATCAATTGTACCAAAATTTCCTCTAGTCAGAAAATCGTGAAAAACAGCTATCGAGTTGAAATTTTCACTGAATGTCACTAGGATGAACCAGATGATTTTTGGGTTAAAGTCTTAAAAAAATTTTATTTCCAGTTTTTGAGATTAAAAAAAAACTTTTTAACCCCAAAAATGAAAAATCTAAATGTTCACCCAAAATTAAAGCTGTTTCCTTTCAATCACTGAAGGGAGAAACGTTTTTGGTGGCAATTACATATGTAGCTGGGAAAATTTCATTTAAAAAAAATTGTTCTAAAGTGTGATTTTGTGAATTCCAGATTGACACTACCTGATACCTAAACTGCAAACCAAACATCTCTTAGTAGCCTAAAAATGAAATTTTTTGTCAAGATCTCTATGAAAATGATTTTGCAATTCTTTTGTGATAAAATTGATTCAATGCTAAATAAAATGTTGAATTTTAGATTTTTTAAAGTGATGTATAGCTTCTTTTTTCCATTAGTATGGTTCAACCTCGCCACATATTATATGTGCCTGTCCTTAGCCAGGAATCCTTGTCAAAGCTTTTGTTTGTTCCTGTCAAAAAGTTTGTCGTTCTAAAGTGTGATTTTGTTAATTCCAAATTGACACTACCTGATACCTAAACTGCAAACAAAACATCTCTTAGTAGCCTAAAAATGAAATAAATTTTTGTCAAGATCTCTATGAAAATGATTTTGCAATACTTTTGTGATAAAATTGATTCAATACCAAATAAAATGTTGAATTTTAGATTTTTTAAAGTGATGTATAGCTTCTTTTTTCCATTAGTATGGTTCAACCTCGCCACATATTATATGTGCCTGTCCTAAGCCAGGAATCCTTGTCAAAGCTTTTGTTTGTTCCTGTCAAATATCTGTTTTTTGTTCTACGTCCAGAAATGGGTCTTTCGTTTATAATCTAGGGATTTGTTTGAATCTTATGTATTGTATTTTAGTCTTTGACAGCGAGCAGTGACTTCTGGTCATGTTGAAGACTGCTGGCTGTTTTCCATTGTGATGTTTTAAATTGCCGTTTCTTTGGTGTTGGTTGTGTCGCGAACACTTATTCCACACCTCTTTATCGTCTATGGGATATTTATTGGCCTTTTACTGTCAAAGAAGGTCAACACGCATACTGCGACACTATTTATAATCGTAGTGGAATTAACCATACGTGGATTTTGAAGAACTCAAAAGATTTGTTATATCATTTTAAATCTAGATCATTTTCTGAAGTGCACTCTTTGAAAACGTTCGATTTTTCAACTTTATACACTACCTTGCCACACGAAAAACTGAAATGTCGCCTGAAAAAAAATTCTCGAAAAAGCCTTTTCAAACTCTAGGAATTTTGTTGTTTTGGGTTATAACTCTACATTCTCTTCCAAAACATTTTTCAAAGATAAAATTTGTTACACACTAGAACAAGTTTGCAGTATGCTTGATTTCCTCATTGACAACATATTTGTCACCTTCGGAGGAGAGATTTTTCAACAACAAATCGGCATTCCAAAGGGCACAAACTGTGCTCCTCTCCTCGCCGATTTGTTTTTATACTCTTACGAGACTGAATTTCTTCAGGGACTCACAAAGAACAAGAAGATGAAAGAGGCAAGGTCATTTAATCTTACATTCAAATATATTGATGATGTCCTTTCTGTCAATAACACTTCGATTCATTTGACAGATGGATTCCTTCAATATATTCTCCAGAATTGGAGATTAAAGAGACCACCGAATCAAATTGCTTCACGTCTTTCTTGGATTTGCACCCAGGTGGTCATCTCAGTACAAAAAATTATAATAAAAGAGACGATTTTAATTTTCAAATGATTAATTTTCCTAATCTACAGAGCAATATACCTACTTCCCCTTCATATGGTGTTTATATTTCACAACTTATTCGATATGCCAGAGCTTGCACACATTTCACAGATTTTTTGATCAGACACCGATTTCTTCGTTACCGGTTTTTGGAGCAGGGATATAAGAAAATACGTCTCATACGATCCTTAAAAAATCTTTTTTTCGTTATCAGCCACTAGTAGAAAAGTTCAAAATTGAGTTGAAAGATATGGTGGTTAATTGTTTCAATTAGTTTTTGACTGGTCTGCTGTACTGAGATGATCACCTCAATATCCCTATTGTGTCTCACCACTATGTTGTGTTCTATGGTCATTACCGGGTCCTAAGATCGCAAACCTGGTTAAACCCACCATTTCGTTTGAAATGCCTGGACCAAGTCAGGACCATTGCGATCCACCAATTCTCCGGTATGACTGATTCGTTTTTGTCATTTTCTCTGGACTATGAGATTGATCATTCAAGTTCGGTAGTTTTGTTATTATCTTTATTATCCACTCAGACAGACAGAAAAAATATTTCATAAAATGTTTATCTGTATGACAGTTTTGATTTGTTAAAATAAATTGTGGTTTGAATGAACACTTCCAAAAGGGAAATACTAGTGATTTTCTGATAAGATTGTCATGTAAAAATTATGGGTCTTTGTGCATTGTAGTTACTGAATCGTTCCAAACATATGACATTTTAAAACGGTGTTTTGCATGAAAATGACCGGCTATTTTACTTTATGTAATGTGTATCAACCCATTCAGGCCATAGAAGTTTTAAAATAACTAGAGTGGATAGCAATTGATTCAAGTGAAATGCATATTTACTCTTTATCGTTTCCTTTTTTCTATTCTTTATCGAGTACAAAATGGAGTGTTACTATTAAATTGCTATAAAGCATAAATTGTTATGATAAGAGTTACTAAGAACTTCCTGGTTCGTGATTTATTAGAAACATTTGTTTCAATTTGTTGAAGGCCAATGGACAGAGCCGTTGCCTATTTAATAAACATATAAACATTTTAAGGGACATTGTGAACTTTTGAGCTTAACTTCCTTCCATTGTCAAAGGAGTAGAGCCACGAATGCCTCAAATCGGCCCGGTATTTTTACTAATTTTTAAACTTCCCCAGTTTGGTAATTTTGGTTTTACTTTTCTATGCTCTTCACATTCATATAGTGTTTGGCATTTTCAATATTTTTGGTAGAGCGCCTCTGATGAGTTTTGAATAGACGAAACGCACGTCAGGCGTAGCAAAATTTATTGTCTGGAACTTTGTTGTCATTTGTATTTCGAACACACGTGAAGGTTAGCACTGCTGGTGGAGTTTTAATTCCCCGAGGTTAGCCCGCTCCGGTACTAACACTTTTGAGTTCGCAAAAAACATCAAAGCTTTAGATTATCCGTTTAAATTTCAAAATTGTTCAAACCCTAAGGTTTTCCTACCCCAGCCATAGGTTGATTATCTTAGTAATAATTTGGTTCCCCATTTGGTAATTTTGGTTTTACTTTTCTATGCTCTTCACATTCATATAGTGTTTGGCATTTTCATTTTTTTTGTAGAGTGCATCTGATGAGTCTTGAATAGACGAAACGCGCGTCAGGCGTAGCAAAATTTATTGTCTGGAACTTTGTTGTAATTTATATTTCGAACACACGTGAAGGTTAGCACTGCTGATGGAGTTTTAATTCCCCGCGGTTAGCCCGCTTCGGCTCCAACACTTTTGAGTTGGAGAAAAACATCAAAGCTTTAAATTATCCGTCTAAATTTCAAAATTGTCTAAACCCTAAGGTTCTTCCTACCCCAGACATAGGTTGATTATCTTAGTAATAATTTGGTTCCCCAGTTTGGTACATGTAATTTTGGTTTTACTTTTCTAAGCTCTTCACATTCATATATTGTTTGGTATTTTCAATATTTTTGGTAGAGTGCCTCTGATGAGTCTTGAATAGACGAAACGCGCGTCAGGGAAATTTATTGTCTGGAACTTTGTTGTCATTTGTATTCTTTCGTAAATTTACCTAAAATGAGTTAAGGCATAACTGAACTTTTCATATATGTAAGATTAAACAAAATATCTACATCACATGTCGAGTGTTTGCATTTCAAACGCACCATAAATTATACGATTCTTTATTATGTCGCCTGCAACGTGTTATAGGGGTTACTTTGGCACTTTCCGTCGTCTTGCGTCGTCCTGTGTCGTCCTGCGGCGTCACAAGAATTTCCGTCGCAGTTTTCCAGGCAATTATATGCTGTGGCATATATTTGATATTTGGTATGTAGCTTCATCACATAGTACTATAAGGTGTAAAGCGATTTTATGCCCAAAAAATAACTACTTCCTGTTTGACGAATACTTAACGTTTTATATATAATGGACAAAGATTTCAAATTTTCGTCGCAGTTTTCCAGGCAACTACATGCCACAGCTTCTTGATATTTGGTATGTAGCTTCCTTGCATAGTACAACAAGGTGTAAAGCGATTTTATGCCGGAAAAATAACTACTTCCTGTTTGACGAATACTTAACGTTTTATATATAATGGACATAGATGCCAAATTTTTGTTGCAGTTTTCCAGGCAACTACATGCCACAGCCTTTGATATTTAATATGTAGCTTCATTGCATAGTACTATAAGGTGGAAAGTGATTTAATGCCCGAAAAATAACTACTTCCTGTTTGACGAATACTTAACATTTTATATAGAATGGACATAGTTGTCAAATTTTCGTCGCAGTTTTCAAGGCAACTACATGCTACAGCCTCTTGATATTTGGTATGTAGCTTCATAACATAGTACTATAAGGTGTAAGGCGATTTTATGCCCGAAAGTTAACTACTTCCTGTTTGTCGAACAAACATTGATACGCAGGCGACATATGCCTGCCGGGAAAAGCTCCATCTAGTTTTTACTTATTAGTCCCCTACCGGCGAAAGCCGAAGGGGACTATAGGTTTGCGCTCTGTCCGTCTGTCTGTCCTTCTGTCTGTCTGTCCGTCTGTCACGCCTCAGTTTTCCGCACCTTTTTTCTAAACGCTTATAGGTAATGAACTGAATTTTGGTATGTGAGTTTACCTTGATGAGTTACAGATCAAGTTTGAGTTTCGTGCCGGTCCACAAATTTTTATGGGAGTTATGGCCCTTTGAACTTTGAAAATTCACTAAAATTTCAGTTTTCCGCACTTTTTTTCTAAACGCTTATAGATAATGAACTGATTTGTGGTATGTGAGTTTACCTTGATAAGTTACAGATCAAGTTTGAGTTTCGTGCCGGTCCACAATTTCTTATGGGAGTTATGGCCCTTTGAACTTTGAAAATTCACTAAATTTTCAGTTTTCCTCACTTTTTTCTAAACACTTATAGATAATGAACTGATTTTTGGTATGTGAGTTTACCCTGATGAGTTACAGATCAAGTTTGAGTTTCGTGCCGGTCCACAAATTTTATTGGAGTTATGGCCCTTTGAACTTTGAAAATTCACTAAAATTTCAGTTTTCCGCACTTTTTTTCTAAACGCTTATAGATAATGAACTGAATTTTAGTATGTGAGTTTACCTTGATTAGTTACAGATCAAGTTTGAGTTTCGTGCCGGTCCACAAATTTTTATGGGAGTTATGGCCCTTTGAACTTTGAAAATTCACTAAAATTTCAGTTTTCCGCACTTTTTTTCTAAACGCTTATAGATAATGATTTGAATTTTAGTATGTGAGTTAACCTTGACGAGTAACAGATCAAGTTTGAGTTTCGTGCCGGTCCACAAATTTTTATGGGAGTTATGGCCCTTTGAACTTTGAAAATTCACTAAAATTTCAGTTTTCCGCACTTTTTTTCTAAACGCTTATAGATAATGAACTGATTTGTGGTATGTGAGTTTACCTTGATAAGTTACAGATCAAGTTTGAGTTTCGTGCCGGTCCACAATTTCTTATGGGAGTTATGGCCCTTTGAACTTTGAAAATTCACTAATTTTTCAGTTTTCCTCACTTTTTTTCTAAACACTTATAGATAATGAAATGATTTTTGGTATGTGAGTTTACCCCGATGAGTTACAGATCAAGTTTGAGTTTCGTGCCGGTCCACAAATTTTTATTGGAGTTATGGCCCTTTGAACTTTGAAAATTCACTAAAATTTCAGTTTTCCGCACTTTTTTTCTAAACGCTTATAGATAATGAACTGAATTTTAGTATGTGAGTTTACCTTGATTAGTTACAGATCAAGTTTGAGTTTCGTGTCGATCCATAAATTTTTATGGGAGTTATGGCCCTTTGAACTTTGAAAATTCACTAAATTTTAAGTTTTCCTCACTTTTTTTCTAAACACTTATAGATAATGAACTGATTTTTGGTATGTGAGTTTACCCTGATGAGTTACAGATCAAGTTTGAGTTTCGTGCCGGTCCACAAATTTTTTTGGGAGATATGGCCCTTTGAAAATCTATTGCATTTTTCTTTTCTAAACTTTTTTTATTGTTCCTTGTAGATAATAAACTGATCAAGTTTAGGTATTCATTTGTTTGACAAATTGTTACCAGTGACTGAAATATGAGGCCGGTAGGGGACTAAGTATTGTTTTGCAATACTCTCAGAATGCTTGTTTTCACTGTTATCTCGTCGTATTTTGTCAAAAATAGTATTGGCCACATTCGTCGACCATCGTAATTTTTTGATAATCATTTTATTACATAAAAATATACATTTCTATCACAAAATAATTTTGGTCGACGGGTGTGGCAGTTTTCATTTTCATCGATTTATACATGAAATCAATGAAAAATGTCAAAAACGAGATTTTGTACAAAATAGACTGAATTTGAGCTTACTGTCCGCCTTGTTGATAAACAATTAAACCAAAATATATTGCAATTTATAAATTATGAAGTCTAATGAACATCAAGGGAGCAATTACAAGGTAGTATATAAAAATTGATTTTTTGGCCGATTTGGGGCTTTCGTGGCTCTACTCCTTTGATTTGAATTCTGCGCTGTATGTATACAATATACTACAAATAAGGAAAAGAAGTGATCAGCAATTACAACATATTACAAATGGTATGTACAGGTGTTACAACTATAAGTGATGTGATTCCGATTTTATTACTTCGATCATTTGCGAAATAAGTTTATTTGTGCATTTAGACAACCCAGCAATAAAACGTTACTTGTATGATATTTATATCATTTTAGAATCCAATGCAAATAATGGAAAATCATAGTTTCTTTCGTCAACAGAAAGGCCAAAAAAAGAAATGACAGAAATATGATTAGTAAGTAAGTAAGTAAGTAAGTAAGTAAGTAAGTAAGTAAACACTTTATTTTAAGAGGGTAACACAGTTAGTACAAACACTTTTATTATATGACTAAAAGTCATCTTCATTTTGAATACTAGTACCAATTATTATGCAGAGACAATGGTAACCTCAAAGTAGTTCAAAATAGACTGATAACAGTTTTGACTTTTGAGTCACAAAAAATAGAATATTTAGATCACTTCTCAGTCGTTAAAAATATAATCTTTACTGTGACGTCATTTGGTGAACTTGTAGCCTCAATTTATCAAGATGCGACTTCCTTTGTTAAGATTGTTTCAGAATTATGCATATGTGTTTTATAAGGTATGATTCCGCAGCTTTTTCAAAAAGAATGGAAAACGCAGGTACAAATTTCTTGTAGTCGATTATACCAAGACTTACTTTGTCATCAATGAGTCTAAGAAAAAGAACAAATTTACAGAAGACCAAATAATCGACATGCTCAACTTTCTTATTGACAACATATTTGTTCAGTTTGGTGGACGTGTTTTTCAGCAAACAATAGGGATTCCAATGGGCACTAATTGTGCACCTTTGCTTGCTGATTTGTTTCTTCATTCATATGAAGCAGACTTCTTACAATCTCTTCTAGACAAAAAAGACCGTAGACTAGCTCTCTCTTTCAACCTCACGTTCCGTTATATTGATGATGTCCTTTCACTAAACAATTCTCGATTTGGTGACTTTCTCCATCTCATATATCCCCAGGAGCTTGAGATAAAGGACACAACGGATTCTAGGAAGTCTGCTTCATATTTAGATCTACATCTAGAAATTGACTCACAAGGAAGACTTTCAACAAGGCTCTATGACAAACGTGATGACTTCAACTGTCCAATCGTCAACTCTCTCTTCTTGTGTAGCAACATTCCGTCCGCTCCAGCTTATGGAGTTTACGTATCTCAATTGATTCGTTACTCCAGAGCGTGCGGGACTTACATCGATTTCCTTAGCAGAGCGACACGTCTGACGCAAAAATTGCTCACACAGGGTTATGTTGCTCCTCGGTTGCTGTCTTCACTCAAGAAATTTTACGGAAGACATCATGCACTTATAGACAAATATGGGATTTCGATCTCTCAGATGAGTGCAGATGTTGGTTTGTCATAGGGTGTTGTTTTGTCTCCCTTTACCGGATTTGACACGCTGAATGGACTATTTGCAACGCGACGGGTGTGCTATAGCAAGCAGGAACTGCTTACTCTTCCGGAGCACCTGAGTTCACTCTTGTTTCGACTGGAGTTCGCGTTGTTGATTGATATTCAGTTATTTTGTGTTTCCATGTTTTACATGTTGTCTGTTTTTGTCCCGTTCTTGTTGGTGTTTACTGGTTTTGTCTCTGCCCTTTCGGACTTTTGATATTCGGATACTCCATTGGTACCTCTGCTTCTTCCGTTGAAGGTCAACTCTCGGACATTTAATCGTAAACGTGTATAAATACGGTTTCTACAAAAATAAAAGATTTTAGATGTTTCTTCAGTACTAATACGCAAAGGATTCGTTTTATTTTCTTCTTTCGTTTTCTGGAAATGTTTTTGCTTGTTTTCGGTAGTCATATAATAAAACATTCATAGATTTTGATATCAGTAAATACCGGTTTTTATTGACTCTAAAAATTTATATCCACCTTGCCGTTGGCCCCGTGAATATATATATTTTTCGGGTTGATAAAACCTGGTATTCGCCTCTATCAAAGTGTATAATCTTCCCTGAGGCCTCGTAATGTATGTATAATAAAATATAATTATAAATCAAACAAACGTACAATAAAATATAATTAAAAATCAAACAAACAAAATTATACTTGTATAATGAACATTATTCATGAAATAGTCATGTAAAATATCATTGAATATTTTTTTCTTGTTGTATAAATAACAATAATCTCAAGTATTTTTTTTTAAAAGAATAAACACTCTGAATATTTTTAAGTGTCAAGAAAGAGTTTTCCATAAGATAGTTCCATTTGATTGTCAATAATCACCTTTTGACAATGATGTCCTTGTATACATGCTCCTTTTTGCTGGTACAACCGACCTCTGATTCATCAGTTAAACTGTCAAAATAATGTTGTTGTTTTTTTTTGCAAACAAAAGATGTTGTTTGTTGCTTAATCTGCCAAAACGACAACATATTTGTCATTAAAGGTTGGCAATGTCATAGCAACATCAGGGTTGTTGAAAATAGATATTGCCATTGTGCTCATTGAGCCCTTTTAAAGTAAGTATTAATTCCCTTTAAACCCAATTGCAACAACCTCACAGACTTTATCCATTCAGAAAAAGCATTGTTTACTTGCATGTTATTAATAAACAAAATAAAGAATGGAACAAAGTTCTCTTTTCCAGAGCCTGATGGTAATTGCCATTGTTAGTACAACGTAACGTTGCACCATGCCTGTTGTTTTCGCATAGACAAATATATTATTTTAGAGACATTTAAGCACAGTTGATGTTTATTCCATAGTATATGCAAACATAAAACGTTATCATATGTTTGACCCACAAAATAAGAAATTCTAATAGTTACAGATATAGATGCAGGAAAGAAGTAAAGAACTTTAAAAAACGAAGGTTTAAAGACATAGAACCTATCAATTTCGCAATTTTTAAAAAATAATGAAATTCACACTATTTGAAGAATACTGTGTAAAACCTTTGAATAAACTATTACATTTTCAAAAAACATACCAGAAAGTATTCTTTTCGAGGGAAATCTGAAAAAAAACCGCAGTGTCAAAAAAGAGGACAAACTAATTATAGAATGTAAACACTTGCGGGTGCCTGTAAACTGAGACACGAAAAGTAACCGAACGAAACGGAGCGGATCAAAAACGATATCGGTAAAGAAGGAAACGTAAACAGTAAAATAAGCAACCGAAATCTGCAAAGAAAGGAAACAAAATCGAGCGAAACTGGTTAAAAAAAGAAAACTGAATCGATTTTACCCGACACCAGTCGTTTTCTTAATTTACCGATTTCGTTTTCTCTTCGTCTCGTTTGGTTACATTTTGTTTCTCAGTCTAACTGTACCCAGTTTACAAAAAGTGAATATTTATGATGGACAATACTAAATCAACGCGAATAATTAGAATAAGATTATTTTATAGAAAGCTGCACAAATTTGAGTTTTTATGTTGGTAAAGATAAGTTTTAGATAGTATATTTTTAATATATGTACTTTTTATCCAATGTAAAAAATTGCGAAATTGATAGATTCTATGTCTTTAAGGGTTTTTTTCTATACTGAATCATCACTACAGATGCTACTAGTCCATAAGGTAACATTGATAATATTTGGTAAAGTCTGCCTGAAATAGTGGTTTCTAAGTTATCAACAGAATATCTGAGGTCTTACAAAGATATGTGAATGAACATTTTTAAAAGCAAAAAAAAGTTTATACTCAATACTCAAGCCCACAAATCCTAACAACAATGTTATAGAATAATATGTTGTTACATAATAGAGATCTACCGATGTGAATAATTGACAGATATAAAGATTGCCAAGGATTCATCTAGTAGGATGCAATCTCATAAAGAAAAGGCCATGGCAATTCCGAAATAAAAGTTGCAGGCTGAAACATAAAATGTCGAAATTATATCATCTTTTTTTTCTAAAACCTTGTCTGTCATAGTCAGTATTCTTGTAAGTTTCCTGTTTCATTTCAATTCCCATCTGTCTGTACAGATTTTAATTATTAACCTGGCATTAAACACACAGATCTGTATTATCCTAGAGACATTATAAGGTTGCCGTGGCATGATGAACCTTTATGGATGTGAATTTAAATGTAGAAGAAAATGAGATGTGGAATAAGTGTACGCGACACAACCTACACTATAAACGTATATTTTAAATATCCACAATGGAAAACAGCCAGCAGCCTTCAATGTGACCAGCGGTCGCTGCTCGCTGTTTTTCAATTGGCCCCTGGATTGAAAATAAAATACATATGATTCAAGCCCAATCTCAAAATGCATTGAAAGACCCTCTTCTTGACAAAAAACAATTAACAAAATTTCGACTAAATACAAACATAAGCTTTGATAAAGATTCCTGGCTTAGGACAGGCACATTAAAATGTGGCGGGGTTAAACTAGTATTTTGGCGCCAACCTTCCCCCTAATGATAATCAATAACAAAGCACAAACTAACACACAGTAAAAATCAAATCGATAGAAGTTCAATTCAACAAGAGAGTATCTGAGACAAAAGGACAACAGGTAATTAACGGGACGTAAAGATACTCTCTTGAGAACACTCGAAGTTACTGACAGCTAGCTAAGAAGCACCCATTAAAATCGATTTTGGCATTAAAACATACATCACCCGGGTTAACCCGTGATCGTGAAGTCGGTAGTTATCGTGAACTCGGTTAGGCAAAATGTAAACAAACGATAATTGACCAATGGGAAAAGAGAAATTTTGACTAAATTGTAGTCGTTAACGCGGTTAATGTTATCGTTCAAACCGGTTTGTTCCTTTTTACTCTTATCGTGAACTGCGAATTTGTATAATCTAATATGTACCCAAAGCTTCTTTCTCTAATCAAATAGTGTTAGTTCAGATGTTTGAAACCTTTGTTAGTGTAACAAATTCATTTTTGGTCATGTGTTGGTCTTTACAATTAAGAGTATCTCATTAAGGAAAGAAACCAAAAAGGATAAATATAGGTAATTACAAAATTACCAGACTATAATAATATATATAATAAGGTTATCAAGACAACCATATGCAATTTACCACTAATTAATTACAGCCGGTGTTTGGGTTTATACATGCGTCCGATTATTTATTTCTGACCCTGTTAAAGTACTTTATAAAGATTTATATTACTTTTTTTTTATTTACTGTACCATAACCACTGGGTTTAATTGTTTTGGTCGTGGTCCAAAATCTTGGAACTGTATTTAAACGGTATGGCAAATTGCAACTTCGAATTCGGGTTAGATTTAAAAGAAAAAAAAGTTAACAAAATCCTTGGACGGACAGACACACGGACACGAATAGATATCATTAACATAATAAACCCACCGCTTATTCAATATTGGCACCTACCAATTATCTTTTTGTATAAAAAAAATAAATAAACCATGTCAAGACAAAATTACCGACGTTTTCTTATACAGGAAGTAGATCAAGAGCGACAGACCTAAAATCAATTCCAACGCTATGGGACTGCATACTTATGCTGCATGCCAAATACCAAAAGGCTGCGATAAGTAGTTGTTAAGATAATTGTTAGGATTTTTTTCCTGTCATTTTATAAACCGGAATTTTTACTTCGTGGAATCCAGCAAAAAGAGGGACATTTGCGACCCTTAATCATATTATTGACCTTTATAATTAATTATTAATCTTATGACAATTATGCACAGAATATTTAACATGAATGTGGGCCTATTCCGAACCCGTGCGGTGCACGGGAGGCGAATAGGCCCAAAAAGGCACAAAGCATGTTCGAAGATGTCCACTAAAGAGCGCTCAGAAACGCCTGACATTTGATCCGTTCGCTTAGCCCATAAAACGACCGGGGTATGTGCTTAAGGTGGTTGAATGGGACAACCCTGTCGTAATGAATTCAGGAGTCATCATGCTATAATTTGGAAAACCTTACCGCAAACCATAGTGGGTTAAGGTGAGTGGATAAGGCCTGTGACTGAACCAGAAATTTTGAAAGGAGAGGGCGCGCAATTATAAAAATTCTTTGCGACTTCTTATTTAATACAGTTCCTTACCAAATTTTCCTGTCAAACGGGAGGGCGCGCGCCCGGCACGCCGGTCTTTAACCCACCTTTGATAATTAGTCACGTTTCATGCTCGTAAAAGCCCACTTTGAGGATCGCCAAGTAGTTCATCGCATATAGGCTAAATTTTCCGCCCCTACCCACCTCGCCCTTTTTTCTGTGTACTTTAAAATTTACAGTTCTTTTGTTGCCCACCCCAAACCCTTTTTTCTCGCTCAGTGTGTGTAGGTTCAACCAGGATTCAGTATTGTATTTACGACAGATAAGGGTTGCCTATGTGAACCTGGTAAAGGGTTGGCTATATCCCATACTGTTAAGTGTTCCAACTAGTATATGACCTCATTTCAGGTAAAAGTTCCAGATAATGCGATTTTTTGGGGGGAGGGTTTCGTTATTTTCTGAGTACATTTGCCTATGGTGCATTGGGGGACATTAGCCTGTCATATGAGTTGGTTCGTTTTCTTTCTCGTTTATGGTCAGACATTAGCCCCTTTTGCATGGCATACATGATGCTGTGCTATGGATGCTGTGTCTTGAGTCACAATTCAATTCGTTTTTAGCTCACCTGACCCGAAGGGTCATGTGAGCTATTGTCATCGTTAAGCGTCCGTCGTCCGTCCGTCGTCCGTCGTCCGTCGTCCGTTAACTTTTCTTCAAAGATCTTCTTCTCTGAAACCACTGAAGGGATTGCATTGATACTTGTTATACATGATCTTTAGGATGTCCTCTACCAAGTTTGTGAATTATATACATGTCGACCAATCAAGATGGCCGCCGTTGCTAAAAATAGAACAGGGGGGTCAGACCATTGTTTTTGACTTATAACTCAAAAAGTATAAGAGATAGAGAAAATCCGAAGCAACCTCCCTTGTTCAGCATCAAAAGCTCTACAAATCTCTCCATTGAGTCGAAGTTGTGAAACAACTCCTTATAGGAGTTATTGCCCTTTAATCATCAAATTTGACCATTTTGGCAGTTTTTGGACAATATCTTGAAAACCGTTAGAGCTAGAGGAAAAGTTAGCATTGCAGAATTGTTTAGCTCATTGAGATCTACAAAAATGATTTCAGGGTCTAAATTGTCAGATTAGCCGTTTAAGAGTTATTCCCCTTTAACTGTTTTTTCCATGAATTTACACTGATTTTCAAAAATCTTCTTCTCTAAAACTACTGAAGGGATTGCATTGATACTTGGTATACATGATCTTTAGGATGTCTTCTACCAAGTTTGGGAATTATATACATGTCGACCAACCAACATGGCCGCCATTGATAAAAATAGAATAGGGGGGTCAGACCATTGTTTTTGGCTTATAACTCAAAAAGTATAAATGATAGAGAAAATCCGAAGTAACCTTCCTTGTTCAGCATCAAAAGCTCTACGAATCTCTCCATTGAGTCGAAGTTGTGAAACGACTCCTTATAGGAGTTAATGCCCTTTAATCATCAAAATTGACCATTTTTGCAGTTTTTGGACTATATCTTAAAAACCGTTAGAGCTAGAGGAAAAGTTAGCATTGCAGAATTGTTAAGCTCATTGAGATCTACAAAAATGATATAGGGTCTAAATTGTCAGATCAGCCGTTTAAGAATTATTCCCCTTTAACTGTTTTTTTCCATGAATTTACACTGATTTTCAAAAATCTTCTTTTCTTAAACTACTGAAGGGATTGCATTGATACTTGGTATACATGATCTTAAGGATGTCCTCTACCAAGTTTGTGAATTATACACATGTCGACCAACCAACATGGCCGCCATTGCTAAAAATAGAACAGGGGGGTCAAACCATTGTTTTTGGCTTATAACTCAAAAAGTATAAGAGATAAAGAAAATGGGAAGCAAATTTTTTTGTTCAGCATCAAAAGGTCCTTACAGTAGTTATTGCCCTTTAACTGTTTTTTCTATTAATTTAAACTGATTTCCAAAAATCTTCTCTGAAACCACTGAAAGGATTGTTTTGCAACTTTGTATACTTGAAAGTTTGTGAAATTTATTCAAACTTTGGCATAAGAGATCAGGTGAGCGATTCAGGCTCCTGGGAGCCTCTAGTTTCAATTAGTTCTTGTCCTGATTATAATTGAAATAATGTTGACTGGACATAAAACTAATATCAAACAAACAACCTTGGCTCCGTGCGAAATAAAACATTTTACAGGCATACATGACCAAATATTTCTATTGAAAGCCTTCAAGATTCTTTATATAGCAGAAATCCTTTTCAATGTTTTTTTTTCTAAACATGTGCTGTCAAAACATATTTTTAATAAAAAAAAAGATTTATCATGTTTTGGGTTTTTTTTTGAAAAGGTCGGTCACTTACTGAGCAAAAGTATTTTGTAAAATCGTATAAAAATACTTTGTGATTTTAAATATGAATCTGCACACTCCGTTTATTATTTTATGGGGTGTTAACAACTATTAAGGAAATACCTTTCTATATATATTTTTTAATGATCATAGAGCCAATGCTTCATAAATCGTTACTGCGCAAATCCAGGAATTCTGTTCCAAAACGTTCATTGTAAACCTTTTGTTTTAGTATATCTCAACATAATAGTGTCATTAAAACATATGCAGTATGTTTTAAAATTAGAAGTTGCCGTTGAAGGCATATGTAACCATGTTGTGTTGACGATAACTTTAACCGAATTAAACGATAACAATTTTGATTTTTAACCGCGTTAACGACTACATTTTAGTCAAAATCACTCTTTCCCATTGGTCAATTCTCGTTTGTTTACATTTTGCCTAACCGAGTTCACGATAACCGCCGACTTCACGATCACGGGTTAACCCGGGTGTACATGTTTCTTTGAATGTTTTTCGAAGTGAGAATTTAAAGTATAGTTTTCAGCTTAAAGTGAATATATTGGAAAAAACCCAATAATTCTGGAGTCAAAATAAACAACGAAGAATTACATGTGAATTTTGTCGATTTAGATCCTTAAAAAATATATTAGAAATTATATACTTATGCGAGCATCAGATATAGGAAATTTTTAGTCCAGATCTACGAAAGCCGAAAAGGCTCATACGAGATTCGAAATTCGAAATTCGAGATTCAAAATTCAAAACTCGAAATTCGAGATTCGAGATTTGAAATTCGATCATAATTCGAAATTCAATATACCGTATGATTTAGTGTTTTTTTGCTAGAGCCGAATTTTAAACAAAATGGAAGGTCTTTTTTTCGCGGAATTCAATTTTCGTGATTATTTATATGAAGGTATATATTTATAGATACTATTTACGATATTTTTGTTCGGTTGTTCTTATTTTCGCGATTTTTAAACTATTTTTAGAGTCATTAAGTTCGCGAGTTTTGTTTAACTTCGCAGCTACTCAAATTGACGAGTCATTAAGTGTTCCTTATGTAATTAAGGGATACATAAGATGATATGTGATATAAATTGAAATGATTGCCACTGGGCGTCTCCCGAAGAACCTTCACGTAGTGGGAGAAGGTTCATGGCTCTGATTTAACTGTAACTTGAGTAGATACATGTAACTCTTGTGGTGGTTTATCATGAGCTACACGATACATAGGTATTTTGCCAATTTAAATTTAAATCATGACAGATAAATATATCTAAATTACCAATAACACACAAAATATTAATATATTGCGATTTCCAAAATTCTGGATAACACTGTTGAAATAGGGGTTTTTTGGAATTCAATGTTGCCCTATTTATTGGTTATTAGTATATTGAATTTCTAATTTCGAATCTTGAATCTTGAATCTCGAATTTCGAATCTCGTATCTCGAATTTCGTATTTCGAATCTCGGATCTCAAATTTCGAATCTCGTATCTCGAATTTCGAATTCTATTCTAAAAGAACTATTTTGATTGGTACATGATTATGAACACAAGCAATCTGATTGGTTTTAAGTATATTGAATTTCGAATCTTGAATCTCGAATTTCGAATCTCGAATTTCGAATCTCGTATCTCGTATCTCGAATCTCGAATTTCGAATCCCGAATTTCGAATCTCGAATTTCGAATCTCGAATTTCGAATCTCGAATCTCGTATGAGCCTTCTGGGCTTTCGTACAGATCATCTCTAATAGTGACTTGTCATATCTACCGTATATTGTCTTCAAAATATCACTGTTATATATATTAACACACTGGAAAAAAGGTTAACTTAACATTAAGAACAACGACAATGTGAAGTAATAAAAATAAACCAAGAAACTAGACTGTTTCTTGAATTGATGTAATCTGCATATTTAAACATAAATAAAAAGCTTTGCCAAGCGCAGCATGTCGTACCCTGTACATTTTAGGCCCAATATGGATAGTCAATTGCTCTGGACACATGCAGCCAATGGTGGACTGACAACATTTTTTGATAAATGCAGCCTTTTGTGGAATTTTCACCCATATTTTACAATTTTTGTTTCAAAACCACACCAAAAAATAAATTAGTTTCACATAAATTTTATCCCTTTTGGTCCCTAATCAAGGATATCTGTCACCTTTCATTTTTGCCCCTTATGGCCCCTAATGGCTATTGGGAGGAGCAGAGTGTCACATAATAAATTCATGACGGGAAAAGGGGGAAATGCAATAATTAATCCTTCATTTTGTTTCCACTACTTCACAAGACTTAACCTAATATATTTGAAAATATTCAAAATGTGACCAGAAACAAAAAATGTGAATTTTAGGGCCCCTTTTGGGGTCCCTTACCAATAAATGAAAAAATGGGGCCCCAAAATGATACCCATATAGGTGACCAAGCAGAAGTTCAAAATGATTGTGCGAACAAATAAAAAGATGATTTTTTTGCCACTTTTTGACCCCTTATTTCTAAACGAACAAACAGGGAACACCCAAAATCAATACCATTCATCTTTTAATGGTATAAAACATTTAAATAAAATTCCACAGCATTTGATTAACCAGAACAAAGTAGCGGTTTTGGTTCCTAATTTATAAACAAAAAGAGTGGGACCCCCATCCATCCTTTTATGGTAAGGAACATCATTGTCAAATTTCATAGCAATTGGATGACTAGAACTAAAATAAAACGGGTAACACTTAAGTTAACAGACAATGACTTTATTACACTAATATACATCAGCAATTTTTTTGCGGTCGTATAAAAAGTATTAAAAATTCTGGGCGTAGTCTATCTTTGGCCCCCTGTAACAATGTGACAGTGCCACATATGAAAACCATTGACACAATTTGTAAACAGAATTTAATGAGGAATTCACCCGTTTTAGCCCCTTTTGACCCTGTTTCGAAAATGGTGTGGGCCACCAATCCCAAATACAAAAGTAACCTTTCTTTATTGGTTTCAAACATCATATCAAAATTTCATAACAATCAGTTAATATATACTTTAGTTATTGCACAGAAACCAAATGTCCCCAGACGACGACAATGACATGGCCATAACATTATACGATCGCTAAATTTGGTAGTCGTATAAAAAACGAAGGAATCTGAGCTACTGCTCACACAGTATACTGCCTTTACCCCCTAATGCATTTCCAGGTCTGTCATTTATTTTCCCCCTGTTAAGCAAGCAGACTGAGATTTTTTTTTGTCGCACGGCGGGGGACCCAGGAATTCCGTTCTTATACATTTAAATGCATAATATGGAGTAAAAATACAAAAGCAGAATTGAATTCTAGCCATTCTTTAAACTTTATTTGTACCTTCCAAAAATTCTTTACGTCAGGTTAAAACATCCTTGTAAAATACCGTTTTACTCTAAAACCCTTCAAAAATTTTCGACCTTTTCAATAGGGGGTACCTTTCTTTGATCAGCCCCCCTTGAATTGGCTTAATAGAAAAGATTAGTTTCTGCCATTTGTAATAATAACTTAAATAATAAAAAGTGATCTTTTAATGAAGTAAACTTGTTTCCTGATTTATAAGTCAAGCGTATAGGTTACAAGTGCGCATTGACAAATCCTGACCTCCAGTAAGTTTTTGAACCCAGCATGAAGCATAGCAGAAAATACAGAAATGAGTTTCATTGGTTGATATATATGTTTATCTAACTACAGCATTGGCCAAGCCTTTGAAAAATGCTCGTAGAGAAATTATAAATTGACTATGTGCTCATAACTGCGTAAAAATGAACAATTTAAATTATCAGTTGAAAAAAATCTCCCCCTTTTTTCAACTGAAAATAAGGTCCATTAACGCTGCACGACCATCAACTTTTTTTGTTAAAAATAAATATATGCATGTCAACTCAAAGTGTTTGTGCCAAAGATATTAAAGGGTTCCTTCTCTTATGGTGTGTAACATTATATCCCAAAATTTGCTAAAATTGGTTGAAAACATTTTTTGAGTCATTGTCAGGAAACCACTTTTAGGAAATTTTGTAATGATTTTGCGACTATGACGTTGCCCTTTATCAGATTCATCCCAAAATCAATAGGGTGTCTCCTTATATAGTATGCAACAATATCTCAAAGTTTCATTAAAATTGGTTGACAGTCTTTTGAGTTATGGCCCCCAAATCACTAATTCAAAAAATTTTCTAACGTTTGTCTGCTGCTGTGACCCTGACCTTTAATGGATTAACACCAAAATCGATAGGGTATCTTTTCTTGTGGTATGTAACAATATCTCAAAGTTTCATTAAAATTGGTTTAAAACTTTTTGAGTTATGGTCCGGAAACAAATTGTTGACTTTGTTTAAACTCGGCTAAAAATAGCAAAATGGCATGATTTTGAAACGAAAAATTTAATACACAGACATATTTGCCAAACGTTAAACTATGTTTACTGTTTAATTAGCCTTAGGACTTTACTTTCATACTAATTTTATAAAGTTGTGTTTCCTCCTTTCAGATTTATTGACATTTCAAATTGCTATAAAAACTGAAAGTGCCGTCCTACCACCACTTCACTAAACCCCTACTACTACCATAAAATGAAAAAAAAAACAGTTTTTTTTTTTATATAATTCCATCCTTCAAATGTTCATCTTTCTAAACAACAACAAAATTAGTTTTTGTATGCATGAATTAAACAATAATTTCTTTGAAAATACAGCAATTTCAAGGCTGTTTTTTAGCAGGAGCTTATCAAATTGCCCCATCTTTTGTTACTAAAAATAGAAACACCAGAAGTGATTTTTTTAGGTGGCGAACCATTTGAAATAACATGTACCTTAAACAAATACAACACTTTTTAAAATTCTTTGACCTCCCTTGTGGAATATTTTTTTGATTTTGCATGATTTTACCTGAGACAAGCTCTTAAGTCAGCTGATAGTGACTTTTCTTTCTTATATACACTGTCATACCACAGGGAAAACAAAAACAAGAAATTGATATAATAGCATTTTAAAGGTAAATAATGTCAAACATTTTTATAATATATCTTCCAACTGATATTGTAATTTTTTGATCTTTCTATATCATGCACTTACTTTACACTGATATTATTTTTGTTCTAGATAGGACCAAACAAAACGAATCCATTCTTCCTTGTTTTTCAAATTTTCCCCGTACACAAGTTGTATTTTAATGTGTAATTCATTATCGTGATTGTGCAGGAAAATGTTATTTCAGTAAATGTTATTAACATTTCCATCTGGTACAGTTTGAAATTAAAATGACAACAAAGTTCCAGACAATAAATTTTGTTACGCCTGACGTGCGTTTCGTTTTTTCAAGACTCATCAGAGGCCCTCTGCAAAAAATATTGAAATAGCCAAAATAATATATGATTATGAAGAGCATACATAGAACAATAAAATCAAAATATATCGAACTTGGCAACCAAATCATAACTAAGATGATCAACCAAAGTCTGGGTATGAATAACCTTAGACTGTCCGTTGCTTATTTTGGATCCCATGAGCGAAAAGTTGCCGACTAATGTTAAATAGATGAAAAAAAGAGCATTATCCAGGATTATGCAATATGTACATAAAGATAAAAAGTACAGATTGAGAGCATTAATACCTATAACAAGGAGTCACTTTCAAAGCTTCTGGCTTCAATGCCTTGTCGATAGACGAATGTCACATTTGTTTTTGGTTTTTTTCCGTTATTTAGTTGTACATGTAGTTACAGTGGAAGCACGACCTATCGACCGCCATTTCACATCTAAGGAGCCTTGTTTGGATTTTTTTCTGATTAGAAAATATTTTCAAAACTTTTGATTCTTTATGGCCCTGTCACACTTTAACGTTTTAGCCAACGTGTGCTGACGTTTTAGAATATATTTTTAACACGCTGGTGTGCGTTGCGTAAGTTTTTTATACGTTATGAACACGCTACAAACACGTTAGCGAACGTCAGCGTGCGTTGGTGAACGTCGAGTGCGTCGCAAATTTTTCAACATGCGTAAAATTTTCGATGTTCGCCAATGTGTAAGAAATAAATTATTCGAACGTTAGGCATAAGTTAGAAGGACGTTATACACACGCTGATGTACGCTATGTGGTCGTTGTGCCCACGTTGAAATGCGTTTTTACGAATAATGCAGCGCACGTCTAGCGTCAGTCTAACGACCAAGAAACCTATCCAACGTGTTTAAAACGTGTACAGAGCGCACAGAGCGTCATTGTAACGAACGAGTAGCGTATCAACCCCAGAATTTTATAAGTTAGATTGAATTACAAGTGGGAAAGTCAATTCCAAAAGTTCAAACCTGAAAAAATATCTTTTTACAAAAAACAATGAACAAAGCCAAAAAATCTTGAATATAACAAGGATAACTTAGATTGGCTGGAATTGAAAGTAATTCTTGCAAATTGTAATACACCTGTTGTGTTTTCGGTGGACATATTTTTTGTAGAAAAATACTCAAATACAACGAGTAACGACAGTCTAACTTCAATATTCATTTGAAATAATATGTATTTTTAATATTCAATAAGCTCACGCGTTTTTCTCTAGTAAGGACATCCGTCATGCTGTCGGCGATCATTTAAGATTAGTCAAGTGCTATAAAATAGGATGCTAGGCTAACTCTACAGACCGGTATTTCTTACATGTATATTCTCATTTGAGATTTTGAGAGTTTGTTAACAAGCTCATGCATTCCTCTCTGTATATTTTTGACATATCCAAATATAAAATCTACACTATATTTTATTCTCTTAGACTGAGTGCAAAAAGTATCACTATTGGTTAAAAAACGGCTTTAGAATAATTATACATTCATATTACCAGAACACTGAAAACCAATATTTTTATAACGAAACTAAATTTACATGATATATCTAAAATTATTAATTAATCCAGCAAAACATTTAAGCCAGGTAATAGATCTATTTGGGCTATTGTGAAATAATACTAAAGAAAAGAACAGAAATCCTAGGTCTCCCCACCGAGAGAAAAAAAATAAGTTAGACTAACGCTATATATGAATGCGTTCTGCAGTCGTCACACATGCGCTAGGCAAATGTCAAGTACAAACGCTATAGATAAGTTTTGAATAAGTTTGTCTTGCGCTGCGGATAGTTAGTCTGATGCTTTGTGGTCGTTCACCGCGATATTTGTTGAAACTTTTTACAGCGTTCCAACGTTTTAGAAAATTATTTGAACGTTCGGCACACGTTGACTAAAACTCTATAGTGTGACAGGGCCATTAGAGTCGTCTCAGAAATATTTTTGCATCATAAGCATTTAAACAAACAGCAGAAATTCTTCTTCAGAATATTTTTCTTGTCCAAACACCTGTTGCTACATGTTTTCCCCCTTCCAGTTAAATCGTCGTTACCTAAGTGTGTTTTCTAATAAAAAATGTACTATTTCTGCTGTTACGCAGGGCAAATATGTTACTTGAATATTAAATTTGCATTTTTACGTAAAATTAAAAGCTTCAGAATTATCAGTTATCCAAATCTCGACATTTTTGCTTCACAAATTTACAAATCCGTCAACATTTTCTCTCTCATTTTCTATTTTAGTTAAAACCATCCTTTTATCATGTTTATAATACAATTTTAAAACAAAGGAGAAAAGAAAAGAAATCTTTTACAGTTCCTGTTTATCGAATTTTACACGTAGCGTTGGAGACAGTGTTTTAGAACCAACCGAGCTCAACAATAAGATGTTTTGTGACAATATCGTTTATAGTTCAAGGGAAGGAAAAGAACCTTTTTAAACAAAATCAAAAAAACGCAAAGAATACCACTCACTGTCATTTTAACAAGAATTGACACAATTTTATTATGTATGAAGCAAACAAAGAGGCACCATTGGAACAGTCAAGTGTCAAAAGTCCGAAAGGGCAACGATGAATCCGATAAACACAAAAAAGCAGCACGAAAAAGCACAAAACATAAAATCAACCGAACGAAAAAAGCAAAGGTGTACCAATGGGGTAATCAGTATCATAAAACATTAAAGACAAAAAAACAACCGGCAGACAAAAAAAATCATCACAACCAAACAAACCACATAACAACATAAAACACACACATATAACAACAAAACCGCATTCAGCAACGCGAACTCAAGTCGAAACGAGAGTGACCTCAGGTGCTCCGGAAGAGTAAGCAGTTTCTGCTTGCTATAGCACACCCGTCACGTTGCCAAAGATCGATTAAGTGTTGGTCAAATCCGGAAATGATGACATTACAAAACCCTATGTCAAACCAACATCTGTGCTCATCTGAGAGATAGAAATCCCGTATTTGTAAACAAGCACATGATGTCGTCCGTAAAATTTCTTGAGTGATGACAACAACCTGGGAGCAACGTACTACTGTGTTAACAATTTGCTTGTCAGCCGTGTAGCTCTATCAAGGAAGTTGTTGTACTCCCCACATACTCTGGAATAACGAATCAATTGTGATACGTAAACTCCATATGCTGGAGCGGACGGAATGTTGCTACACAGAAAGGGAAAGTTAACTATTGGAAAGTTGAAGTCATCACGTTTGTCATGGAGCTTTGTACAAAGCCTTCCTTGTGTGTCAATTTCGAGAAATAGATCCAAATATGAAGCGGACCTCCTAGAATCTGTAGTGTCCTTTATCTCAAGTTCCTTCGGATATATGAGATGTAAATAGTCACCAAATCGAGGATTGTTAAGTGGAAGGACATCATCAATATAACGAAATGTGAGATTGAAGGATAAAGCAAGTTTGCGGTCCTTGCGAACTCTAGAACAGTAGTCTTTAATCCAATATTTACTCACGATTTCTGTCTTAAATCTAAACAATATAAAGATATGCAGCAGTCGTACAAAACAATTTCTCCACTTGCATTTTACATTGAAATGTAAGTCAATGTGTCCTAAGTCTGGATCAGCTGTTGGATATACTCGTACCAAATCAGGACCATTGCGATCTTACATCTTCTGGTATACCTTCCTTGCTTTGTCTAGTCTTATGGATATTGAGATTGATTCTCCTATTTCGGTAATTTTGTTACTACCCTTATATATCCACTTTCCAAATATCATTTCATTCACCACTTGGATTTGCAATGATATAGACCTTTACCTTAACTTTGTGTGGAAAATCAAGGTGACCTGATGCTATGTATCAACTGGCTAAATTTCATTCCTCTATGATGTGTAGTTATTGACAAAAACAAAACCATGACGTACGAATGAACGACCAATTAAACGAACAAAACGCTAAATTCCCGGGACCCCCCCCCCGGTGACAAAAATATGTTTTTTTTTATTTAGTGTATTTACAAGAAATATTAAGCAGTTTAAAATCTGTCCACACAATTAAGGAAAAAAGATGGCATTTCGCTCTATCAGCAAACTACATAAAGACGACATAGAGTTTTGCATAGATTTGAGCTATATGTACTAAATTGATCGTTTGCAACACGACAGGTGTGTAAAACAGGTTATTGCTAATTTATCCTGATCATCATTTTAAGCCTGTAAGAAGTGAACCTCTTACTACTGAGAATAGAAAATTTCTCCATATTCCATTTAAGAACAAAGTTATAGATGCTATAAACATCAGCAATATTTTTTATCGTAAGGAAGTTACATCTCAAATTCCTCCATATTTCAAAAATCAGTCAACACCAATTGTTTCCTACCGCTACACTAAAACCATAAGTAGTAAAATTTTCAACCACAAAAAGGCATTGCAGGACCTAAACATTGAAGAATATCTATAGTCCCCTCTGACATGTGATTGCTATGCTTCTCCCTTTGTCTATGGTACATCTGATCATGTCATCATGGGTGATCTTAAGATAATTGAAAATGATTTATTACGTAATGTGGTTTCCAAATGGACCTTAATTCAGGGAACCGCAACGTATAAATTGGAATCACAACTTTAAGATCATCATGGACGCTGTGGAGGACTATGCTAGAGCCTTGATAAAGAGGGAAAAAGGACCAAGAACCAGAGCTTGAATCACTGTCGGACTGGGTAAGGACTATCCGATCTCTTGTACGAAGCCGAATAGACAAGCTTCGCAAATGTGTGAACGCCCGGCCTTCTTCGATATTTAGAGATCATGAAGCTCTCAATTGTCTCTCTTCTTTACATGACAGGTATGTTGTCACGCCAGCAGACAATGCTTCCAATAATATAGTTTTTGTATGTAAAGCACATTATAACAATTGTTTAATAAAAGAACTAGGCATTGATGGTAATACTTCCGCTAGTGCTACATACAAACGGACTACATTTAACAAAGATGAAATCATAGCCAACCATAGCTCTTTTATAGCCTTTTTCAATATTCCAACGAAAGAGGAACATAAAGAGTTACCATATTTGTACTTTATACCTAAACTTCACAAAAATTCGTACAAAGAAAGTTATATAGCTGGATCTTCATCATGTTCAACTACAGAGCTGTCTGTTCATTTAACTAAAATCTTGTCTGCTGTCAAAGAAGGCCAACAAGCATACTGCAACACTATTTATAATCGTAGTGGAATTAACCATATGTGGACTTTGAAGAACTCAAAAGATTTGTTAGATCATTTTAAATCTAGATCATTTTCTGAGGTTCACTTTTTGATAACGTTCGATTTTCCAACTTTATACACTACCTTGCCACATGAAAAACTAAAATGTCGCCTGAAAAAACTTCTCGAAAAAGCCTTTTCAAACTCTAGGAATGGAATTTTGTTGTTTTGGGTTATAATTCTACATTCTTTTCCAAAACCTCTTTCAAAGATAGAATTTGTTACACACTGGACCAAGTATGCAGTATGCTTGATTTCCTCATTGACAACATATTTGTCACCATCGGAGGAGAGATTTTTCAACAATAAAGCGGCATTCCAATGGGCACAAACTGTGCTCCTCTCCTCGCCGATTTGTTTTTATACTCTTACGATACTGAATTTCTTCAGGGACTCGTAAAGAACAAGAAGATGAAAGAGGCAAGGTCATTAAATCTTACTTTCAGATATATTGATGATGTCCTTTCTGACTTAACACTTCATTTGGTAGATGGATTCCTTCAATATATCCTCCAGAATTGGAAATGAAAGAGACCATCGAATCAAATTGCTTTACGTCTTTCTTGGATTTGCACCTCGAATTTGACCCAGGTGGTCATCTCAGTACAAAAATTTACGATAAACGAGACGATTATAATTTTCAAATTATTAATTTTCCTAATATACAGAGTAATATACCTACTTCCCCTACATACGGTGTTTATATTTCATAACTTATTCGTTATGCCAGAGCTTGCACACATTTCACAGATTTTTTGATCAGACATCGATTTCTTCGTGATCGACTTTTGGAGCAGGGCTATAAGAAAATACGTCTCATACGATCCCTAAAAAAATTCTTTCTTCGTTATCAGCCACTAGTAGAAAAGTTCAAAATTGAGTTAAAAGATATGGTGGTTAATTGTTTTAATTAGAAATTGACTGGTCTGCTGTACTGAGATGATAACCTCAATATCCCTATTGTGTCTCACAACTATGTGTGTTCTATGGTCATTACCGGATCCTAAGATCGCAATGGAAGAGGGAGGTTTGGCGCCAAAAAACCTGGTTTAACCCACCATTTCGTTTGAAATGCCTGTACCAAGTCAGGACCATTGCGATCCACCAATTCTCTGGTATGACTGATTCGTTTTTGTCATTTTCTCTGGACTATGAGATTGATCATTCAAGTTCGTTCGGTAGTTTTGTTATTACCTTTATTTGCTGACTGCAGTACTGAATAAATCGTCTGCAAAATGACACGTGTGTTAGAACAGGTAAATGCTAACCTGTCCGACTACCTTTGTTAATTACAGTTTTGTTGTTTTGTGTGCATGTTTTTTTTTCGTATTTCGTGTGCTATTTTTTGTGATCTTTGATGCCAACAGAGATAGTATAGAGGTAAAGAAACTTGTACTTCCACCCGTTATCTCAATATCTAATTTCATCTCCTACTTGTTATATTTTGGTTTTAAGTTTGTCTGAAGTATCTGTTTTTAAATTATAACAACGGCGTCCGTAACTTCAATCATGGCAAAAAGCTATGCGAGTGGTCAATTAGAAAAAAACTCAAACGTTTTATACTCTTACCTATAAACCCAATACGAATAGGTTTTTGCATTCTATAGCTGAATATAAAGTTAACAGCCTTTCTTCTATCTAATAGAATGCCAATTGAATCACATAAAGAATAGGCCGTGACATTTTAAAATGAAAGCTGAAGGCGATAACATAAAGATTGTCGAAATTATATCATCTTTTTTGACACATTGTCAGTCATTTTCAGTATTCTTATAAGCTGTCTGTTTCATTTTAATCTTCCGCTGTCTGTTTTAAAATTTATAACCAGGCAATAAACATAGGTCTACTCTATCATAGAGATATTGCATTAAAACTACGTTTAAAGGTCATAAAATTGAAATCGCCGTGTCTTGATGAACTTAAATGATGGTGAAATTAATTTTTTTCGAACTGAATTTGATTCAGATCAAATAAAAACTGACTGTCGAAGGAAACAATATTCATCTTGTCAACCCAGTTCTTTAAAATACTGAAAACTTACACATGTGACAAAAATTACATATAAAACCTTTTGTTAGCGTCAGTTATTGTAAATTAATAAATGTTTGGTATGCATTTCAACTAGTTAAGGTTCATCTTTACACTTCGAAAAAAAGACTGTTATTGTATATTGCTTTGTCTAATCAAAACATATCACAGTTCGATTTGATTTCAAGGAAATTTATGATTATATACCAAACAAAACTATGATATTCTATGTGATTTTTATGTTTATGTAAATTATGTACCATTTTTCCACATCTTAAATTAATTAATGATTTGAATAAGAGACAAGTATACTGTTTTTGGCTACTTATTTGCCATGGCATTTTATTCAACACATATTTGTCAACAAACATCAACAAAGTTGACGATGGATTACTGAAGGGTACACCAGTCAGCGTAAGCAAATGAGCTGCTCGGGTCACCGTAGCAGATTAAGTCAGATAAATTCCGCTAATGTCATTTAATGCCATGACGTTGAAATCCTCCAATATCACATCAAAACGTCCTAGAAAAGTTCTTTCAGCACTCTTATGTCTTTACAGGATGAACTACTCGGGTCACCATAGCAGCTCTTATACGAAAAAACTTCTGACGAAACACCAATCTGTAAAATAAATTAAAACAGCAGAAAAAATGTTCGGAAAGGGAATGGGGAGGGTGGGTTTTTATTCCAGTGATGTACTCCACATTTTTGTTAACGAATGGACAGTAGCTACGAAAGTTCAAACTTTTATACGCACGATTGAAGCAGTATCAAAAATTTCGTGTACAATTTAAGCGGGAAACTTCCCAATGATAATAAATGTAAATTTAAAGGTCAAATTGGTCACTGATAGGTGACGAAAATACTATAAATAAAATACCGGAAAGAAATACAATAAATGAATTTAATAATGAATTAATCAAATTGCAATATTTTCCGTTTTTTTTTTTCCAGTCTATGTGGGGCCTGAAACACACATTCTATTGCTAAATAAGGCGTATCAGCGTCTAGATAAGTAGATTTTGCATACACTTTTAGTATTTTGTACGTGTACACTTGATCCGTTTTGCCGGGGCGTTTTCTCTGCGTTTTTTAGTTCACCCAAATATAGCCGAATATCAACTATGCCCTGTCAGTTGGCCTCCACGTGCTGTGCATTTTCATTTAATTTAATTTAATTTAATTTTAATTTTAATTTTAATTTTAATATTGGTGTAACTAAACCTTTATGGAAGGTTATTTAGGAGTAACTTATGCTTTATAAATGTTACAATTTGGACGAAAAAAAATGAATAGAGAAAACAACAAAAGTAACTTGTAAACTGGAGGTGAAAATGACCGGCGATTCTTATATATAGACGCTGCAACACTTTATTTTGTGTTTATATATGTCGTTTAGGTCGTATATAGAGTAGAAAAATAAGTCAAATATCTACCATTTTATTCAAAGTGTTACCATAAACCTTAATATTTCGAAGAAAAGACCAAAGTTTTTTTTTCAGAGTACCACTATTATAACACACACAAAAAAATTGATTTCAACTTCCATGTGAAATATTTTGAAATAAACCTAAGAACTTGAATGTTTATTTAATTGTTGCAATAACGAACTAATAGTAACTTTTCTGCCTTATATACTGTCATTCCAAAGGAAAAACAAAAAAAATGTAAATTGATATAATAGCATTTTCAAGGTAAAATGACATTGTCAAATATAATGATAACATTGTCTTCCAACTGATTTTGTTTTTCTCAGACCTTTTTAGATAATGCAGTACTTTCGCACATTGAATATTTCTATCCTCGATTGCACCAAACAAAACGAATTTATTGTCGCTTTCCTCAAAGATTCTTCGTTAACAAATTTTATTTTCAATATTCAATAATTCATCTGTAATCCATTAGGCGCATGAAAATGATATTTTAGTAAAAGTTATCAAAATTGTCATCAGGTACAGTTTTAGAATATACGATCCGTTGTCTATCTTGAATCTCTTTTTAATATTGGGCAAAAAAAACAGCCGACTAAGATTGAAAATATGAAAAAGCCATAGGATTACTGAATAGAAACATGCAATAGATATAAAAATGAGAGGATCTCAGAGCTAGCAGTAATACCTGCAACAAGGCGTCACTTTCGGAGCATCTGGCTTCACTCTCTTTTCGACATTTGAATATCACAAGGCGTTTTGCTTTTTTTCTCTCTTGACCCGAAGGTTCAAGTGAGCTATTGTCATCACTTGGCGTCCGTCGTCCATCCGTTTGCAACAAAACTTAGTACTGTTGGTTTTTTGCACATGTGCTGCAAACCATCGTTTGAAGTTTGGATTCTTAAAACAATGGATAAAAATAGAACAAAGGTTTCACAAATAACCCCAAATCAGGTAAAGATAGCAAAATTCCGTCAGAAAAGAAAAAAATGATCAGCACTTCAAGATCTACCTGCCTTGAAGTTTACATGATCAAAAACTTTAGTATGAGGTATTGGCCCTTTCCGGATTTTTTTCCAAATATTGCACATTTTATCCTTAATATCTTTAAAACTATTACATGCTGAGAAATTTGGATTGCATATTGTTCAGCTATCAAGGTCTACAAACTTTGTAGAAGGATCAAAGTTATAGAAACTTTTATTTTATGAGTGATTTTCTTTTTTTTTAAATTGGCCCTTTTTACAGTTTCTTTATAACATTTAAATCGTTGCTTCCTCTATAACAATAAATTCAATTGCAATTAAATTTGATATAGCTGTTTATTAGCATGTGTAGCAGAATATTATCAGATTTTTGCTATAATTTCAAAACAATTATGGATTCAGTTGAGGACTATGCCAGAAAATGGGCCAAAAAAGAACAGGAGAAAGAATGTGACGTTTTGTCAGAATGGGTAAAAGCTGTGAGGTCATTGGTTTTGAAAAGAATCAATTCTTTGAAAGGCTCAATGAGCACTAAGGCAACATCCATTTTCAGCAACGCTGATGTTGCCAAAACACTGTCCACCTTACATGACAAATATGTTGTTGTACCTGCAGACAAAGCACCAAATAACATCATTTTTGTGTGCAAGAAACACTATATTGACTGTTTGACAGCTGAATTGGGGGTTTGTTGTACCAGCAATAGTACCACATACACGGCTACAACACTGTCTAAGGAGGAAATCATTGACAATCACAAATCTGTCATTTCCTCCTTCGGCCTTTCTGTTGGTGGCAGTAATGATGACATTCCATCCCTGTATTGGATTCCTAAATTACATAAAAATCCATACAAACAGCGCTTCATTGCAAGGTCATCCAAATGTACAACTAAGCCTCTTTCAGTTCTGTTAACTTCAATACTTACGGCAATAAAATCCGGCCTCCAGAAATATTACGATTGTTGTTATTCTAGATGGTGTCAATCAAATGTGGATCCTGAAGAATTCGAAAGAACTGATGGAGATTCTTAACTCTAAATCAGTTTCATCTTGTAACAGCATCAAAACATTCGATTTCTCAACACTTTACACTTCTATTCCACATGAACAACTGAAATCGCGATTGGCACAGCTGATTAAACGCAGCTTTTTCAAAAAGAATGGAAAACGCAGGTACAAACTTCTTGTAGTCGATTATACCAAGACTTACTTTGTCATCAATGAGTCCAAGAAAAAGAACAAATTTACAGAAGACCAAATAATCGACATGCTCAACTTTCTTATTGACAACATATTTGTTCAGTTTGGTGGACGTGTTTTTCAGCAAACAATAGGGATTCCAATGGGCACCAATTGTGCACCTTTGCTTGCTGATTTGTTTCTTCATTCATATGAAGCAGACTTCTTACAATCTCTTCTAGACAAAAAAGACCGTAGACTAGCTCTCTCTTTCAACCTCACGTTCCGTTATATTGATGATGTCCTTTCACTAAACAATTCTCGATTTGGTGACTTTCTCCATCTCATATATCCCCAGGAGCTTGAGATAAAGGACACAACGGATTCTAGGAAGTCTGCTCCATATTTAGATCTACATCTAGAAATTGACTCACAAGGAAGACTTTCAACAAGGCTCTATGACAAACGTGATGACTTCAACTTTCCAATCGTCAACTTCCCCTTCTTGTGTAGCAACATTCCGTCCGCTCCAGCTTATGGAGTTTACGTATCTCAATTGATTCGTTACTCCAGAGCCTGCGGGACTTACATCGATTTCCTTAGCAGAGCGACACGTCTGACGCAAAAATTGCTCACACAGGGTTATGTTGCTCCTCGGTTGCTGTCTTCACTCAAGAAATTTTACGGAAGACATCATGCACTTATAGACAAATATGGGATTTCGATCTCTCAGATGAGTGCAGATGTTGGTTTGTCATAGGGTGTTGTTTTGTCTTCCTTTACCGGATTTGACACGCTGAATGGACTATTGGCAACGCGACGGGTGTGCTATAGCAAGCAGAAACTGCTTACTCTTCCGGAGCACCTGAGTTCACCCTTGTTTCGACTGGAGTTCGCGTTGTTGATTGATATTCAGTTATTTTGTGTTTCCATGTTTTACATGTTGTCTGTTTTTGTCCCGTTCTTGTTTGTGTTTACTGGTTTTGTCTCTGCCCTTTCGGACTTTTGATATTCGGATACCCCATTGGTACCTCTGCTTCTTTGATTAGTTCAAAAACATGGAAGCTGTTGATAAAATAAGACATTTGAGTAAATTGTATTTTTTTTTGCTAGAGCTCGAAAACTGTGACAGATATCAAGGTTTAGATTTGTGATAGAGGGGTAAGTGTTCAGTACCTCAAAATCTACTTGTCCTAAAGTTTTGAAGAAGATCCAAATATCCATGTAGGAGTTACTGCACTTTTTCCTTTTTTTTTTTTCAAATTTTGCACTTGTTTAAATCGCTGTTGCCAGATGACTCCTTATCAAGCTACGACTCTTCAAAGAAGTTGTTTTTTTCCTTAATGTCATTAGTCAGACATTTAGGTCAGGTGAGCGATTCAGGCTCCTGGAAGACTCTTGTTAAATTTGTGGTAAGCATTCTTTAGTTCATGTTGTTAATTTGGAAATATGCCTTAGGACTGCCCATATGACTTGGAGAGAGCAAAGCTTGTTTTGAATATCAGCAGGAACTGCTTACTCTTCCGGAGCACCTGAGTTCACTCTTGTTTCGGCTGGAGTTCGCGTTGTTGATTGATATTCAGTTGTTTTGTGTTTCCATGTTTTACATGTTGTATGTGTTTGTCCCGTTCTTGTGGGTGTTTACTGGTTTTGTCTCTGCCCTTTCGGACTTTTGACATTCGGATACCCCATTGGTACCTCTGCTTCTTGTTCTTTTTCTTAAACTCATTGATGACAAAGTAAGTCTTGGTATAATCGACTACAAGAAATTTGTACCTGCGTTTTCCATTCTTTTCTAAAAAGCTGCGTTTAATCTGCTGTGCCAATCGCGATTTCAGTTGTTCATGTGGAATGGAAGTGTAAAGTGTGGAAAAATCGAATGTTTTGATGCTGTTACAAGATGAAATTGACCTAGAGTTAAGAATATCCATCAGTTCTTGCGAATTCTTCAGGATCCACATTTGAATGACACCATTTTTAACAATCCAATACACATGATACAGGGATGGAATGTCATCATTATTGCCACCATCAGAAATACCGAAGGAGGATATGACAGATTTGTGATTGTCAATGATTTCCTCCTTAGACAGTGTTGTAGACGTGTATGTGGTGCTATTGCTGGTACAACCAACCCCAAATTCACCTGTCAAACAGTCAATATAGTGTTTCTTGCACACAAGAATGATGTTATTTGGTGCTTTGTCTGCAGGTACAACAACATATTTGTCATGTAAGGTGGACAATGTTTTTGGCAACGTCAGCGTTGCTGAAAATGGATGTTGCCTTAGTGTTCATTGAGCCTTTCAAAGAATTGATTCTTTTCAAAACCAATGACCTCACAGCTTTTCCCCATTCTGACAAAACGTCACATTCTTTCTACTGTTATTTTGGTCCATTTTCTGGCATAGTCCTCAACTGAATCCACAATTGTTTTGAAATTAAAGCTCCAGTTGATTCGTCTTGGCTCACGATATTTAGGTCCTTTACCCAAAACATCGCGAAGTAAGTAATTTTCCACGATGTTGAGGTCACGAGTGATAACTTGGTCAGAGGGACTATATTTGAATGGGGACTTTTCACAGGTACATTCTGGAGGTTTTGCTTTGATGTCATTGATTTGGAAATCCTGCAACACTTGTTTATAGTTGAAAGATAAGAATTCAAAAACATTGGGACATAGGAAATTCTAAATCCCTTTCCTAATCAAGTTGACACAATGTAAAAAACAACAACATTTTTTAAATTTTATTAATAATTTTTTACATGAAAAAAAAAACGAGATTGAATGTGGTCAAGGGTCTTTCTGAATTTTTATTCGCTTTGCAAGGTTCATAATCTCAATACAAACTGCCACTTGTCGACCAACATATATCTTCAATGATTTTTAGAATCGCGACAGCAAGTGTAGCAACAAGAATGGCCTCTTAATCGCAGAGCTATTTATAGTATTTATGTGATGAAGGTATTGTTATTGCAGTAAGTCATATGTGATTTCTCTTTTATTTTCCTCGCACGTTGTTTCCTTTTTAATCTGCTGATTTAATTTCTATAATAAAAACTCGCTTAGCAGCATTCAACTTTGTCGTTTATCGTTTCTGTCCCCTCATGAATAAGACCGATTGCTTTTCGATCCTTCGATCATGACATTAATCATTTTAACCATAATGTATATGATCAATTTTATATACCGAGCTTAAATAAATATTCATGGCTTTGTCACTTTGCCAATCTCTTCCTCTGTCCACCTCTGGGATACAGAAAACGCTTTAGGACAATTTGTTCTTCCTCCCTCTTTTGTCTTCTCTTTTGATGTCCACGATAGTGAATGTATTTTAATTTGTCGGCTCCACCACCGTCCAACAAGAAATTTCCCGATGAACACACTGATTAGGCTTTCTCCATAACTCATTGTACCCTTTGGTCATTTATCTTGCATAAAACAACAAAGAAACAAACAAAGAACGTCCTCTGGTGAATTCAGTTATGAATACGTCATTATTAGAAGAACACTAAAGCTTTAAGTAACAAACGGAACACACAAGAATGCATACACATCAATTCTGTATTGTATATTCTACACATCTAAGATTTATTTATACAAATGATTCCATAAATCAAACTTGTCCTCTAGCATTATATGCAGATGCATGCATGCGTTGGCAATGATTAAAATAAATCTTTGAGTTGTTCTTGTTGAAAATTTTCCAATTATAGTCTGAAGCAAGGAGCAAAGGTGTACCAAAGGGGTAATCAGTATCATAAAACCGTAAAGACAAAGACAAAACCGGCAGACGAAAAATCATCACAACAAAACAAACCACATAACAACATAAAAAATACACACACATAACAACAAAACCGCATTCAGCAACGCGAACTCAAGTCAAAACGAGAGTGAACTCAGGTGCTCCGGAAGATTAAGTAGTTCCTGCTTGCTATAGCACACCCGTCACGTTGCCGAAGATCGATTAAGTGTTGGTCAAATCCGGAAAGGATGACATTACAAAACTCTATTTCAAACCAACGTCTGTGCTCATCTGAGAGATAGAAATCCCGTATTTGTATACAAGCACATGATGTCGTCCGTAAAATTTCTTGAGTGATGACAACAACCTGGGAGCAACGTACCCCTGTGTTAACAATTTGCTTGTCAGCCGTGTGGCTCTATCAAGGAAGTCATTGTACTCCCCACATGCTCTGGAATAGCGAATCAATTGTGATACGTAAACTCCATATGCTGGAGCGGACGGAATGTTGCTACACAGAAAGGGAAAGTTAACTATTGGAAAGTTGAAGTCATCACGTTTGTCATAGAGCTTTGTACAAAGCCTTCCTTGTGTGTCAATTTCGAGAAATAGATCCAGATATGAAGCGGACCTCCTAGAATATGTAGTGTCCTTTATCTCAAGTTCCTTCGGATATATGAGATGTAAATAGTCACCAAATCGAGGATTTTTTAGTGAAAAGACATCATCAATATAACGAAATGTGAGATTGAAGGACAAAGCAAGTTTACGGTCCTTTTTGTCTAGAAGTGATTGTAAGAAGTCCGCTTCATATGAATGAAGAAACAAATCGGCAAGTAATGGTGCACAATTTGTGCCCATTGGGATACCTATTGTTTGCTGAAAAACACGTCCATCAAACTGTACAAATATGTTGTCGATTAGAAAGTTGAGCATTTCTATTATTTGATCTTCTGTAAATTTGTTTTTCTTGCTAGACTCTTGGATGACGAAGTAAGTCTTTTTATAACCGACTACCAAATACTTGTACCTGCGTTTTCCGTTCTTTTTGATAAAGCAACGTTTAATCAGCTGTGCCAAAAGAGATTTTAGTTGTGAATGTGGAATTGAAGTATATAATGTAGAGAAATCAAACGTTTTAATGCTATTACATGATGAAAATGACTTAGAATGGAGATTTTCCATCAGTTCTTTAGAATTTTTGAGAACTTTCTTCATTTGTTTACAACACGACGGGTGTGTTAGAACAGGTAACTGCTAACCTGTCCGGACCATCTTTGCTTATTGCAGTTTTGTTGTTTTGGGTGTGTGTTTGTTGTATGCTGTGTGCTTTTGTTTTGTTTTGTGGTCTTCGATGTCAAGATTTAGGTCAACTCCGTTCACGTAATATCTAATTTCATCCAGTTGCATACTGGAGTATAAAATCTATAGTTGAATATAAAGTAAACAGGTTTCTTCTGCTATTAGAATGCCAATTGAATCACATAAAGAATAGACCATGACATTTTGAGATGAAAGCTGCAAGCGGAAACATAAAGATTGTTGAAATTGTATTATTCTTTTTGTAACATTGTCAGTCATAATCAAAGTCAGTATTCTTATATGCTTCCTGTTTTATCTTAAACCTCCACTGTCTGTAGAATTCTTTAATTAATAACCAAGCATTAAACATAGGTCTACTCTATCCTAAAGATATTGCATTGATACTACATTTAAAGGTCATAATATTGAACTTATCGTGTCTATATGAACATTATTGGGGGTGAAATTAATGTGTCGCACAGAATTTGATGATAGCATTAAACATCACTCGAAGTGACTGAGTCAAATAGAGAGCCAAAATCATAAATTGATTTAGTAGCATTTTATAAGGTTAAAATGTGAATTTTCTATCACCTGTTTTTGTTATTCTCAGACAATTCCAAATAATGCAGTAACTTCATTTCTATCCTTGATTGGACCAAACAAAACGAATCCATTTTTGTTTGTTTCAAATTTTCCGTTCACAAGTTTTATTTTCAATATATAATTTTTCATCTTGGATGAACTAGGCATGAAAGTGATATTTCAGTAAAAGTGATCAAATTTACACCTGGTACAGTTTGAAAGAAACAAAGAGGCACCAATGGTTGAACGTGAACTTAAGTCGTAACAAGAGTGTACTCGGGTGCTCCGCAAGAGTAAGCGGTTCCAGCTGCCTGTCTTAGCACACCCATTGTGTTGCTAATTTCCGATTCAATGTATCAAATCCGATAATGGAAGATAAAAAAAATCTACGACAAACCAACATCTGCACTCACTTGAGAGATAAATTTCTATATTTGTCTACGAGTGCATGGTGTCTATCGTAATTTTTTTTTTTGAGTGAAGACAGCAACGGTGGAGCAACATAACCTTGTGTTAGAAATTTCTGTGTCAAACGTGACGCTCTGCCAAGGAAATCGATATAATTCCCACAAGCTTGTGAGTAACGAATCAACTGTGATACGAAAACTCCATAAGATGCAGCTAGAATGTTGCTACACAAGAAGGGAAAGTGGACGATTGGAAAGTTGAAGTTATCAGGTTTATCATAGAAGGTCTTCCTTGAGAGTCAATTTCAAGATGTAGATCTGAATATGAATCAGACGTCCTAGAATCCATTGTGTTCTTTATCTCAAGTTCCTGAAGATATGAGATGGAGAAAGTCACCAAATCGAGAATTTCGTTTTGATTTTTTAACATTTCAGCTGATAGGATTCTCCTCTTTAATGCAATAGTTTAATCTTTTAAGTCAGATAACCCCTTATTAAACTTATGACCCTTACAAATTAAGGTATTTTACCTTAAAACCTACAATTCAGGCATTTAAGTCAGGTGAGCGATTAAGGCTTCTGATAACTTATTGTTTGATATGCGATAGGCATTCTTTAGTTCATGTTGCTAATCTATAAATATTCCTTAGCGACCTACCATTTGACTTTGATGGAGCAAAGGGTGTTTTTTTCCCTTTATTTATTCTAAAAAGTTTAGGCGTATAAAAAAATGTGTTTTATCATTATCATCCTTCTTTAAAATAATACTTAGAAAATATTTTTCACCAAAAATCAGATTCAAAATATTTTAAGTAAAAAAACAAGGCCCGTTTCCTGCTACATGGCCTGCTTTCTAATAAAAAAATGGATTATGTTACGAAGGTCAAATCTGTAAGTTTAGAATTGAATTTGCATTACAATTAAAAACGTAAGAATTCTCACCTATCCCACTGTTACCATTTTTGCTTCATATTGAAATTACAAGCTAATCAACATTTTTAATCTAGTCGTAACCCATCCTTTACTCATACTATTATACAATTCCTGTTTATCAAATTTAACACGTAGCTTTGGAGACAGTAGAGAGGTTTTATAGCAACGCAAACGTGTACGGGTACGGGTACGTGTAGAGGGGAATTCCCTGAAAAAAGTGTGTATGACGTCATCACTAAGTGCGTTGTGCTAGACGTACACGTCGGTGAAGAACTTGTAGCGTTATACTTACACGTAAGGTAAGAACTTGTAACGTTTTAATTATAATTATGAATGTTTTGTAAAATATTGGTACTTTATGGAAACATTTGCAATGTAGGGTATCTGTTTAAATGGAAGAGAACACAGAAAATCATGTTTTTACCGTCAATTTTGCTTCTGATTTAGAGATGCTAACAAGCCAAGGTTTTACACATTGAATGGAAATTATAAAATTCAAATTAGCCATTATAAGGCTACATGTGTGTTACTCGTTTTCCTAATAATATATAAAAAGAAATAAGGCCCCAAGCGTTCAATGATATCTGGAAAACACAGACACTTGTTTCTATATCGATTGAAAAGGGGGGGTCGACTCAAATGAAGGCCAAATGAAAATAAAAGCCTGTGAGCTTCTGGCTACCTTAGTTTCTCATTCCGACCCTATCCTTTTTATTGCCATGTTTGATTTAACATCGTTTATCTTGAAATCTACACCCCATAAGTTAAGATGAAAATAATAAATGCTTACCTGTCGATCCTGTTTTTTTCAGGCATGAAACCATAAACACGCATACTTTTTACCCTAACTCTCGATATGCACCTCTTAACATTCCTTTTCCCAACCCCTGTCCAATTCGTTGTTTATAAACGTTTCGTGGATATGTGGTACCTTACAGTAGAGTTTTGATATTATATCTCTTTTGTTTCTGACATCTGATTCCCTTAATTAATAATTATATTGTTTTATCTTTTTTTTTTCAATGTCAAACGGTCTAGTTCATCACCACGACTTTCCAACAACCGTATTTTTCTATCCAAACTGCAATCTATTTATATATCTGACAAATCTATGCTGAGTATCTATGTACATTGTACATACCTGCATTTGGAGTAAATCAATGAATGCAGAAAAAAAATGATCGTCGGTGACCTTCTCATTCCCACCCGGCATTCCCATTCTTTTTCCTTCATGTTATAGGCTGATAATTTCTTTTTATAGAGTTGAAAATGTCAGAAAGAAAGAAGCAGACAAGATTTAAAACAAACGATGACGTGAGACTTCTAAGGGAAGTTGTGTCCATAAACCCGTACCAAAATAAAGGCAAATGGCCAGAAATTGGAGAAAATTTAACTACTGTTAATTTTAGAATTGATGGCAGAAGGGCGTGGGAAAGGACTCAGATTCTTCTTACTACATTTAGAAAAGACAGGAGAAGTAATCTTAAACAGTAAGTTAAATTCAATATTGTTGGCAACCATTACATATTATAATTATGGAAGATGTACCAAGTGCATATGTAACGGGGTTGCTCCACTTCCTAGTGGATTAAAATAGCCAGCCTTTATCCCTGAACAAGGGAAATACTTCTTTGGTTCAGAAAAAAAGAGCGCCTGACTGTAAACCTAAAGGTGTCGATTTTGTGAAGTAATTCATGCTCTCCGGTTACACATACTTACAGAGATCTTATCTTTTGGGAGAATAAGTAAAATATTGTCAGACCACTATTACTGGTGCAAAACTAATTTAACTTGAGTCTCTGGTCATGACGAGGCAATTGATTAAAGTTTATATTTTTACTCATACTTTTATACATCAAGTTTATAAATATGTTTTTTTTTTTACCTTGTCTCTGTTATATTTTTGTTTGTAATAAAATGTACATGCTCGCTGTTATGTCTAATTTCAGTTAAATTCATTTTGAAATAGTTTGGTTATATAGGGATTTGATAGAGGGGAGCAAGTAGCAATGCTAGGGAGATCTTCGTAGTTCGTAATATATTCCATGTTAATTATTTAGGTCTGGAATTGGCGAGGAGTATTCTTAAAAAGAGGAGTTGTTAGAAGAGCTAGATGGCCTGATTGATGAGGAAGAGAAAAGGAAAGAAAGTGAAAAAGAAAAAGCTGTAGCTATAGAAAGGGCTTCCCAAGATGTTCGGAAGAAGGCACTGGAAAATATGACTCCGAAAAAGGGTAAATAAACAGTAATGCATTATAGAGCTAAAAAAGGTCTATATTTGTCCTGTTCTTGTTGGTGTTTTCTGGTTTTTTCTCTGCCCTTTCGGACTTTTGACATTCGGATACCCCATTGGTTCCTCTGCTTCTTTCGACATTCATAATACAAAAAGATTTCCTAATTTTGATATTCATAGTTGCCCAACTATAATTTACTGTATATTGAGAAGTGGTTGACCTCGAGCAAATGTGTATTTAAACAATACATGTCCTTTAAATCAAAATAGTGTTCGGCATTTTCAATCTTTTGGTAGAGCGCCTCTGATGAATCTTGAATAGTCGAAATGCATATCAGGCTTAGCAAAATTTATCGTCTGGAACAGTGGAACTTTGTTGTAATTTTGATTTAAACAATCAACTTAGACAATTGCACTAGTTTAATGGTTATTTCAAGTATTTGGTAAGACAAAGCAGTTAGTCAAGCAGTGTGAACATGAAACCAACTCTATAATTGCACTTTTATGTAATGAATTTTGTGTCAACTTGGTAGTCTAATATTCTAAGATTGATTTCAGGTTTTTCACTCACTTTTCTGTTTTTTTTTTGTTTTTTTGTAAGATTTTCAAAGCTCTTCTTGAAAATCTAAATGGAAGCTAATAAATGTTACGTATAGCTATAGTTTGTATTTTTAGAACAAGAAGACGAGCCTTAACCAAAAAAAGCAGGAAGATCCGCCAGTCTCCTGGACTTTCTGCAATCTAAACGGGAAACGGAACTCGAGGCTAAGAAGGAGGAAATGGAGCTCAAAAGGGAAGAGTTTAAGTTGAAGCGAGAAGAATTTTAATTGGAAAAAGAAGAGCTGAAACAAAAACTAGAAATTGAACGCCAAGAAAAAATGATGATGTTTGAACTGTTAAAAAACCTTACCAATAAACAGTGATCTCATGATTTTGAAATAAATGTAATTTATAAATTTAAAATGTTCGTTTATTAATGTATTGTTAAACTCATTTCTAAAATATCACAGAACAACAGGCAACAAATAACAAGAGGCTTCCAGGAGCCTGAATCGCTCACCTGACATATGTGCCTGAAGTAAAGGTTATAAGGCAAAATCTATTTAACGTTGAAAGGGTCATAAAATTAATAAGGGGGTCATCTGACAAAATGGTGGATCTAAAGGTGCTGATCACTTTTGTTCTCAATCAAAATCTAAAAATCTGTCACCCTTTTTGAGTTATTTGCAAAAAATGCAGTTTAACCTAATGACATGACAGTTCTATACACCTAATAATAATAAACAATAATACCAAGTTTGGTTCCATTTGGACTTAAAGTGTCAGAGGAGTTAACGTTTTCAATGTAATGAGGAAATGCTGAAATATACATATTTTGTAGATCTTGATGTGCTTAACAATATGCAATTTAAATTTCTCAAATATCTAGTATAGTTTTCAAGATGTTGAGCTAAACAGGTGCAAAATTTGCAAAAAAATCCACAAAAAGGGCAATAACTCCTACATGGGTCGTTGGATTTTCTTCAAAATTTCAGGATAGGTAGATCTTGAGGTGCTTATCACTTTTACCCTATGCCAGAATTTTGATACTGTAGCCGTTTTTGAGTTATTTCCAAAAAACTGCATTTTACCCCTATGTTTTTTTTTTAGCCATGGCGGCCATGTTTTACAACGAATCAAAAATCCCCACATCAGTTCTAAGCACCGAATGCTAATGAACAACCATACCAAGTTTGGTTGCAATTGGACTTATGGTGTCAGAGGAGTTAACGTTTTAAAAAGTTTACGGACGACGGACGACGGACGACGACGGACGCCAAGTGATGACAATAGCTCACATGACCCTTCGGGTCAGGTGAGCTAAAAACTAGTAAATCATCAACACCTTTTAAAATCAGTTAGTCCAACTAACACCTTGTTCGCTTCATCACAGTTTACTGTAGCATTGAACATTGTAGATTACCCAGCTAAGTATCTTTGGAGGGTCAATATCGAAATATGCTCCAGTATCACTGCCATACAGACATGTGTGACAGTTAACGAGAATAGAACCATCCGAGATCAACCATAAGATGGTTTGTGGCAAAAGCATTCCAGGGAAAAAAAGGACCTTGTTCTAATAATTATTTATAAGAAACAAGTTCTTGAAATACACGCGCACTGCCATTTTAACAAGAATTTACGCAATTGACATGATTTTATTTTTATCTTATGAACTGTAGTTCAGTAGTACTTGATCCAATATTTTATCCAGACTTCTGTCTCAAATCAAAATAAGAAAATATTTAGGATTTTTTTTGTATTATCAAAGGGTATTAGGTATATATAGTCAGTACTGTCCTCAGGAACTTTGTAATTTTGCTTTTAGTGGGAAATAAAATAATTGGTATCGAAAGGACGTAGTTCGCTTAGTACCATATTTTGCCCTTAATTTGGTAAAAATGAAAAACTTACTTTATTTGAACAGTTTGGACTAAAAATCAAAGCACTGTCCTGTTCATTTTTTTTTTAGATTTCAAATTCCAGCATATCCCCCCTATGAAAAATCAAATAGTTGCTACCTTATGCATTATGTGATCAAAAATTAAGATAGCATTTCATGTACATTATCTGTCTCATATACACAGTCATACCAGAAGGAAACAAAAAAGATGAAAATTAAATTGATATACTAACATTTAGAACTTAAACAATTTAACAGATTTTTTGTTGCAGTTCTAAAAACAGCCCTCGAGCATTTACCAAAGCGGAATATTTTTTATTCATTTAGTTATTTTTTTATGAATATTGAATATTGATTAGATCTATCATCAGCAGCATTTGAATCGAAATAAACGGAAGGAACACTAAAGTTTGTTTGATTGTTTTTTATCCGATTTAAAAATTCAGCTTGTTATTTTATTCCTGGTGAAAGCCTGTCAATCTAATCTTTCAATGTTTTGATTTTTTTGCACATATCAATTGAACTATTATTAATAATGTGTTAAACAATAACTTTTATGATCAAGGTTGTATATCAAGCTTAGATTTATATCCATAGCTTTCTCTCACTTTGCCAATCTCCAGCTACCTCTGGAGCACAGGTCATCAATGACAAATGCTTTTTTCCTCCCTTCTTTCCCCCCCCTTACAATGTCCCAGTGAGCAAATCTCATGAGTTGTCATTTATCGGCATTCAAATAGGGTATATGTTTGCAGATTCCACCTTCGTTGCAAATTTTTTTTCACAGGACACTCTAATTAGTCTTGCTCAATTACTCATTGTCACCTATGGTTATTTATCTTGCATAGAAAATCCCATACAACCAAACAAAAACAACCTCTGACGAGTTCAATTATAAATGAATTATAATTCAAAGAACAACGAAGCTTTTAAGTAACAAAACGTATATTTGACACATTAAAGCATTTATAAATGATTCCATAAATCAAACTTGTCATCCAGCATTCTATGCAATTGCATAAATGCATTGGTAATTATTCAAACCACTCTTAAAGTTGTTCCTGCTATAAGCTTCCAAATTATACGTCTTTATACACTTCTTCATTTATCGAATTCACTAGTAGTAAGAAATACTCGATTATTTGTGTTTTTTAACGTTTGCCAGTACGACTTTGCATTATCAAGTTTGAAGTGCACATTATATTTATAGATAACATCTTATGTAGTAATAAGTAAGGTATCGACCATATAACTTAAAAAGGGGAAGGTGTCGCGACAAAACACTTTTTTTCTTATATCAACATTATTTTTCATGTTTTATACGGCAGACATCTTTCTTCAGAATATTGTTTATTGATCGCCTTTGCCGCCAAATATTTGTTTTTATCAAAAATCTGAACCAGAATTATTTTAAGAAAAAAAAACCAACAAGGCTCCCCCTCAGGTTTGATGGTCGGCCCCACAGGCACTAGGAGCATTGATTTAATATATGACCTCCCTTTTTTTATAATACCCCTAACAAAATAAAATTTCGATAAAAATGATTTAATCAGTCTTTTCTCGCCATTTCTAAACATATTATGACAAAATATTGCTGTTTTATACTATCCATAATTTTTACCCAAGCGAACCAGTGGGTAAAAATTGTAATAGTAAAAAACAGCAATATTTTGACATAATATGTTTAGAAATGACAGGAAAAGACTAATCAAATCATTTGATCGAAATTAGTTTTGTTAGGGTTACATGTATTAGAGAATTATGGGGACATTTATTAAAAAATGCTCCAAGTGCCTGTGGTTTAAAAGTAACTATACTTGTTTTTTGTTTTAATTTTTTATATGTTAGTTTTCGTGCGAGCATAAAACAATTCTTAATATATTGTTAATTCAGAAAATAACACAACTAACAGTTTGAGATTAAAAGAGTTAAAGAAACTTTTGTTCAACCCTGTTCACTTTATGTTTATCACCTTCTTGTTTTATTTTGGTTTCAGCTTTGTCTGAATTATTACATATTATTATTGTATTGACTACAGTCACAGGATATGAGAGTGGTTATTTAAAAAAAAATACCAAAAAAACTTTCCACTCAAAACTATAACCACCAATACGAATATCTTAAAATTCAAGGTTTTATCATAATGGAGTAAAAATCTATATATGATTACTAGTATTTAATTGACAAGTTTCTTCATCTACAAGAATGCCAATTGAATCACATAAAGAAAAGACCCTGGCATTTACAATAAAAGCTACATACGGAAACATAAAGATTGTCGAAATTTAATTGTTATTTTGTATCTTTGTCTGTCAAAGTCGGTATTCTTGTAAGCTTTCTGTTTCATTTTAATTCTCCTCTGTCTGTAGAGGTTTTATTATCAACCAGGCTTCAAACAAAATTATGTTCTTTCCTAGAGATATTGCATTAATAATACGTTTAAAGATCATTTAAAAGTCATAGCATTGATATTACTGTGTCTAGATGAACTTAGTTTTGTGTCGCACTGAATTTGATTATAACATTAAAAATAACTTGGAAAGTTTTTCAAGCTGAGATTTTCAGTGTTAAAACTACAGACAATTTCATGCAAATCTGCTAGTATCAGATGTTGCTACGGTATTTTCTTTCTTTAGTAGCTAGGGTATAATGTCATGAATGTTCTGCTCAGATATCTTAGAAAGTATATACATTGTACAAGTTGCAAGGTTAAATGGACCGATCATTCATCTTAAAAGGCTTAAAAAATATTCTGGATCTGATTTTGATGAAAAAAAAATTTTGGCAGCAAATGTGATGAAAATAAATATTCCGAAAAAGCTTCTCTGCTATTTAAAATAATGCTGATATTGAAAAAAAAATACTCTGTCGCGACACCTTTAAAAAAAAAATTCCGCACGAAAAAAAAATCTTACATATAAAACAGACAACAAAAATCCCTCCTTTTCGAGTCAAATAGTCGGTTCCTAACATCTCATCATGATCAGCAGGATCTGAATCAAAATAATGGGCCGTTAAAAGACCGATTTAAAGGTACCTCAAAAGTCCAAGGAGGAATCCGACATAAAAAATGTGCATTACAAGGAAAGTTATTTGAACGAAGCCAATAAATGCAGTCCGTCGTTTTAATTTTTTATTCTTGTATGTGATACAACTCCTTGTCTTAAAATATTTAATAAAAGGATATAGAGTAAATGAACATGCATAAAACTAATGGAATTTAAAGTATGTCATCTCTATATGGTTACAAGTGCAGCACCTCTTTTTTATTACATGTTTTATGTCTCTGGTCACCTTATGGTATTTTTTTGTCGTTTAACGTGCATATATACCAAGTATCATTGAGCAGCGAACCCTGGTCACTAGGACGATAGCTATTTTTTTCCAGCATTTAATATTTAAACAATCCACAACATGCACTTATTGGATTACAACTGGTAAGAGTATAAGAAATTGTATTAAAACTATATGATAAAATTAAGACGTCTTGAAGAGACAATTGTTAGGGAGAGAGTAGTATTTCATATTTATTGTTGTAAAATTAATTTTTTCTATTGACCTTTTACAGCAATAAAAAACCATTAAAGCCAATAACAAGTTCGTTTAAATTTTTATTCACGTCCATTGACTTTAATCAGGGCAATAACCTTATTTGAGTTTCGCACCAAATAACTTTACTTTTTCTAGTGTAAGCATTCTAAACCTAATCCAAGGTAACAATTAACCTACAATAGCTGTTTGCCTTGTGATATGAACTTATTAAGGATTCTATTGACGCAAATATAGTTCATGTCTTATTCTTTAGGCTCATTGAACTGTGTTGACTTTTACATTATTGCTAAATCGTATTTCATCCAAGATTTGCTTAATAACTTTATTCAGGGACATTCTAATTACATCAAAGTTAAAATAATAAATGTTTTATATAAGTTTAAAATATCACAGCAATAAACGGCCTGTCAATAGTGATGAAATGAAATAAAATAATTGCTCATAACAAAACAAACCCCCAAAAAAATATTTTTACTAGAAAGATCTGATCTTTGATAAAGGTAATAACAAAACTACCAAACTTGAATGATCAATCTCATAGTCCAGAGAAAATGACAAAAACGAATCAGCCATACCGGAGAATTGGTGGATCGCAATGGTCCTGACTTGGTACAGGCATTTCAAACGAAATGGTGGGTTAAACCAGGTTTTATTGCGCCAAACCTCCCTCTTTGAATTGAGCCAGTGGCTGCCAAATGTGACAGCGTACAGCAATTATCAAAATTGGGAAACAGTTCCTCATATATAACAGCATCCTTTGCCTAGCATTGTCTTTTTCTTTTATTAATGTGTATGATTTTCATTCTAATTTATTTGCTGTACATGTTTTACCTTGAAATTGATTGTAAATTTGAGTTCAATCTTTGCAATAAAGCGGTATAAAATGACGATGAATTACTCAGAAATACCTTGTATCAACAATTTTTTTTTTCGAAATATAAAAAAAAAAACCAAAGTATTGACAGAAATGGACCGGGATAATCTATAAATTTCAAAGATTGTTAAATGTCTCGTTTAAAGGTAGAATAATAATTGGATATTGTAAAGGAACTATATTGGGAGCCTGTATTGATATGTGAATTGATTTGTGATCAGGCAACACGAGCATCAGCTGGCTTTTGATTGGTCAGTTACAGAAAGGCTATCGTACCTATAGCTGTGTCTAATCGCTCTAGTGATTATTCCGGCTAAAATCACCTTATATACAGTTTTTCTTTTATAAATATCAATGGCTACCAAACGGGACCAAATGTAAAGATACAATTAAATCTAAAACCTGTAGTCAACAGACAAGCCTAGGTCTTTTAAAAGAATGTTTCTGCGACCCAAATTGTTGTTTTCTTTGCCTTAAAATAAGCCAAAACCATTGCAAACTTAATGTCTCCAATTTGTCTTTACATTGTTTATCTTTTCTTTTTTAGCCCACCTGACCCAAAAGGCCAATTGAGCAATTGCCACCAAATGGCGTCCGTCGTTGTCATTAACTTTTCTTCCAAAATCTTCTTCTCTGAAACCGCTAAAGGGTTTGCTATGAAACTTTTACATGTCATTTATGGGATGTCGTCTATAAAGATTGCAAAAATGGTGCCTGCCAATCAAACAACATTGCCGCCGTTGCTAATAATGGAACAGGGGGTCAGATACCAGGTTTTGGCTTATAAATAAAAAAAATATTAAATAGATAAAGAAAATTTGGTGCAATCTTCAATCTTTAGCATGAAAAGCTTTACCAAAGTCTCCATTTGGTTCAAGTTGTCAGATGACCCATTTAAAGGGTTATGGCCTTTTAAAGGTAAAAATGGCGTTTTCATGTTTTGGCTTATAGAATGAAAACTATTGAGGACAAAAAAAGCTATTGATTGCTTAAACCTTCACTTCAATGGGCTCAACAAAAGTCTCCTTTGGGTCAAAGTTGTCAGATTACCCCTTATAGGGGTTATGGCCCCTTAAATGTTGAGAATAGCATTTTTCCTATTTTTAGCCTATAACATGAAAACTATAACAGGTTGAGAAAATCTGTTGCTTGCTTAAACCTTTCGCTCATTGAGCTCTACTAAAGTCTTAATTAGATCGAAGTAGTCAGATGACCCCTTAAAGGGAATATGACCCTTTGATGTGTTCTTTGGCCTATAGATTGAAATTGTTGCCTTTGCCTTTTACTCATTAAAGATCAGGAAAATCTTTTGTTTGTTTAATTTTTTTGCTATAAATGCTCTACAAAAGCCTTGATAGATGGAAGTTGTATGATGCTCCTTTATTTAAGTTATTTGCCTCTGATTCTCCAACATATTTTCATTCCATCAGTTATTAATAGTCAGTTGAGCGAATCAGGCTCCTGGTGGCCTCTTGTTTACATTTGAGATTGATTTCCTCTGTACAATAGTATAATCTCTATCTGTAACAAATATTTGCATTTTTTCACAAATGTTGTATTTTTTTGCTTCAGCTAGGTGCGTACGTGCAGAATTGGTCTTCTTTTTAACTATTTTTCCTTCTTGTTGGCTTTTCTCAGTACTTATGCCAATAGAACAAACATGAATGATCATATCGTTATTTTTTGCAACATAACAAAATGCAATAAGTATAATTTTACGAAGAAATGTCAAGAATATTTTTTCTAATAATTTTATGTGTCAATAAAGATTGGCTGCATATACAGTTTGATGACGCACGGTCTCTAACATTTATTCGAACAATATTGCAATTAAAACTGATTACTCTCCTAGCCCCAATCGGTTGATCAAATAGAAATGTAGGACGATCTTCCTAAGGACATCAAGTACATGTACTTTTATCATATAGCTATATAGGTTAATGCTAACTTAAGCACACAGAACATACTAAATCGGTCAAAGAGTCAGTCGCAGAAGGCTGCAACAGCTACAACTGGTCAAATAGAAGCAAGGACCGCTGCTATCTAACATTGTTTATTTGTAAATACATGTTTTATTTTTGGTTTAGTGAGATAGTGTGGCGTAGCCTTTAGCTAATTCCACATCGAGTCATAAGTTATTTTTTTTATTTCTAGCAGCACGACTACGGCTATATCAGGAAGAAGGACGTATAGGGGGCGAAAAAAAAATAATATAAAATGATGATGAAATAGAGGGAATGGCCAATCGTTGCGGAAAATATTGGATGCCACTGGAAAGAGCGGGATGCCTATCATGGGTAGGGTAGGACAATTGGGCCTCCTTCATGGGGGAAAATGGATTATAAATACTTTTCAAAATAGTACTAGTACTTAACATGTAGTAGAAAAAAATCCAACTTATAAAGAATTTGAAATGCTATATTCGGTCACTTTCAGATTTATTCAAGTAATGGTAACATTCGTGGTCAAAAATCAGACTCCTATTCATAACATTAAAACTTAAGTTGATCGATTTTTATATTACATTCCTATATGGTTTGTTTTTGTGCTTTGTACAAGATTATCGAAAGGGTGAGGTTGGACCAAAAAAACTAGTTTAACCCCGCCACATATTATATGTGTCGTTCCTATGCCAGGAATCTTTGCCAAAGATTTTGTTTGTCCCTGTTGTCTTCTTGTTTATTGTTCTATGTTCAGAAATAGGTCTTTGTTGATATTTTTGGATTGGTTTTGAATCTTATGTATTGTTATTTCTGAAAGAAGCAGAGGTACCAATGGGGTATCCGAATGTCAAAAGTCCGAAAGGGCAGAGACAAAAGCAGTAAACACCAACAAGGACGGGACAAAAACAGACAACATGTAAAACATGGAAACACAAAATAACTGAATAACTGAATCAGTCTTGAGCAAATGCAATACGACGAGCAGCGACCTCTGGTCATGGTGAAGACTGCTTGCTGTTTTCCATTGCGATTAATTTTTAATTAATGTTTCTTTATATAATTTCACGTCACTTTATCGTAGAACCGGTACACTTGCAATTAGAAACGATCACTATATGTTCGAAGATTAAGACTGGTTAAAAGGACAAGTTTCATAATCTAAACCACAATACGAATAAACAAGGAATATGGATGTCACTGCACACTAAGAGTATTCCAATCGTGAAGTTGGTAAACAGGAAATAGATGTTTGACAGACCTAAATTATTCGGTAGTTGCGATATAGAACCTGTATCGAACCTGATATCAAAGCCATATACCAAATTTTAAGCTGTTGAGATAGACAGTTGCTTGGACAACTTAATAAACATTTTAGTTTCAGCCAATGATCACGTATTATGGAAATTGACAAGGTCAGAAACCAGGACGTAAATATTCGACAGACCAATACTCGGTACAAGCGATAACGAACCTCATCCCGGCGTCATATACTGAATTACAAGTCACTGGAAGTAAGGGACGGAAGAAGTATTTGCATTGTACTTTTTGTCCCAATGTGATACGACAAAAGTAATGAAGCGGCATTATACGCATTCGAACCTCGGAAGACAAAAAGACAACTGAACTAGCTGTAAGTAGCCTTGTGAAATTATGTTTGAACAGGAGTATACGCAGATACTGTGAAAGGATAAACAGGTACTCTTGTTGCAACAATAGGAACCCAAATGTGTTTGCTATGAACAATAAGTTTTAAGTCAAAAAGATGCTCCTTTTTCCAATCGAACTTAATTGAAAAGCTGAAAAAATGAGAATGAAATTAATATGTCCATATAACACGGATCACATCGAACCCCGATCAGAAGACAAGTATGCGACTGACATATTTGCAAATAGCCAGGACATAATGTTTGCTATTTCAAGCTCCCTGCAAAAATCATTCTCATGTTATTTTTCTGGAAAACGCTAAACGGTAATTAGACGGATAAAGGTGTGACTAAACCTATATGCCGTACACTAGTAAAACTTAATGCCCCCGACAAGTCAACCCGATGCAGTGTAAAAAAGTACAAAAGTAAACAAAAATAACAGTGAACAATATCAAAATTTAATAGGTGAACAACAGAACAAAAATGACATTCCCAACGTGGGTTAAATCAAGTGGTCAACTTCTAAAATGAATTTTATAGTAAATTTTATGTAAAAATCCTTTTGTGACAACGCTAAACCATAGATTCCCGTGCATCAATATCTGTTGATATAGGATCTGCCGTCGGACATGAATGCAACGGCTTGTGCTTACACTTTCGTTTTGTGGTGCAAGCAATCATCTTAAATATTGTTCGAAAATTCTTTCCAAATGTATAATACACTATAAAGTTAACTGCAAAATTGAGGCCATATAATACCTCAAAAACATATGCTAATCTTTTAATGTTCCTGGACGGTTGTTGCTGGCTTCCAGATAACAGTTCAATCACGGCCTTTAGTTTGATAACATGTGATGGAGTATGAAGTAAGAGAAAAATGACGGAAACGGCAAACAAAAGTTTGGTTACTTTCAAGTAATGGACAGAGCTACAAGGCCAGGATTGAGTGTTGAATAGAGTTCGGCTAATCGATGATTTCTGATACGATCTTACGGCTCGAAAGACTAGAAAGCACATACAAAACAAAATTGACGAGAACGGAATCACAAAGGTGATGGCAGTATCAACGTATGTAAGAATGTACAAAATGTTATAGTACTTTTGCATAGGTAAACAATATGTCATAGGTCCATATTTAGAAATGTGTGTAGTCCATAACGGTATGTTATAAAGACATAACGAAAACACAACCATTGAAATTATAATCATTACGGCGTATTTTGGTCGGCAATATACTACGACCGATGACGGATGACACATCCTAATGTAATTGTCAAACGTCACAAACACGACACACCAAACTGACAAAAAACTGCAAATATAAGATAAGAATACTGTTCCTTGACAAATAAAATTAACGTGAAACACTCTAATATTGATAAAGTCTAGCCATGCCACAAATAGATTTAACAGAACACCATTGTCACAAATGGATCGTGTTGCTAAGAAAATGCTACAGGAGTATTTACGCAGTTTGACGTTGATAAACACGACGGCGGCCGTAGAATTCCCCATAAATCCAAGTATAATTATCACTGGATAGGCATATTTTCGTAAGGCATATTCGACAGTGTCTCGTGGTGCCGAGAAGAATTCCGAATTTCTGTTTCCCGCTGACGCATTAAGGGAAAGATATGACGATAAATTTAAGTTTCCACTGTCATTTAGAGCCATTTCATACATGTATTAGATGTGTCTCAAACTCTTTCAATGGAAAAGGCTTTGTTGAGTGCTGAATTCATCGCTTCTGAAAATAAAGATATAAATGATTATAATTTTATAGTCAATGAACTTTAAATTTCTACAATCTGAATCTATCAGGGAGCGACCATTTGATTTTTTTTTATAGGAAAGGGTGGGAGCCGGCTATGGTGAAATTTGAAGTGCAAAGGCAAGACAGCAAAAATCCAGAAATAAATAGGCATGATGGCATCTTGGCAGAAAAATTTATGTGGCCTTAAAAATAAACATGAAAACTGTCCGCTAGCGCCCGAAAAAAAAAATCCAGGCTCGTTTTTTGGGGGGAATAAAAAGCTCGGACGAAAAAAATATCCATACCCCGAAAAAAGGCCACTGACACAAAAGACAATCACACACAATTAAAAGGCAGGACGAACAAAATATCCTATCCCTTTAAAAATCAAACAGTTGGCCCCTTACTATGTTACAGACAAGCAAAGCTGAAATCATCTTCGATAGCCAAGAATCACAATCAGCTATTTCTTGATAGCTACAGACCATGACAGACAAATATATAGATCATTATAAGCAGATTGTAACCTTTGGCTTCCAAAGAAGTCATGAAAATTTCACTCTGACTTTCGTATGGAATTTTGATGCATAGGTCACCGAATGTTTTATTCAGGTGTTGCAAATGCAACAAGAGCTTATTAGGCTATATCGAGGCTATATCAAGAAATTATATAAAATATACGCATTTTTAACGTCCTACTTTTGTTGGAGACTAGCTAAGCATACAAACTCATCCTTTGAATTTGTTGTTTCAGCAAACATTTTATGAAACAGATATCTTTGAAATGTGTAATCAAAATCCAATTAATATATAAAAAGGTCGTGCTGTAATTCTAGCAGTTATCCAATTAAGTCATATAGTTATAACATTTATCGAATGACGTAGAGAGTTTTGTAAACATTAGATTTTCATCAATTAGAAGCTTTTAGCTCGAAACAAAAAGAAGATAATTATACGAAGTTATTGTTTTGGTATTATAAATTTATTGAAGATATATGCATGTTAACATGATTTATTTAAATACAATGTATACACATTGAACCGAAAACATTCAATCAGAGATCCTGAGTTGTGTTACATTGTGTGTGGCCCCAATATTTCAACAAGATCTCAATTTAGAGAAGGAACTGCTTACCTTTCCGGAGCAGTCATGTTCACTTTCTTTGTGACGTAAGTTTGGTTGTTAATGATTACTAAATTCATAACAATATAAAATTTGCGTTGCTGTTGGTTTAAGGATTAAAATGTAAGTCTAATAATAAACTCCCAGGCTTTTTACTACTAGATGCCTTTTCCGGTTAAAGAGGAAATAAAATGCATCCTATTTCAATATATTTCATTTTGTTTTTGTATTACGTATGCATAAAAAGAATCAGGAAACCTTATTAATTATTTTTTGTGTTATTTCATTTCCGTGTTACTGTCAGTGCCGACATCTTTCCGCAATAAGCTATGATGAGATGACAGCCCTTCTTTTCAAGATAACACTCCGTCTAACGTAACCTTAAAACCATTTATGATAGCTTATTGACAATGCAATGAGATGTACCTTAGTAGGCGTTGCACGTGTTGCATAATAGCATGGCTAAAGAATGCAATGCTTCCTTATTGGAATCTATTAAGAAGGCTAAATATCTTATAAAAAATAAATCTTATGCAATAAGTTTCTCACACCCTCTAATTTCTTTAATTAAATTACAAGTATAACAATAAGACGATTTGATAGTCTCGAAATTTAATTCAAATTCTTCTATGTCTTTGCTAACTTAATTCTTTGACAACGATCCTCTATTATAGGAGAAGTCATTATTTGTTCAAAGACGGCGAAGTATCGACTTAAAAATGAAGTACATTAAATCGGTCGTTATTCCTTTTTTGACCTAGGCAGCTCAATATCGGAGTACCTAATAAAATAAAGCTGTATAACATCAATGGCTTTGAAAAGGCAATATATATTTATGTCATTGTACCTTGCAATGTGGCGAAAATAGTCATGACATAAAATGCTTTTAACAGAAGGAGCGTCATGTTAGTTCAAAATGCATTATACTATCAGGGTTAAAACGATATAATTTCAAACTTTTATTTCGTTCGTCCAAATTTAGAATTGTTTTTATCTATACATGTCTACGTATTACGTATTTTCAAGATTCTTTAAAAGCTAAGATATTGTTTATATAGTCTGCAAGGACATCACTGCGAGGTTTATGGTAAAAGATTGATTTAAGAAGCAAAGAGGCACAAATGGGCATTCAAGTGTCAAAAGTCCGAAAGGGCAACGACGAAACCGGTAAACACAAGCAAAAACAGCACGAAGAAACACAAAACACAAAATCAACCGAACGGAAATCAACAACGCAAGCTAAAGTCGTACCAAGAGTGAACTCAGGTGCTACAGAAAAGTAAGCGGTTCCTGCCTGCTATAGCACACCTGTCGGGTTGCTAATTTCCAATAAAGTGTGTCAAATCCGGTAAAGGAAGACAAAGCAAATTTCTACCAACATCTGCACACATTTGAGAGATAGAAATCCCATATTTGTCTACGAGTGCATGGTGTCGAAGACAGCAACCGAGGAGCAACATAACCCTGTGTCAGCAATTTCTGTGTCAAACGTGACGCGCTGCCAAGGAAATCGATGCAATTCCCACAAGCTCTGGAGGAACGAATCAACTGTGATACGTAGACTCCATAAGCAGGAGCGGACGGAATGTTGGTACACAAAAAGGGAAAGTTGAAGTAATCACGTTTGTCATAGAGACTCAATATCGAGACGTAGCAGACTTTCTAGAATCCGTTGTGACTTTATCTCAAGTTTCTTTGGATGTATGAGATGGAGAGAGTCATCAAATCGAGAATTGTTTAGTGAAAGGACAGCATCAATATAACGGAACGTGAGGTTAAAAGAGAGAGCTAGTCTACGATCTTTTTTGTCTAGAAGAGATTGTAAGAAGTCTGCTTCATATGAATGTAGAACAAATCAGCAAACAAAGGTGCACAATTAATGCCCATTGGAATCCCTATTGTTTGTTAAAAAACACGTTCACCACACTGAACAAATATGTTGTTGATAAGAAAATTGAGCATATCGACTATTTCGTTTTCTGTACATTCGTTCTTACATGTATTTCTTAGACTCGTTGATGACAAAGTAAGTCTTACTATAATCGACTACCAAATATTTGTACATGCGTTTTCCATTCTTTTTGAAAAAGCTGTGTTTAATCAGCTGTGCCAATCATGATTTGAGAATAGAAGTGTAAATAGTGGATAAATCGAAAGTTTTGATGCTGTTGAACGATGAAACAGATTTCGAGTTAAGAATCTCCAATAGTTCTTTCGATATTCTCGGTACAAGCATTGTCTTTTCTTTTCTGTTTACCTTTATTGAAATGCACATATATAAACGTAGCTGCTTGAAAAGGAATAAATCATTTTGATAAATTAAGCATTGAAAGTTAAATGTCAAAATATGTACGAGATCAATGGTCTGCAAATACAATGAAAACAATCCTTAATGCATTGTCTCAGAAAACGAGAACTTGAAACTAACAAAGTTATGTCATTTTCTACAGCTAAAATTAATTTTTATATATTTCTTAAAATGGAATATATATAGTATTTTAAGTGCTGGTCGTCGTTCTCAACACAATGTTTTCCTGCTAACGCTGTAGTGTTGTCATCGCTTCTCTGCCTCCTTTTATTCTCAACTTTTATACACACAAGGAATGTCTAATTTAAAAGACTTTACATCAATGGCCGAAATTAGTCTTAACGCAAGCATAGGTAGCAATGATCTTCCGGCAATGAACTTGTCTCGAATAACAAAATCAAACGTTACTGTTACACTATTTTAACGTTAGGTGAACCTTATTATTATGTTAATTTCTGCCGTTAACTGTTACAGATAAACGTTATGTAAATTATGCGACGTTTGATAATTAGCTTTAACGTTAAATCTACAATCAAATCTCAATAAACACTATTTTCAAATACTTCGATTTTATCTTAAATTTAATCTTTAAAAATGACGGAAACATTACGCATATATCAGTCCCATTTATATCAATGCAGCCATGAGATCACGTGTTCTATCAGTCACACAAGATAAAGGAATCATATGAATGTCAAACACATTAATAAATACTTCGGAAAACTCATAAGATATAACATTGCAATTGCCTTCAATCTAACTCAACTCAACCATAAAATCAGCTGTTTAAACCCCCTACAGGTGAGAAAAATGAACTCATCCAATACAATGTATGGAAGGTGCGCTGCGTAAAAACGATTGAGAAGTACACCCGCTACAGTACTTGAACCGATCAATGCAACACTTTGACGGATCGATGACTGATCGGTGACGGATTGATGACGCGTTTGGACCGGATTGATGACTGATTGATGACGGATTGGTGACTGATTGGTGACTGGTTGTTGACTGATTGATGACGGATTGGACGGATGACGGATACCATAGGTAACCGGGCTATCGATCCGTTATTTTGACTGATACGATCGATCGGTATAATTAGAAAACTCTTCTGTGAAACGAAGTTATCGTTTTTACCTATACGTTTATAACATGTATAACGCAACACAAACCAGTGACGGTGTTCATTTAATTTTCTTTAAATAAGACATACATTTTCTATTTAATATGTTAATATTATTAATCTAATGAATTTAATAATTGTTTACATAGTACTTCCTTTAAACTAAATAGGCAAAGTTCGTGTTCTTTTCTTCCATATAGAAATAATGATAATATAATTTTATTTTATTTGTTCTGATTTTTAAATACAAAAACAGAAACTGTACTGAAAAAATCTTTGAAATGTTAAAGGGTTCTGCTTAGAATGATTATTTCAACAATTAGTAACATAAATTCAACAACAAAATATTCAGGAGATATCAATAATCTAGTAAATTTTATTTTAATTTTCTTTTAATTCAATGTGTTAAATTTGTTCGCATAGGAATATAGACCACATTTGCAAATTTCTTATGTAAAATATATGAAACTTTAGTAAAATCTTATATTTGAGCATAAAATTATATGACGGTTTAATAAAATTGACAAGAAAATGTTTGCGAAACAACTTTTTTCATCAGGTTTGACACATTAATGGTATGTTAAGTTGAAAAGTTCCATAAATACATATTGCTGCCTTAAAAAGTAAGGTTAATAAAGTTAAGAGATAATAAAGAAAATTTGTTCGCAAAAGAATATAGATCACATTTGCAAATTTCTGATGTAAAATATATGAAACTTTAGTTAAACCTATATTTTAGCTTAAAATTATATGACAGTTTAATAAAATTGACAAGAAAATGTTTGCGAAACAACTTTTTTCATCAGGTTTGACACATTAATGGTATGTAAAGTTGAAAAGTTGCATAATTACATATTGCTGCCTTAAAAAGTAAGGTTAATAATTTTAAGAGATAATAAAGAAAATTTGTTCGCAAAAGAATATAGATCACATTTGCAAATTTCTGATGTAAAATATATGAAACTTTAGTTAAATCTTATATTTTAGCTTAAGATTATATGACGGTTAAATAAAATTGACAAGAAAATGTTTGCAAAACAACTTTTTTCATCAGATTTGACACATAAATGGTATGTTCAGTTGAAAATTTGCATAAGTACATATTGGCGCCTTAAAAAATAAGGCTCATAAAATTAAGAGGATTATGAAAAAAATTGTTCACAAACAAATATAGATCACATTTGCAAATATCTTATGTAAAATATATGAAACTTTAGTAAAATCTTATATTTGAGCATAAAATTATATGACGGTTTAATAAAATTGACAAGAAAATGTTTGCGAAACAAATTTTTTCATCAGGTTTGACACATAAATGGTATTTTAAGTTGAAAAGTTGCATCAATACATAGTGCTGCCTTAAAAAAGTAAGGTTCATTAAGTTAAGAGATTATAAAGAAAATTTGTTCGCATATAAATATAGATCACATTTGCAAATTTCTTATGTAAAATATATGAAACTTGAGTAAAATCTTATATTTGAGCATAAAATTATATGACGGTTAAATAAAATTGCCAAGAAAATGTTTGCGAAACAACTTTTTTCATCAGGTTTGACACATTAATGCTAAGATAAGTTGAAAAGTTGCATAACTACATATTGCTGACTTAAAAAATAAGGTTCATATAGTTAAGAGATAATAAAAAAATTTGTTCGCAAAGGAATATGATCACATTTGCAAATTTCTGATGTAAAATATATGAAACTTTAGTTAAATCTTATATTTTAGCTTAAAATTATATGACGGTTAAAAAAAATTGATAAGAAAATGTTTGCGAAACAACTTTTTTCATCAGATTTGACACATTAATGGCATTTTCAGTTGAAAATTTGCATAAGTACATATTGGCGCCTTAAAAAATAAGGTTCATAAAGTTAAGAGATTATGAAGAAAATTTGTTCGCAAAGGAATATTGATCACATTTGCAAATTTCTGATGTAAAATATATGAAATGTTAGTTAAATCTTATATTTTAGCTTAAAATAATATGACGGTTAAATAAAATTGACAAGAAAATTTTTGGAAAACAACTTTTTTCATCAGATTTGACACATAAATGGTATGTTCAGTTGAAAATTTGCATAAGTACATATTGGCGCCTTAAAAAATAAGGTTCATAAAGTTAAGAGATTATGAAGAAAATTTGTTTGCAAAGTAATATAGATCACATTTGCAAATTTCTTATGTAAAATATATGAAACTTTAGTAAAATGTTATATTTGAGCATAAAATTATATGACGGTTCAATAAAATTGCCAAAAAAATGTTTGTGAAACAACTTTTTTCATCAGGTTTGACACATTAATGCTAAGATAAGTTGAAAAAATGCATAACTACATATTACTGCCTTAAAAAATAAGGTTCATATAGTCAAGAGATAATAAAGAAAATTTGTTCGCAAAGGAATATAGATCACATTTGCAAATTTCTTATGTAAAATATATGAAACTTTAGTAAAATGTTATATTTGAGCATAAAATTATATGACGGTTTAATAAAATTGACAAGAAAATGTTTGCGAAACAACTTTTTTCATCAGGTTTGACACATTAATGCTAAGATAAGTTGAAAAGTTGCATAACAACATATTGCTGACTTAAAAAATAAAGTTCATATAGTTAAGAGATAAAAAAGAAAATTTGTTCGCAAAGGAATATAGATCACATTTGCAAATTTCTTATATAAAATATATAAAACTTAGTACAATGTTATATTTTAGCTTGAAATTATATGACGGTTGAATAAAGTTGACATGAAATTGTTTGCGAAACAACTATTTTCATCAGATTTGACACATAAATGCTATAATTTTTTGAAAACATGAATAACTTCACATCTTTCACTTGAAAAATAAGGTTATTTAACCATTTTTAAGAGATTATGCAAGCTACAAATGTATGAGAAATTAAAAATCTGATGTTTGAGCTTAATATTATATGATGGTTTTAAAACAATCATAAAAAATTGTTTTCAAAATAACTTTCTGACAAGATTTTAAATGATTTATTTCAAAATATAGTATACATGTATTTGACATCAAAAATCGTATGAATTTTCGCATTTTAAAACAGAAATGTGTTATGTCTTAATTTACATTAAAGTTTGACTTTAATATTTATTAAAGCACAATTTGGCTGTGCTTTGTAATATTCTATTTTTTATTATTAATATAAAACTTGTCAAATATCCCGCTCTTACATTTATTTATATAGATTTCTATTTTATTCAAAGATTTTGTGCATTCGATCTAGGAGTCACGTGATACAATAAGCGAAGCGAACTTAAAAATTCCGTATTTTAGATTGAATTGACGCGTGACGGATTGATAAATTGCATCATGGGATGCATTTGACGGATAGGATCGGACGGATTGGTGACTGATCGATGACGGATTGGTGACTGATTGATGACGGATCGGTGAATGATTGAGACCGGATCGATGACTGATTGGTGACTGATTGATGACGCGTGACGGATCGCAAAAACTGTTGCATTGATCGGTTCAAGTACTGTATAATTGATTAGTGCTTTAATGATGACTTGTGGGTAAATCAGACGAAAAAAATATCCGAAATAGGCAATTTACACCCAAAAGGTAAGAAACAATACTTTTAGCAATGTGTTTTTTAATGAAAATTTTTATACAGACATTTTTATTATTGTTGACGCTAATTTTATCTTTCAAAGTACAAATAAAATACTTATACACACAGTATTTCGAAAAACACAATTCCAGAACAGTATCAGTATTCAAAACCAATTGTTTTATCCTAAAGATATTTCTTCTAAATATCAATGTATTTTATAATAAGAATTTGTTATATCGTGTTTGTTAATGGTAGAACACAGCGTCGGTGCACAAGTTGTGAAGTACATATGCGATAGATTTTTAGTACATCCGCAATAGTTGAATAGTACACCTTTAAATGACAGGCGATAGTTGAGACGTGCAAATGCGATAGTTGAAAAGTACAATTGCTGTAGTTGAGAGGTACAATTGCTATAGTTGAGAAGTAAAATGACGATTTAACACATAGAAAGTAAATACAAATAAAATTATGGCTGCTACTGTATGCATATATAGGTGTGGTTGTGTGTGTGTGTGTGAGGGTGTGTGCGTGTGCAATATCAATAGGCAGCAATATGCAAATGCACTTTAATATATTTTCAGAATGAAATGGAAAACAACTTCAAGTGTGGTTGCTGTAAAGAATCATTTATTTACTGACTGTTTCTAAGTTTTTTGGTTTGTCTAAATTCTATGATAGTAATTCAAATGTTGATTATTTCTTAGATTTTTGAAAGAAAAAACAATCACAATGGAAAACTTATGGAAAAGCAGATAAATTTCATTTCCCATTGAAGCTTTTATATAAGCCCTGGATTTGACTTGTTTCACCAACCATTCTTGTGTTTGCCACAGGGGCCTGGGTCCAGGATTTTGTTTTAATTGTTATTAATCATCAATAATGTGCATATAAACATTTTTTTACATCCCTCTCTTTTTAAGAATTTTAAAATGTTTGCATTTTGATGTTTCATTGGCGTTATCCATAGCAGATTTTAAATGAAGCGACTGGTCAACGGTTTTACATTTGGACATTTGGCTTCGTAATGCCCCATTTGCCCCATCAAAATACAAACATTTAATTCTTATAATTACATTTTTATGTTTTGTATCGTTTTTGTTTTACTTTGTTTTGTCCATTTGCGGTTGTTTTTATTTGCGCATTAATATATATTTGTGAGCTCGTGACCCAATTACGGTCATGTAACACAAGCTGCATTTCATCGAGTTATGAAACTCAGTTTAATCGACCAATTAGCCAATAGACTTGATTAACGTATTTTTATTATATGCATGGTAAATGTAATAATAGTGGAAAATTGATTGCATACTAGAGGGATATACAAATTGTTTAAATGAACAATATCAATTTAAAAACACAATCCTTGACCCAAGCCCCGTGGTATTTGCTTAGAAATCGGAAACATGATCAGCTGAGGTTACTAAATAAACAATATTAATTTTTACAAAATTTATAAAAGATCATATTTTCTTATGTTTCGTGAGTTACAGATTGTAACAATTCGTATCTTTGTGTTCCTTTTACAACTCTCATTTCTACATTTAACTTTTTTGATGTACTGACAAACTGTAGCTTATGTACTATTCAACTTGTGCTTATGTACTATTCAACCAGTGCACCGTCTAAAAAGTTGTACTAAACAACTATAACATCCAATATTTTACATACATTGAAAGATCGTGCCATAGCATTGCTAAATGATTATGTTTCATGTATTTTATAATATGATGATTTAGAAAATGATTAAAAGTATACATTAAAAACGTTTCTTATCTCGTTTCTTTGTTCACTTTCGCACAACTGCTACTTTAATCCAAAAAAAGTGTGAAATGTTCGATTATTGAAAGATTACGCAGCTACCATGGATTTAAAATTAAAACGAAGGTCATTTTATAGAACCACGTAAAGTTAGGGAAGAAATAGTTACCATCTTATTTAGATAAATGATTGTTTGAAAGTCATTTTTTGGAAAAAGCCAAAAAATAAGCAGACGGTTTTCTGGATTGCACTAGTCAACTATGACGTATGTACTTCTCAATCGTTTTTACGCAGCGCACCTTCCATACATTGCAATACACCTGTAGTACACCTGTACAATGCATGTAATATCGCTTTTCAATTCTAGCTCGTTCATGAATACAGTCGTATATTTTTCGCTCCGCTTTTATGGCTCAAAGTCAACTTGATTCACCGGAGAGTAGTACTCTCCGTACTCCTTCTAGAGACGCGGCGATGAAAATTGATTATAATGATGATTCTGAAGCCTCTCAGGGCAGCAATGAAGCCTCTCATGGCAATAATGAAGCCTCTCAGGGCACAAATACCGCCTCTCAGGACAACAACAACGCCTCAAGGCGCAGACATGACCACTCCATATCCCTCTCAGAAGGTGAAGTAGAAAGTGACCCCGATAGAGCCCCACGAAGTTGGCAAAGTGAACGCCAGAGGGCACCGCCAGTAAGGTCAGAAATTAGAACTTCCCCTAAAAGAAAAAGGGGTGAAGTTGAGTCATCAGATGAAGGTACGTCTTTGTCCTCTTCGTCTAGCTCCTCGGAAGATGAGGTTGATTCGGATGATAATATGTTCGATCCGTCGGAGATCCTTAAGAAGGGTGTAAAGGTACCGTCTAAGATTACTAAGTACATTGAGAAATATGCCAACCAGGGTATCAGTAAACCTCAAAGATTAGAGGTCACAAAAAACTGTAATGTGCCTAATTCTAAAAAGTTAGCTAGTAAAGAGACGGACAGGTTTATGAAAAAGTTATTTAAGCGCAAATTTAAACAGCCCTTGTCTATAGGCAAAGAAAGGTCCATTATAAATGCTCAGAACAGGATTCTGGATGCTACAGGTCCTTTAGCTATATTGTGGAGTGAAGCAGAAAAGATTAAGAAAAAGAAATGTGGTCTGAATCCCGTAGACGTTATTAACTTGGTGCAAAGAGCACTTGTCCTTAATGGCAATGCTCACTATGTCTATATGACTGATAGACGCAAATCATTGTTAAATAGGGTACTTCCTGACTGTTCAGATCTTTTAGAGGATCGTGACGGCAAGAGAGCTTTATGCAAGGCATCCGGGCAATTGTTTGGCCGTAGCTTTAGGAAAATGTTGTCCTCCGAGAGTAAGGACAATAAGGAACTTTTCAGCATGATAAACTACTCCTCTGGCTCTAAATATAGAAACAAACAAAGGCCGTCTTATGCTAATAGAGGTTTTACTTCTAATTCCAGCTCTAATTACAGTTCTGCTGCAGGCTCTTCACAGAACCAGCCTTTTCGGCTGGAGCCCCCAAACAGCCAATTCCAGTTTGGGGGCAACAGGGGCAGAAGTCTTGGCAGAGGCAGAGGCAACAGACGAGGGACCCCCTTTCAGAAAAAGTAGAGTTAGAGGTAAGCTATCAAAAGTTAGAAGTAAACTTACCTATAGACCCCAAAAATCTTACACATGTTCCGGTAGGTGGTCAAACAAAAATATTTGTAAGGAATTGGATGAAATTAACATCCGATCCATGGATATTAGAAACTGTAAAAGGTTTAAAACTAGACTTTGCTCGGGTTCCACCAGAACAGTTGAGTCCCCCGAATCTATTCTTTTCGAAAGAAAAAATCTTATTATTAACCCAAGAAGTAAATACATTAGTTCAGAAACAGGCTGTTCAGGAGGTTCCAAATTATCAGGAACATGTTTTGAGTCACCTCTTCCTTGTCGAAAAAAAGGGGGTTGTCAAAGACCTGTCATCAATCTCACAAAATTAAATCAATATCTAGAATATCAACATTTCAAGATGGAGGGGATTCACAATGTTAAGGATTTGTTAAGAAAAGGAGATTGGATGATCAAACTAGATCTGTCGGATGCTTACCTGCTCTTCCGATTTTTTCGGAACATCAAAAATACCTTCAATTCAGGTGGGCAGGGAAGACATATCAGTTCAAGTCGCTCCCCTTCGGGATTTCAGTTGCCCCTCGAGTTTTTACCAAGGTAATGAAAGTCCCAATGAGTTTTTTAAGGAAGCTGGGGATAAGGTTAGTGATCTATCTGGACGATATTCTGATCATGAATCAAGCAAAAGAAATTTGTCAGTTAGAAGCTCAGAAAGTAGTTGTTCTTTTGGAAAGTCTTGGTTTTCTGATAAACAAGAAAAAGTCAATTCTAATCCCAAGTCAGGTAATGGAGTTCTTAGGGTACACAGTGAACTCGTTGGAAATGACTTTAAGTCTTCCAAAGTCAAAGTTTCAAAAAATTCAAAAGATATGCAAAGAGGTCAAGGATATGAGGGTTGTAAGTGTCCGCAAACTGTCCGAATTGATAGGTCATTTTACGGCGTCAATTCAAGCAGTGTTCCCAGCCCCATTGCATTACAGAAACCTTCAAATGATAAAGAATTTGAAACTGAAGCACAATCTGAATTACGATTCAGTAGTAACTCTTTCAGACCAATGTCTGGAGGAGTTGAACTGGTGGATTCACAGTCTAAAGGTTTGGAACGGCAGAAGTCTTGTCTCGGAACCCCACTCTCTTATAATTAAAACCGATGCAAGTTTATTTGGATGGGGAGCAGTTCACAATGGGATAAGAATAGGGGGTCCTTGGCTAAGTTCAGAGAGTCAATATCACATAAATATTCTGGAGTTGCTAGCTATCAAACATGCTCCAAAGGCCTTTCTGAAAGATCTGACCAGTGTCAGTGTCTTAATTCAGACAGACAACAAGACAGCTTTGACCTATCTGAACAAAATGGGGAGACAGTGTCAATGAATTGCAATCAGATTTTAATGGAAATCTGGAATTGGTGCATTCAGAGGTATGTTTTCATTCAGGTCGACTTTATTCCGGGCAGTCAAAATGGAATAGCGGATTTGGAATCTCGGAATCACACCGACTCAAGCAGTTGGAAGTTAGATTTGACGGTTTTCAGTCATTTAATGCAAAAGACAATGTCATGCAATGTAGATCTGTTTGCAAGCAGAGTGAACTTTCAGTTACCAACTTACATGAGCTGGTTCCCAGATCCAGAGGCAAGTTCAGTAAATGCTCTTCTTCACTCTTGGTCAGACCTGAAAGGATATGCCTTCCCACCTTTTTGCCTGATAGCTCGTTGTTTGAAGAAAATTCAAACAGAGATGGCGACAGTTGTGTTGGTAACTCCAACTTGGACAACACAACCATGGTATGCGACATACCTCGAGATGTCGATTCAAGACTCCTGTCTACCTCCAACATTTCGGGAAATTTTGTTAGATCCATTCGGGAATCCGCACCCTCTGGTTTTGAACAAGACACTTCAGTTGGTAGGGTGGCTTGTTTCAGGCGATCCTTACAATCAGAAGAATTATCAGAGAAAGTTGAAAAACTTCTCCTTAGCTCTTGGGGAAAGGGAACCAGTAAGTCATATGATTCGGCATGGAACAAATGGGTATGCTGGTGTTTGGAGAGGGAAGTTGATCCCTTTTCAGCACCTTAAGCATCAATTTTAGAATTTTTAGCATGGATGTTTGACCAAGGTTTTGAGTATCGAACTGTAAATGTCCATAGTTGGTCAAACTTTATTAGTAAGGCGGTTAATGAGAGGCATTTTACGTGAAAACCCACCTTTACCACGTTATCAAGAAACTTTGGATTTAGATAAGGTCCTCAAATACATGATTTCTCTTCCAGAAAATAATGAATTAGATTTAAAAGTTTTGTCTAAAGAACTGGCAATGTTATTAGCCATCGCAGCCCCAAAACGGTCTTCTGAAATAGCGAGAATTGATGTACGTTTCATGTTATGTGACAGTGAAGGTGTTAAGTTTTCTTTACCAGGTCCTTCAAAAACACAGTCTGATTGTCAATCGAAGGAAATATTTTATTCTAGATTTCCAGCAAATTTAAAATTATGTGTGGTTCATTGTTTAGAGGTTTATTTATCTAGATCTGCTGGGATAAGAGATTCTAGTAAGTCTGTTCCTAATCCTTTATTAAGAACTCTTAAAAAGCCACATAAAGGTCTTACTGCAAATACAGTTGCTAACTGGATTAGGCAATTTTTACAATTAGCTGGTGTCGATACAAATAGATTCAAAGCACACTCTACTAGAAGTGCTTCTACTTCGAAAGCTAAAAATCAAGGTTTACCAGTAAACGAAATTTTAAAGATGGCTGATTGGTCTAATGTAAATACATTAAAGAAATTTTACTGTAGATCTGTAGTTAAGAAGACGACTTTTGGAGATATTGTTTTGTCTATAGGTAGGTTTGGAGCTTTGAACGTGCAATGTTATATCTTATGAGTTTTCCGAAGTATAATTGAAGATTTTATGAGGACGCGAAGCGTCCGAAATGAAATATAGATTATACGAGGAAAACGAATACGATATTGCAATTTCCCTCCACAACCCAACCCTTTGCAATGTTACAAATATTTGATATTTTTTATTCTTTTTCAGGAGAAGACTGTACAAACCAGGACAGACAAGGAGAGCCGGATGACTCCACAGGTTAACAGAAACAGAGATGAGAAGCAACAGTGACTGATAATGATGACATTTATTTATAGACATTCACTATTTTATGTGTTCTGATACTTTACATGATACATTTTGTTATTAATATAATCATGTGACTATTTCTAGTTTTTCTATGTTTATTTTTTAAGTGGTTTGAATGTACATGACATAACCTGATTCAGTATTAGTGAGATTTTAATGATTTTTGTCTAATATGTTGGTTTGATTTAGACAATGTAACGAAAAAAAAACAAACAAAAACAAGAAACAAACAAACAAATACAAGAAGCAAGAAATTCAAAGAAAGCTCGCATAATTGAAAGCGATATTACATGCATTGTACAGGTGTACTACAGGTGTATTGGATGAGTTCATTTTTCTCACCTGTAGGGGGTTTAAACAACTGATTTTATGGTTGAGTTGAGTTAGATTGAAGGCAATTGCAATGTTATATCTTATTCGTTTTCCTCGTATAATCTATATTTCATTTCGGACGCTTCGCGTCCTCATAAAATCTTCAATGTTACTCTACAGTGTAATAGTTCTTTCACATCAAAAAGTCACAAGCTAGCACTAGTACATATAATCCTATGTTTTCTGTAAACATTCAAAATCAAACCCATGTTACAGTGATGCATATAAACAACATGATTGATTGATAAATCATGAAAAGGCTTTAACGTGAAACTTTAGCCCTACCTGCATTCACTGTCAATTCCCAAGAAATTACAACACGTGTTCCAAATATTAATCTATAATATTATCCTTTTAAGATTTTTTCTGGTAGAATGAATTACCCATGTGGTATATAATAATTCAGTGAAAAGAGTTAGAGAAAAAGTAAGCTTACATCTTATTTCGTATTAAATTTTTCTCTAATGATAAAAGAACAAAATTTAAGTCTTTTTATTTAATAAAATATTTTTATTTACTTATGAATCTTTTGAACACGAAACTCATTGTCTTTTATACTTTACAATTTAAATCTTTTTATAATCCACTTATTTGTCGATTCAATTCTTAGAAGATTTAAACAGATCATAGCAAAATGTTATCACGCCGTGTCAAAACTATGATTTACGTCACATATTTTTATGACCGCAAAAAAGTAGTCAATTACCACCCCCCCCCCCCAAAAAAAAATGTTATAATAAGCCATTTACCAAAATATGTTAACCCGACTACAAAAGCCGCCCGTTTTGTCAAGTTGATAGAAGCAGAGGTACCAATGTGGTATCCGAATATCAAAAGTCCGAAAGGGCAGAGACAAAACCAGCAAACACCAACAAGAACGGGACAAAAACAGACAACATGTAAAACATGGATACACAAAACAACTGAATATCAATCAACAACGCGAACTCTAGTCGAAACCAGAGTGAACTCAGGTGCTCCGGAAGAGTAAGCAGTTCCTGCTTGCTATATATTGCTTGCTTGATATTTGTATTCCAGGATACTATAAATATAAACTTCTTGCGTTTTCGTTTCGTCTTGCAGGATTCTGATTAGTAACCTCCAGTGGTACAAGACGGGCACTGTTCCAGCAAAAACAAAGGTCTAAGTACCATGTTCTCTTGAGCAGCTAACCACTGGCAGTTGTGCGTCATTTGCTGGACGAATCATGGTGCATACAGAGTCTTAAAAGTCGCTGCAGAGGGGCATTCACCTATAGTCATGACTAGAAAAAAAACACGTCGGTCAGCTTTCATTTCCTTTATTTATCTATAAAAACGTATAAAGCGTGACATGTCACTCATGCACGTTACGTCTTCCCCGAGTGACTTAGCTCGATCTCTTTTTGACTTTAGTTTGTAATAACATTACATTTCCCATGGCAAAAGGATATTGAAATTAAAGTACAAAAAAAAAAACATACAGCACCCCTTAGTCACATTGGAGGCTGACTTTTTTCCATTGCGGATTTTTTTTAAATTACCGCTTATATTGTAGGTTGACTTATTAGAAATATATTATATCATTATCATCTGTTCTTGTTCGTGCTAACCTACTGGTTTTGTCGTTGCCCTTTCGGACTTTTGAAATACAAAACCAAAAACGGGTATAAAACGGTTAATTTGGTTATGCTGTATTTCGATATTTCAAGGAGTAACCTCTCATCAACAGCATTTGAGAATCAAAAATCCAAAATTTTGACATTCGAATGACCCATTTGGTGCCTCTTTGCTTCTTTCATAGGATGTGCAATATATACTTTTGTTATGAAATATACAGCACTATTTCGTTATCATTGCATACAATTTTCAAATATGTGAATAAGTTCATGTCATCAAATTACAAATGTTTACACTCATGTATAAATGCTTTTATGAATTTATGTACATATATTCTATAAATAGTAACTGTCTGATACATTCATGTTACTTTTAACGACAGATTGTTGCTTACACCCAGAATAAAAGAAAAAAGAAAAAAATAATTTGAAGCGCCGCAAGATATATGCTTGTTACACAAGTCTTTAAAGTTGATTATGTCTATTGTAGAATGTTATTTTATCGTGATTTCCAACAATTGAAAGGAAAGATAATATAATAAGTCCTAGACTTAATGATAGAGGGAGTTTCAGATATCATCTAGTCATCTTATTTTCCCCCTCAAAATAATAGCTATATAATTTGATTTCAAAACGAATGTTTAAATACATCTACACTTAAATATAACCATAGATTACAATTCGAATTGTATAAACGTAAGCTACAGATAGACATCTTTAAAGCTTTCTCTTTTAAAGGATTTGCAGATACCAGCCGATATATGCATTTCCTTTTTTCTTTCCTTGTACTGCTCATGGTCGATATCCTTGGCGCTTCCCTATCCGTTTTTATAAGTTTTAATTACTTATCGTGGAAGAGTGAGGTTTGGCGCCATAAAACCTGGTTTAACCCACCATTTCGTTTGAAATGCCTGTACCAAGTCAGGACCATTGCGATCCACCAGTTCTCCGGTATGACTGATTCGTTTTTGTCATTTTCTCTGGACTATGAGATTGATCATTCAAGTTCGGTAGTTTTGTTATTACCTTTATTTAAATACTTTTGGTTTTTTGACCTTCCAATAGTGAGATTTAAATGCTTCTGACGAGAGTTTGATCCTTCAATTATACATATACAGCATAACAAAATTAACTGTTTTTACCAGTTTTTGGACTTGAATTTCTAAACCATATGGTCGATAACCACTGCTGGTGGACTATAAGTCCCTGAGGACAATCAAAAGCCTGGTTGTCAACTTCGTCACGAATTTACCAATTATTTTAATACTTTTGGAAGAAGCAAAGGTGTACCAAAGGGGTAATCAGTATCATAAAACCGTAAAGACAAAGACAAAACCGGCAGACAAAAATCATCACAACAAAACAAACCACATAACAACATAAAACACAAACACATATAACAACAAAACCGCATTCAGCAACGTGAACTCAAGTCGAAACGAGGATTGAAATTTCCGATTTTTAAAATCAAAACACTAGGTTTCGTTCCTTGTATTGCACATGGTCGATATCTCCGGTGCTTGGTTTAGTTCTCCTATTCGAGAACTTTTTGATTTGAGTACTTTTCGTTCAATACTTTATGTTTTTGACCTTCCAACATTTAGATTTAATGCTGCGTGTGAGAAGTTACTCCTAGGTATATACATATTCAGCATAACAAACTGCTTTATACCCGTTTGTTACTATAGTAGTTTTGACCTAACATAAATAAACCAATTATCGATATGATTATGTGCTTACTTCTTATTCCATTTCTTAAAAAAAACTTTTGTTTTTGCTTTTAAGGAATTCGGTGAATATATATATATAAGTTTCAAAGTAATGGACACCATTTTAATTTCTGAACCATTGCCTAACCATACAATAATCAGCAAATTCAACTTTTATTACGCACAATAAACAAATAATAGTTGATACTGTTACTAGAAGTAGAAAATGTGTATTTAGAATCACTCGTTCCAATTCAACATCATGCAGTGTTCAAAAATATTGCTTCTTTTAAATTCTGCTATGTAACATTATTTGACTATGTCCTTCAACCCTTCCAGTTATGCGATGTCAAACAAAATGAATACTCTATTTTATCATCTGTCCTATTGTGTACTAAAGTGTCTTTCAATTAATTTGTTTAACCTCATTTTTGAGCATTAATTCGGACCTTTATCAATCCCCTTAATAATCAACAGCCAAAATACAAATGTACTAAATCAGGATTGCGCCAATAAAACAGTTGATTCGGTTGTTCGGTATGCAATCTTTAATAAGCAGATTTAGCTAGGTCAATTACGGGGAGTCATTTAAATAAAAAGAACAGAAAATCATACGCGTTCTTGAATTTTTTTCATTTGGGTATGAAAGAAAAAAATGCACATTGTATAATCTGCGACGCGGAATATACTTCATGTGCAAAACTTTTTTTTCATATTCCCAATGAAAAAAAATATTACAGTCATTCCTTATAAATAAATTTTTAAAACAATTAAAAAAACATAAAAATCTTACTCATAAAAGAACTAAAATGGGGGAACTTCCTGTAAAAAGTGGGCGTTTCCCCATTATTTTTTTTTTTGGAGATATGAAAAAAAAATTCGTCCAATCACATTGCAGTATTTTTATCAAATTTATCTATTCCCAAATATGCTAAAGAATTTTGCATTCAATGCAGTTGTAATGTATGCTTTAAGGAGAGTTACTTTTTTTTTCAAATAAGAGATGTTCTTGGGTCACTAATATGTAGGTAATATATATTAATAAATCTTTAGCTTATATAAATCTAGATTTTTAAAAAATAAAATTTAGAGTTATAGATAACAAATTTGTTAATAATAGATCTATTTACGTTTCCATTTCGAAACACCTTTGTTTTCGACGACTATGTCGTTTTAAACGCATTATAAATCATTTCATTGGCTAATTAATTAACTTTTATACATCTTTTTTTCCATGGAAGATTTTATTTTTTTAATATGGCTTTAAAATTTTATGAATCCTGTCATTCAATTATTTTTCCATTCTTAACATGTGATCTTTTTAAAACTTTTCTTCGTCAAGTATATCATTTATGTATAGAATCTAACATTTTATACAGTTTATCATAACAAGGGTTTGCTTTTTAATTTCACGAGTTTATTACCCCATATTTGTTTGTAGTTTTTTTGTCTTTAGTATGGCCTGGTGGCTAGTGATAATCATTTAATGGCCTCCTCTTATTTGATACACTCGGGGTTCAAATGAAACTAAGTTGTCTTCATCATTGCTACTAGCCTTATGATGAATTTACAGAAATATTCGATGTGAGAAGAAATTCTTCATTACCGATTTACGAGAGGCAATCATCATTAGACACCCGAAAGTCCGATTGCCAAGAAAATAGCTGATCAAAAGTTTTCACATCACCATTTCAGTTACGTACACATGCTCTTAGAAAATAAGAAAATTTTATCTTATATTTTTCTGAAAAATATATTAGATAATTGATTTTGATTAACAATACTTTGCTGAGTGCGGTTTTGTTGTTATGTGTGTGTGTTTTGTTGTTGTTGTTGTTGTTGTTGTTGTTGTATGGTTTGTTTCGTTATGATGATTTTTTTGTGTACTGATTTTGTCTTTGTCTTTTCGGTTTTATGATGTTGATTACCCCTTTTGTACACCTTTACTTCTGACACTTAAAAGTATTGCACTTACCCTTGCTCTTATTGTTCAAAGTTTTGAAATATGCTCTTCATATAATGTTGATTAAATGTCCACATACAATAATTTCTTGTTATTACTCAAAAAAATTAAAAACATCGATAAATATCCAGTTTGTTAGCATCTCTAGTTTAAACCTACTTGCATGACTTTAGACTGGTTTAAAGCAAATCATTACATAAAAAAATGCACTATACCATGTGAATTGAAACTTAATTAAAATTCTAACATAGTTTAGAAAATATTTATGTTCCTTCTAAGTTTGCTAATGATCCTTTCTCAGATATTCTTAATAATAAGTTTTCCTCCTAGATCCGGCATCTAGACAAACATTTTAGATAAATTATATTGTTAAGGAAACCATATTTTTCTTTATAATATATAAATTTTGTTTCCTAATTGGTTACTGTTGTCAAAAATCTAATTAGGAAATACAATTTATTTGGAAATTGCGTTATTTTAGAAAAAAAATCTAGATTGTTACTAGCGTGTCAAGTTGAATATGTAAGCAATAAATTTTGAGGTTTAAAAGGAAAAAAGAGACAGGCATCTAAAGGGAAGAAACAGACAGACAAAAGAAGAAAAGTTAAAGTGGGTGGTGTGAATTCCTGACAACGAGCAATAACTTGAGTTGGTGGTAACCAACTTGCATCACTTCAATCTACGTGCAGGCACAAAATAATCAGTAAAACAATGCTGTTTGCTTGAATAGTCTCAAAATTTGTTTCGTCAAATTCAACGAACAAGTTTTTTTTTTCGCTTGACTCTTCATCCTTGAGGTTAAAGTTTTATTTTTTTCCTTATCAAAAGGCGTACTGATTTGAAATTGAAAAGCAAAATGGTGTTTTTTTCTAACTAATGCACGTATTTATCTTTTGTCTATGATTAATAAATGTTTTTTAAAACGTCCGTGGGAAGGGATCATCAAGTTCATGTGTGTAACACATAAACGTTAAGTTCAAATCGAATAATAAGTGCATTTAATTGTGATGACCAGCTTCGGTCATTTTTTTCAAGAATTCTTAACATCTCTATTCCATCCAGGATCTGTGTTATAAAAGTATTGATGGTACATGTACTTACCTTGTATTAGAAACCAACGATAAGGGACTGTCATTGGAACAGGAATTATTCGGGAATAGTTATAGTACCGAAAGTATATAATCGAACATAGAATGTAGCTGAATGCTTGATAAGGTTTTGATCATCAAATTAGAAATGTCTGCAATGCATTGAAGAAAACCTACACCCCAAACCTTAGAACATTAATAATTTCTATTTTATGTAGACAATACTTTTCACTGATGTTAATATTTAATTGATCTACGTTTGTATAGTCCATGCCCTGGTAATGACCACTATCGTATTCACTTAATAGAAGAAAGACTTCAGTTATGAAAGATTCTATAAAAATCCCACGAATACATCTGTACTCGTTTTTAAAGAAGAATTTTTATCGCGTAAAAGGTTAAAAAATATTGTGTTTGCTCTATCATACGAGACACGAAATCTGATCAGTTATGGGAAGATAAGAACTCCCAATGGTTTTAAATTAGCACCAATGCAAAAAAATAAGAATAATTATACAGTAAATAAATAGATAAAATAATAATACGAAAGTGTCAGTCTGTTAGGGTCGAATCGATAATGACAATACTTAAGTTATTTCTTAAGACAAAAGAAAAAAGACAGAAAACTGTGATATTGCTATTGCCTTTTAAGTCGTGTAAGTCTTGTTAGAATGTAATAAAAATTTCACTTATTTTTTTGACAAGACTGGGTCGACCACGTAATCAGACCTGTCTAACTAACAAAGGGTTTTACCAAACAGTCTACTTTTTCAATTGTCTAAATTCAAATTCGTTTCATCCCTTATACTGCAACCGGTCGATATCTTCGGTGCTTGGTTTGGCTTTCCCACTCCATCTACTTGGGTAAGATACTCGTCTTTTATAGGCTTATTTTCTACCTTTCAATGATACTAAGAAGTTATGCCTTAAAATATCACTTTGGAGATCGGTAAATCTGGAACAAGATCGTGAACAATTTCTCTATGGTGGTCAAGTATTGAATCATGATCGTGAACAATTTAGTCCCGTAACATGAACAAATATTTTGGTCAAAATTAATAGGTTTTTTTTATAATTTACTTTTCATATATATCAAATCGGCTATTACAAATATGGCTGTCAAAGTGGTTGAATACTAAGATTATAGCTATTTTATCAATAATAAATAACTTTTCAAATGTTTAAACGGTAGATGCTATGTCCATAAAAAACACATATTGTAACAAAAAACTTAAATTATCAATCTTATAATACTCCTTGAACATACAAAATGGGGTTTTATGAATTCAAATAATTTTAAATTTAAATTCTTGACAGAACTTACTGACTTTTTAATTGTATAATGCGCTTATGCAACATATAGAAAATTTTATAAATGCAAGCAATATTTATCACTTGGGGGACCGTTATTTCGCAGCAGCCTACTGGTAATTCCATTTTTCTAAGCTGTCATATTTAACAGGAAGAAACTTTTCTAGACTTCGATAATAAGACCATTATTCAACGTTGTGCTATATTTAATTTTGAAGTATTTGGTTTTAAGACTGATGGATTTTCGTTTGTCTTCCCTGTACACTGGTCGTAAATTTGTTGGGATTCGATTCTAATTGGGATGCTTTTAAACGTTGCTTATTAGCGCACCTTAAAATGGTTATTACACTATAAATATTGCTTGCGTTCATCCTGTTCAAACGACGTCCTGCTTACAATTATTGTGGAACGGGATGACCAACCTTATGATTTGATTGCGACAGTTATTTGATCCTGAAATATGACTTACTGTGGGGATTTTTGTATTTTCTACTCAAAAATGAATTGTTGCTTTAGCTACAGGTTACTAACGAGCGAAAAGGTATAGAACAGAACTCTGCAGAGTTTGATTTAAAGCGCAATAAATCTTAAGTTTACAAAGTTATAATAAGATATCCAAATAATCGAAGGAAGAAGTGTAAACAATTAATCATGTCATTTCGAAAGATTTTTTCCGCTTTGTAATATCAGGAAATGCTAAAATATTTTTTTCTTACTGGAAAAGAATTGCCACACAAACACCTACCACAATACTTGACAAGCATATAAACAACAGATAAAGGGATTGCTGTCTTAAATACGAGGACAGTAGCTGTTGCTGTTGGTCGTGGTGGTGTTTTTTACTCATTATTATAGAAAGACAAGCTTTGATATAAGAATTGGAATTGTTTGAGACATCAACACAAATTAAAGTGATTTTACCATTGCAAATAACTGGCAATAACAAAACTACCAGGCCTGGTGGATCCATCTCAATGTCCAAGAGAAAATACAAAAAGGAAGACAAACCGGAAAATTAATAATTGCAATGGTCCTGACCTGGTACATCTCACATGAAATGGTTGGTTAATCCAGGTTTTATGGCGCGCCAAACCATCTTCTCCATTGCGATCTTAGTGTCCTGTAGTAACGCAAATCATAAAACGTTTGTGAAGACATAATATTGATATTGAAGTGATAATCTCAAAAAGGAGATTACAATCAAAGAAATTACATCTTATTTCTTCACATTAATCTATTTTATTAGCAATTAATACTTTTTACAGGCTGATGCTTGCTACCAGAAATTAAAAGTTTTCGAGTTACCTATCACCGTTGGTGCTTACTTCGGGCATTATGGTTCAAATTGTGGCCAGTTTAACCGAATCCCCTTGTTGCACATACATGCCATATATGGAAAGGTTTTGCACCTGACAACGCAATTCAACCTGACGTTATTTGGCATTTAGAAACAAAAGCAAGGTATTTCATTGTAAATCAAGCAGTTGATTTCAATATGTCACAAGATCTCTTATATGATCATTACTTCAAACTAGACCAATACAAAATTCTCCACTGCTAGAATTGTATTTACATAAAGAAATAGAGAATTAATTTGTTCCGTTGTTAATCGAAAATAGAGGTGATGAATAGGTATTGGGGATTATTCAATTCCATATTTGGCATTCGTTATTAGCCGAAGCTCATTAAGACTATAATGAACCTTTGACCACCAGACTTCTAAGGCTATTTGTCTTTGAAAGAATATATTGTTACAACGTTTGACGGTGTGATTGATAGGTGTTTTGTCACAGACATTGCTTTTTATGATTGATCTTCATTACAAAATCGTATACCATGTTACAACTTAATAATGAAAGTCTTTTAGACCCTAGACAGAAAGAATAAACCTAACTTAATATACTATCTCAAAAAAGTAACGCAACATTGGAAAATTTCCCTATATGTTTGAAGTAAACTTACCTTATCATAAATTGATATTGCCAGGCCGTTTTTCAATCATTTTTTATCAAATAAAAACCAAGAAAAAGACAAACAAGTGAAGTTTAATTTTTATGATTTGGTCAAAATCCTAGCTTTTACGGATTTTGCTAGAACGCGAGTAGAACATAACCATGATAACCAATGTTTTTCCACGGAAAATGTTGGTTGATTTAAACGGGTTGTTGACGCATAAAATTAACAGTTGATTTCTACTTGTGGTATCTTAGAAACTGGTTAAGTGACGATTTTTCTAAAATCATAAAAATAAATTGCAATCATTTCGTGTTCTCTTGGTTTTTATTTTATTAAAATCGGTAAAGAAACGGCTTTGCAATACAAAAATAAAATTTGGTAGGTTTATCTAAAATATATAGGGAAATTTTGTATTGTTGCCTAACTTTTTTGAGTGAGTATATTATATTTCAATGATGTAATGAAAATTGAAAAAAACACAGTTAATTTGAAAACGGTAAAATAATGTACTGATGCCATTCCACACTGAATTGTCATCACTCGACAAGCACATAAGCAATTATATTTCCATCATTTTTTTCGATTAATATTCAACGAATGAATGCATGTATATTTTTTTTGTATCGTCTTTTCAATAATTTGACAGTCAACTAAAACTAAGGTTCTAAGCAGAACTATTTTAGATTTAACCGGAGAGTAATTATAGAAGTCTAATATAATATATAAAATACTTTTATTTCACATAATGGGTTGTGCCACTGGAGGAATTTCTCCAGAACAAAAAGAGCATTTCAAAAGTTTTTCAATCTGCGTTTCCGTACTTAGAATTGATCAAAAACGTTGAAGGATCCAAAGCTAATATTGTTAAAGAGGAAGAAGTTATGTAATTCGGATTTTCTCTATTGCGTAAGAGATCTTCCTTATTTTTACTAATAACTAGCATGGTTGAAAGAGATAAATCTGTTACAAATTTTATGCCAAAAGGAGTTGGAAGGGGATATGAACAAAATCCTACTCTATTAATTCAAATAATATTTAATTACACGTATTTAATGTTTTGTTATGTCATTATAATTTATTTTCTTAGAAGCTAAATTTAGTTCTAAGGATTGGAATGTTTTTATTTGAAATAAATTTTGAAAATTTAATGACACATGATATACAGTACTTGAACCGATCAATGCAACAGTTTTTGCGATCCGTCAGGCGTCATCAATCAGTCACCAATCAGTCATCGATCCGGTCTCAATCATTCACCGATCCGTCATCAATCAGTCACCAATCCGTCATCGATCAGTCACCAATCCGTCCGATCCTATCCGTCAAATGCATCCCATGATGCAATTTACCAATCCGTCACGCGTCAATTCAATCTAAAATACGGAATTTTCAAGTTCGTTTCGCTTATTGTATCACGTGACTCCTGGATTGAATGCATAAAATCTTTGAATAAAATAGACATTTATATAAATAGATGTAAAATCGGGACATTTGACGCGTTTTATATTTTAATTATTAAAAATAGAATGTTACAAAGCACAGCCGAATTGTGTTTCGAACAATGGTAAAATCCAACTTAGAGACATAACACATTTCTGTTATAAAAGGAGAAAATTCATACGATTTTTTATGTCAAATATATTATATTTGGAAATATCTCATTTAAAATCTTGTCAGGAAGTTATTTTGAAAACATTTTTTTGTGATTGTTATAAAAGCATCATATAATATTAAGCTCAAACTTCAGATTTTTAATTTCTTATACAATTAATATTGTAGCTTATATAAGAAATGTTTGGTCTTAACATTTCTATAATGGAAATAAATTTTCTTCATAATCTCTTAAAAATTGTTAAATATGATTAACCTTATTTTTCAAGTTAAAGATATGAAGTTATTCAAGTTTCCAAAATATTATTGCATTTATTTGTCAAATCTTATGAAAATAGTTGTTTCGCAAACAATTTCATGTCGACTTTATTAAACCGTCATAAAATTTTATGCTCAAATAAAAGATTTTACTAAAGTTTCATATATATAACATAAGAAATTTGCAAATGTGATCTATATTTATATGCGAACAAATTTTCTTTATGATCTTTTAACTTAAGGAACCTTATTTTGTAAGGCAGCAATATGTATATTTATGCAACTTTTCAACTCATTATAGCATTAATGTGTCAAACCTGATGAAAAAAGTTGTTTCGCAAACATTTTCTTGTCAATTTTATTAAACTGTCATATAATTTTATGCTCAAATATAAGATTTTACTAAAGTTTCATATATCTAACATAAGAAATTTGCAAATGTGATCTATATTCCTTTGCGAACAAATTTTCTTTATTATCTCTTAACTATATGAATCTTATTTTTTAAGTCAGCAATATGTAGTTATGCAATTTTTCAACTTATCATAGCATGAATGTGTCAAACCTGATGAAAAAAGTTGTTTAACAAACATTTTCTTGTCAATTTTATTAAACCATCATATAATTTTATGCTTAAATATAAGATTTTACTAAAGTTTCATTCATCTAACATGAGAAAAATGCAAATGTGATCTATATTCCTTTGCGAACAAATTTTTCTTGTGATCTATATTCCATTGCGAACAAATTTTCTTTATTATCTCTTAACTATATGAATCTTATTTTTAAAGTCAGCAATATGTAGTTATGCACTTTTTCAACTTATCATAGCATGAATGTGTCAAACCTGATGAAAAAAGTTGTTTCGCAAACATTTTCTTGTCAATTTTATTAAACCGTCATATAATTTTATGCTCAAATATAAGATTTTACTAAAGTTTCATTCATCTAACATGAGAAATTTGCAAATGTGATCTATATTCCTTTGCGAACAAATTTTCTTGTGATCTATATTCCATTGCGAACAAATTTTCTTTATTATCTCTTAACAATATGAATCTTATTTTTTAAGTCAGCAATATGTAGTTATGCACTTTTTCAACTTATCATAGCATGAATGTGTCAAACCTGATGAAAAAAGATGTTTCGCAAACATTTTCTTGTCAATTTTATTAAACCGTCATATAATTTTATGCTCAAATATAAGATTTTACTAAAGTTTCATATATCTAACATAAGAAATTTGCAAATGTGATCTATATTGCTTTGCGAACAAATTTTCTTTATTATCTCTTAACTATATGAATCTTATTTTTTAAGTCACCAATATGTAGTTATGCAATTTTTCAACTTATCATAGCATGAATGTGTCAAACCTGATAAAAAAAGTTGTTTAACAAACATTTTCTTGTCAATTTTATTAAACCATCATATAATTTTATGCTCAAATATAAGATTTTACTAAAGTTTCATACATCTAACATAAGAAATTTGCAAATGTGATCTATATTCCTTTGCGAACAAATTTTCTTTATTATCTCTTAACTATATGAATCTTATTTTTTAAGTCAGCAATATGTAGTTATGCAATTTTTCAACTTATCATAGCATGAATGTGTCAAACCTGATGAAAAAAGTTGTTTAACAAACATTTTTTTGTCAATTTTATTAAACCGTCATATAATTTTATGCTCAAATATAAGATTTTACTAAAGTTTCATTCATCTAACATGAGAAATTTGCAAATGTGATCTATATTCCTTTGCGAACAAATTTTTCTTGTGATCTATATTCCATTGCGAACAAATTTTCTTTATTATCTCTTAACTATATGAATCTTATTTTTAAAGTCAGCAATATGTAGTTATGCACTTTTTCAACTTATCATAGCATGAATGTGTCAAACCTGATGAAAAAAGTTGTTTCGCAAACATTTTCTTGTCAATTTTATTAAACCGTCATATAATTTTATGCTCAAATATAAGATTTTACTAAAGTTTCATTCATCTAACATGAGAAATTTGCAAATGTGATCTATATTCCTTTGCGAACAAATTTTCTTGTGATCTATATTCCATTGCGAACAAATTTTCTTTATTATCTCTTAACAATATGAATCTTATTTTTTAAGTCAGCAATATGTAGTTATGCACTTTTTCAACTTATCATAGCATGAATGTGTCAAACCTGATGAAAAAAGATGTTTCGCAAACATTTTCTTGTCAATTTTATTAAGCCGTCATATAATTTTATGCTCAAATATAAGATTTTACTAAAGTTTCATATATCTAACATAAGAAATTTGCAAATGTGATCTATATTCCTTTGCGAACAAATTTTCTTTATTATCTCTTAACTATATGAATCTTATTTTTTAAGTCACCAATATGTAGTTATGCAATTTTTCAACTTATCATAGCATGAATGTGTCAAACCTGATAAAAAAAGTTGTTTAACAAACATTTTCTTGTCAATTTTATTAAACCATCATATAATTTTATGCTCAAATATAAGATTTTACTAAAGTTTCATTCATCTAACATGAGAAATTTGCAAATGTGATCTATATTCCTTTGCGAACAAATTTTCTTGTGATCTATATTCCATTGCGAACAAATTTTCTTTATTATCTCTTAACTATATAAATCTTATTTTTTAAGTCAGCAATATGTAGTTATGCACTTTTTCAATTTTTCAACTTATCATAGTATGAATGTGTCAAACCTGATGAAAAAAGTTGTTTAACAAACATTTTCTTGTCAATTTTATTAAACAGTCATATAATTTTATGCTCAAATATAAGATTTTACTAAAGTATTATGTATTTTACATCAGAAATTTGCAAATGTGATCTATATTCCTTTGCGTACAAATTTTCTTTATTATCGCTTAACTATATGAATCTTATTTTTTAAGTCAGCAATATGTAGCTATGCAACTTTTCAACTTATCATAGCATGAATGTGTCAAACCTGATGAAAAAAGTTGTTTCGCAAACATTTTCTTGTCAATTTTATTAAACTGTTATATAAATTTATGCTCAAATATAAGATTTTAATAAAGTTTCATTCATCTAACATAAGAAATTTGCAAATGTGATCTATATTCCTTTGAGAACAAATTTTCTTTATTATCTCTTAACTATATGAATCTTATTTTTTAAGTCAGCAATATGTAGTTATGCAATTTTTCAACTTATCATAGCATGAATGTGTCAAACCTGATGAAAAAAGTTGTTTCGCAAACATTTTCTTGTCAATTTTATTAAACCATCATATAATTTTATGCTCAAATATAAGATTTTACTAAAGTTTCATACATCTAACATAAGAAATTTGCAAATGTGATCTATATTCCTTTGCGAACAAATTTTCTTTATTATCTCTTAACTATATGAATCTTATTTTTTAAGTCAGCAATATGTAGTTATGCAACTTTTCAAATTATTATAGCATTAATGTGTCAAACCTGATGAAAAAAAGTTGTTTCGCAAACATTTTGTTGTCAATTTTATTCAACCGTCATATAATTTTATGCTCAAATAAAAGATTTGACTAAAGTTTCATATATCTAACATAAGAAATTTGCAAATGTGATCTATATTCCTTTGCGAACAAATTTTCTTTATTATCTCTTAACTATATGAATCTTATTTTTTAAGTCAGCGCTATGTAGTTATGCAATTTTTCAACTTAGGGAAGGGTCATTATTTATTAGCTGAGGGGGTTGGGTGAATTTTTAGAAGTTTCTTATAAAAATTTTCAACCCCCTCACTGATAACCATAAAAAAATTTCAACCCCCTCAGAAAATATCAGGAAAAAATTTCGACCCCCCCCGTTACAAAAAAAGTAATTGATGCAGCATATAGACTAGATTATTTTACAGTAACAATTTTATGCCTGCTGATGTTTGATAATGGGAGCATTCTATCTAATTATTATTTTAAAGCTTCTTTATTTCTCCTATATTAAAAAACAAGCTTTATGCTTATGTGAACCCCTCTCCATTTTGAAGTTTTAATTTAAAAAGAATTATACACAAAAATTAGAAACAACATATAACATATCGACTTTAAAAACGAGTTTTAAGCTTTTTTATCTAGTGCAAGCTAGTGATATTTTGTTGAAATTTTCATTTAAATTAACACAATACTGATTTTTGTTAACAAAATTTCACAAAAGTCAAACGCATCCTAACTTGGCCTAAGAATTTTTCAATTTTATCTTATTTAAATACATTTTTTGAACGAAATACACCTACATTGTAACTTAAACTAGATGTAGCAGAAAGGAATCAATTGAAGTAATGTTTTAACCAAAAGCTGTTTTTAAATTTCCTGCCTAATTATTTTCAATTTTACATTTAAGCAGCTCCCATAGAGCCTATTGTTATATAACTCTATATAGCTAATGGTCTTTAACCTGCATGGGGTATTGCTCTCCGTAATCATATACGGGCAATCTTTCATCCCTTCCAAAGGTGTAGCATGATAACTTGAGTTAATCCTCACAAATTGTGCCGTAGAGACAATTGGAAAATCAATTCATAAAATTTTCACACCTGACGAGGATTCAAGCACAAACCTCATCTTCATTATACAGCATGACAAATGCAACAATTAATTGTACATGCCTACATTGTAATAATATATGCGATGTCTTAGAAGAATATGTACAATTTTAGCTCAACATAGTTCCTATTTTTCGAAATGGTTAGAAATCATAATTACAACAAAGTTCCAGGCAATCAATTTTTCAACGCCTGACACACATTTCGTCTATTTAAGACTCCTAAGAGGAGCTCTGCCCATAATATTAAAAATGCCAATCACATTATAAAATTGAAGAGCATACTACACTGAGACCAGTATGCCAAACTGGAACCAGAAAAAGAAAATATTTTGAATAAGTTCTATCAGGCATATTTCGATTTATTGTGTTGTAGGGAAGAGTATGCATAGTAAAACATTTCAGGTTTTTAACAAATGAATTTCTGAAAACGATCGGAATTTAAAATGCAAAACCTTCTCCAAACATCTCGAACAGGAAAACATGGCATACTATTTAAAATATAAAAAAAATAATAAATTTCGACCCCCTCACTTGATGTGAGTAAATAATTTTAGACCCCCTCAATTTGGCATGATTTTTTTTTCTACCCCCTCTAAAATCACCCAACCCCCACAGCTGATAAACAATGACCGTTCCCTTATCATAGCATGAATGTGTCAAACCTGATGAAAAAAGTTGTTTTGCAAACATTTTCTTGTCAATTTTATTAAGGCACTGGATACGGTTACCTGGAAAAGTAACAATAAGAAAAAAGTTATTGTTACCTTACACCGGAAGGACGGACTAACAGAAAACCGTGTAACGGACGCGGACCTGTTTAAATGAAGTAACAATAAGTATTCTTCTTATTGTTACTTGGCGTTATTATTACCTGAATTCATGATTTCGAATATTACTGTAATATTAACAATATGTATATATTTCTTTTTATATCACGTTTTTGTAATTGAGAACTTGAAATAAATAAAAAATAAAAAATACCACCCCACTTGTTAATACGTTTGGTCTGTTTTTCCTTCAGTCCTAGGTTAAAAAAAAACTCAAGCTCACAACATATCAAAATGGCTTCCGAGATACAATTCAATTCATTTATCGACTTTGAAGAAAACCTGAAGCAACTTACTGCATGGATGTATAGGAAATGCAGCCAAAAAAATGAAATAACTTCCATTTCAGATAATCATAATTCAAATTTAATTATTGTTTTCATGTCACTGTAACATGAGTATTATAATAGCCTTATGATTTATGAATTATTTTTTTAACAAATCCGATGTCTGTTTTAGTTTTTTAAAACACATTTTCATGTAACAATAACGATCGGTAACAATAAGAAAAATTCTTATTGTTACTTTCATAAAAAACAGGTCTGCATCCGTGGACCGGTTAATATTTTACTTTGACTTCCGGCGTCAGGTAACAATAATATTTTTCTTATTGTTACTTTTCCAGGTAAATCCAGGTAATCGTAGCCACTTTGTTTTATTAACCGTCATATAATTTTATGCTCAAATATAAGATTTTACTAAAGTTTCATTTAGCTAACATAAGAAATTTACAAATGTGATCTATATTCCGATGGGAACAAATTTAACACAGTGAATTAGAAAAAAAAACAAAACTAGATTATTGAAATCTCCTGATTTTGTTGTTGTTAATTATATGTTACAATTTGTTGAAATAATTGTTCTAAGCAGAACCCTTTTACATTTTAAAGATTTTTTCAGAACAGTTTCGGTTTTTGTATTTAAAAATCAGAACAAAAAAATAAAATTATATTATTATTATTTTTTCTAGAAGAAAACAACACGAACTTTGCCTATTTAGTTTAAAGGAAGTACTATGTAAACAATTATTAAATCATTAGATTAATAATATATACATATCTAAATAAAAAATGTACGTCTTATTTAACACTTTATAATAGCATAATTTATTTAAAACAAATTAAATAAACGCCGTGACTGGTTTGTGTTGCGCTATACATGTTATAAACGTATAGGTAAAAACGATAACTTCGTTTCACCGAAGAGTTTTCTAATTATACCGATCGATCGTATCAGTCAAAATAACGGATCGATAGCCCGGTTACCTATGGTATCCGTCATCCGTCCGATCCGTCCGATCCGTCATCAATCAGTCAACAACCAGTCACCAATCATTCACCAATCCGTCATCAATCAGTCATCAATCCGGTCCAAACGCGTCATCAATCCGTCACCGATCAGTCATCGATCCGTCAAAGTGTTGCATTGATCGGTTCAAGTACTGTATTGAAACAAAGGCACATAATAAATCACTAGTGAAATATTTGTTGACCCAAATTAATTATAGAATTCTAAAAATAAATAACAATCTTTTTCTTATTACAAAAGCAATGGCATTTCTGAAATCATGCTCAAATAAAAACGCATCCTGCTCAATGGCTTTACGATTTTATAAAAAAAGGAAGTAACGTATCTTTTTTTATTCAGGAAAATTACAAAATAAAGGCAAGAATATCCTCAAAAGGTTACAACAACAAAAGATATTGTTTAAAAATGATTTTTACATATTATTTTGTCTTTTTATGTAGACTGTGCTTGTCGAAAGTTGCGTTTCTCTGTCAATCCTATCATGTTTGTTATATACCCCCATCTCATTTTCCAAATCTTTTAAACAAGAGACGATAAATTTCAATACAGTCAAATATGCATGTATATGACTGTGATATTTTGTTGAATGTCACGACTTTTCTTCTCTCTATGTATTTATAAAGGGGGCATTTGTCACCAGATTATAAGCCACCAAGTATGGATACCCAGGCTCCTGTTGCCTTTTCTATAGCAACAGTCTAATCTATAATTGGCGATTTAAATGCATTAAAGGCATATTGTCTACCAAAATCACATTTTTTTCTTCCCCAATTTTTTAATGTAATTTAGACAAAAAAATAATAAAAGAAAACATTGAATATCAATTTGTTACCAAATTTGCCTTAAACTTGGTTTATTTCGCTCAAAATTATTCTACCTTGTTGATTGATTTTTTGTTTACATTCGTGACGACAGAGATATTTTTAGTGTTTTTAATGCGGCCATCGATCGGGATCTCGGATGTTTTGTTCATGAAGACTTATATGTGGTGACAAAATAAACAAATTCAATGTGAACTATTCAAATCATTTTCATTTATCAAATACGAGCCATAAATGTCATTTTCTTTGTTTGGCGACTTTGGCGTTTTTCGTCGCCGTTTATACTTTTCCGGACAAAAACCTCGAGATACAGTGTACTGACCACGAGTTTACAAACAAAAATAAAATCAGTGCGCATGCTTAAGCTCATGAATATGAATTTTTGTAAAGATTTACAAATATTATTTAGTGATTATTGTTTATCGATTGCCAACACTTGGCGTCCGTCGTCGTCTGTCGTCTGTCGTCGTCTGTTAACAATTTACAAAAATCTCCTCTGAAACTACTGAACAGAATTCATGAAACTTGGTATGAATGATCCTTAGGGTGTCCTGCACAAAATTTGTGTTTCGATTTTTGATCCGTCAAAAAACATGGCCACCGTTTTTAAAAAATAGACCAGGGGGGTCAGACTACTGTTTTTGGCTTGTAAATGAAAAAGTATGAGAGATAGATGAAATCTGATGCCACTGTACTGCTTCAGCATCAAAAGTTCCACAAAAGTTTCCATTTGGTCGAAGTTGTCAGATGATCCCTTATAGGGGTTACAGCCCCTTAAAGGTAAAAAATAGCCTTTTTTCATGTTTTTGGCTTATAGAATGAAAACTCTTGCAGATAGAGAAAAGCTATTGCTTGCTTAAATGTTCAACTTATTTAGCTCTACAAAAGTTTCCATAGGATAGAAGTTGTCAGATGACCCCTTAGAGGGGTTACGGCCCCTTAAAGGCAAAAAATAGTGTTTTTGGCCTATAGAATGAAAACTGTTGCAGATAGAGAAAAGCTGTTGCTTGCTTAAATGTTCAGCTCATTTAGCTCTACAAAAGTCTTCATAGGGTCGAAGTTGTCAGATGACCCCTTATAAGGGTTACAGCCCCTTAAAGGTAAAAATAGTGTTTTTGGCCTATAGAATGAAAACTATTGCAGATAGAGAAAAGCTGTTGCTTGCTTAGATGTTCAGATCATTTAGCTCTACAAAAGTCTTCATAGATTCGAAGTTGTCAGATGACCCCTTATAGGGATTACGGCCCCTTAATGACCAAAAATAGTGTTTTTGGCTTATAGAATGAAAACTATTGCAGATAGAGAAAAGCTGTTGCTTGCTTAAATGTTTAGCTCATTTAGCTCTACAAAGTCTCTATTGGATTGAAGTTGTCAGACGACCCCTTATAGGGGTTACAGCCCCTTAAAGGTGAAAAATAGTGTTTTTGGCCTATAGAATGAAAACTATTGCAGATAAATAAAAGCTGTTGCTAGCTTAAATGTTCAGCTCATTTAGCTCTACAAAAGCATTCTTAGGGTCAAAGTTGTCAGATGACCCCCTATAGGGGTTACAGCCCCTTACAGGCCAAAAAAAAGTGTTTTTGGCCTATAGAATGAAAACTATTGCAGATGGAGAAAAGCTGTTGCTTGCTTAAATGTTCAGCTTATTAAGCTCTACAAAAGGCTTCATTGGGTCGGAGTTGTCAGATGACCCCTTATAGGGATTACAGCCCCTAAATAAACATGTTTCATGTTTTTGGCTGATATAATGAAAACTATAACAAATAAAGAAATGAAAACTTTTGCCAAAAGAGAAAAGCTGTTGCTTGATTAAATGTTCAGCTTATTTAGCTCTACAATGTCCTTAATAGGGTTGCCATCAAGACCAGGTGAGCGATTCAGGCTCCTGGGAGCCTCTTGTTATATTAATTTGGTACCATAGCCGTATTTTTGTTGTTCATTTCATTAAAATTAGACAAAACAAGTTGTCTATTATTAAAACAAAAATCGTAGACAATATCCCTTTAAAAATGTATACACTGATAATGGCCAGCACAAAAGGGTTGTACCCGAGCGGGTTAACCTCGGGGAGATGCAGACAATCTTTCAACGAAGCCAACCATTCAGGTGATCTAAAATAATTACTTCAGTTCAGTTCAGCTCAGTTCCAAACCAAACAGTTCGAATGCAAACTTCGACGATTTAAGATTTCATCTGATTAAAAATCAAACGGTGCATTGCTTTGTGCCAATTACTACTTTTTTAAGGTAAGTTAAGTTAAGTATCTAAGGTTAATTTCATATAATAGTAATAAATATAGAAGTATGACTCCATTAAAAGCAATGTCAAACTACAAATGTCTGCATTAGATCAAACAAAAAATGATTTCATGTATTTTGCCAGTGCTTAGATCAAAACAATTTTTTTCTGCATACATATTTTATAGCAGATTTAAAGACAAGGGATACTATTTCACTTAAGTTGTGATACACGAATACAGCTGATCGAAAGATTACGGTTATTTTTCCATGTATTTATGGGTATATTTCCCGAGAAATATAATATATTGCTAGACAATCGTTTACTGTGATGTCATGCGCTTTCTATAGATATTACAAATGTAAATTTGTACCTGGTAATTTCATATTCTTAAATCCAGAAACAATAAATGAATAATTACATAACAAATAGTATATGTAGGTAAACGATCAAAATATGGTAATCAAATATTTACTTTCAATCGGTACCACATATTGACTTGCTAATTATTTGTCGGTTTTATCTGTGACATATATGTAAAAGCGACAAGATTTTAATATGTTTATCATTTTCGGGAAATGTAAAATATTGTCCGGTAGCCTTTCATGGTAAATTTGGTACAGACTTTTTGTACCTCATTTTATTTGCTTTTAAAAATTAGTTATACCGGAACAGAAAGTTATCGAGCTTCTTTGAGTTAGGTCATTCATTTATTATATTGATTTAAGATTGATGTTTAAAATCTCATGCATTTCTCTACATGGTCTTACTCTTTCGCAGAAGACTTTCCCTTCCGTACATACAAGTTATTGATAGTATCACTTGCCAATGGCGTACGCTAATTTGATCAAGATTGTTGATTCAATCTTAATTTGAATAATTATCGAACGTTGTTATAATAGATACTAGTTATAAAAAAATCACAGGCTTAAAAGGCACGGAAACCCAAAAAAGTTCCCATTACCGTTCATATATTTAAGTACATTAATCACCGCAAATCCGGATTTTTTTTCATAGAGAAGGATAAGCGCATTGGTAGTTGATAACCCAAGGTGTTTGATTGAAACATAAGGCAGTGATAAGTTTATACCGTATACGTAAGGAATGGGTACTGGTGCTGTACGGGTTTGCCTTAATTGTAAAGTTAAGATATGGAAAAAATAGATAGTTGAATAGTCGAGTCTGATACTCAATTTAGATTATTCATATGAGCTCCACAAATTGCTTTTTATGTATTGTGGACTTTCATTTTTCATTCACTTTTCTAAATGAATTTATATCGTTTTTTAAAAAAAAAGTCGAGTCTTTTTTTTGGAAATTCTATTTTCGTTTTCTTCCATCAACTTTCATTTATGAATTTCACTCGCTTTGAAATAGATATATAGTCTAGCACGTTTTTGTAATACTGACTACACAACGACAAATATTCGTAACCTTTACATAATTACTATCAATTAGAATGTAACAAAACATTACAGAGGGAATAATCGAGTGTAATAACACATTATTATGAAATAAGAATATGTTCTTACTCCAGTAACATAAAAATATATAATCAACTTGTAATTTTATCCTAAATAATAAGAACGGACGATAAGATTATTATTGTATGCATAAACCTGACAACGAGTCGTTATATAAAAAGGCGACAGAACATATTCCTGCTGATGTGGTATTTCAATGGAAAATTTTATATACTTTCCATTGTTGATAATCAACAATTATTTTCTGAACGTATTACTACTGCGGTCTAATGTACTAAATCATTAATTGTTTGAAGTATTGTGTCCGATTTAGAATCGACACATTTTTCTAATTATGTCCTTTAGTCGACATGTACCTTTTAGCTAACTGTAAGTACAGCGATTTTTTGTGCTTAGTGCGAGGTCATTTAAGGAACATGAGGACTGGCCATCATATTTTATCTGTCTATGAAAAAGTAACATTTAAAAATGTGTAACCCGTGAAGCAGGTTACACAAAAGTGTGTGCCACATTTTTTAATGTTATTTCGAATAGACAGACAAGTTGTGGTCATTTCTTATAAAATATAAATTACAAAAAGTTCCAGACAAATGAATTGTGCTACGCCTGACGCGTGTTTTATCTATTCAAGACTCATGAGAGGCGGTCTACCAAAATTTTAAATTGATAAATTATTTCCAAGTACACTTTTTCTCAATAGAAAAAGCATAAGACATGTAGGATAGAAGAAAAAATGATTTTAAATCAATTGAAAATCTACTTCCCCAATTGGAGCCCCACCGGATGAAAAAAATCATCCATTAAAACATAACACGAGTTTTCAAATTGTAAACGTGTCATCTGAACGTTTTATTCTTGTTATTATCTATAGAAGATCAGATTGATCTTGATCTAAACTAATTCATTAATAGGGGGAAGCCCATGTAAATAGTTAAACTCGTCATATCGTTAAAATGTATGTTTCTGATCAAAGCCAGGATTTTTTCAACAGTTATATTTATCCCAGTCCTTATGTTAAACGTTCTATATCCAGTAATGAGCCTCTCGCTGATAATTTTATGATTGGTATTGAATCCTGTGTATTATATTATAATCTATGGCCGGTGGAAGACCTTAAGCAACCATTGATCACATTAATTGAATTTGGATTGGATAGCTGCTGTAGTGGGCATGTATAATCCTCTCCGTAATGCCAACAGTGATGAAAATCATCTTTTTAAACTGTTAACATCGGAAAATCCATGATGGGTTTGGACTGGATTCGAACCCATACTTGTCTGCCATCTATGGCAACACCGCCTGCACTGTGTCCAGCGCCTTAGACCACTGGACCACCTAGGCTAGATAAAATCTAGCTTTCGGAGGCCCAGTTAAGTCTCCTCGTAGACAATCTAAGGTTGTAACACAGTACATGATGAACAGTGGGTGGGTATAAGGGGGTATAGAAGCAACGGGTATAGTAACAAGTACTTGGTATGAGATAATAGTGTTGCTGAGCAGCTTGAAATTAATATATAGATAATTGAATTTGGATTGGATAGCTGCTGTAGTGGGCATGTATAATCCTCTCCGTAATGCCAACAGTGATGAAAATCATCTTTTTAAACTGTTAACATCGGAAAATCCATGATGGGTTTGGACTGGATTCGAACCCATACTTGTCTGCCATCTATGGCAACACCGCCTGCACTGTGTCCAGCGCCTTAGACCACTGGACCACCTAGGCTAGATAAAATCTAGCTTTCGGAGGCCCAGTTAAGTCTCCTCGTAGACAATCTAAGGTTGTAACACAGTACATGATGAACAGTGGGTGGGTATAAGGGGGTATAGAAGCAACGGGTATAGTAACAAGTACTTGGTATGAGATAATAGTGTTGCTGAGCAGCTTGAAATTAATATATAGATAATTGAATTTGGATTGGATAGCTGCTGTAGTGGGCATGTATAATCCTCTCCGTAATGCCAACAGTGATGAAAATCATCTTTTTAAACTGTTAACATCGGAAAATCCATGATGGGTTTGGACTGGATTCGAACCCATACTTGTCTGCCATCTATGGCAACACCGCCTGCACTGTGTCCAGCGCCTTAGACCACTGGACCACCTAGGCTAGATAAAATCTAGCTTTCGGAGGCCCAGTTAAGTCTCCTCGTAGACAATCTAAGGTTGTAACACAGTACATGATGAACAGTGGGTGGGTATAAGGGGGTATAGAAGCAACGGGTATAGTAACAAGTACTTGGTATGAGATAATAGTGTTGCTGAGCAGCTTGAAATTAATATATAGATAATTGAATTTGGATTGGATAGCTGCTGTAGTGGGCATGTATAATCCTCTCCGTAATGCCAACAGTGATGAAAATCATCTTTTTAAACTGTTAACATCGGAAAATCCATGATGGGTTTGGACTGGATTCGAACCCATACTTGTCTGCCATCTATGGCAACACCGCCTGCACTGTGTCCAGCGCCTTAGACCACTGGACCACCTAGGCTAGATAAAATCTAGCTTTCGGAGGCCCAGTTAAGTCTCCTCGTAGACAATCTAAGGTTGTAACACAGTACATGATGAACAGTGGGTGGGTATAAGGGGGTATAGAAGCAACGGGTATAGTAACAAGTACTTGGTATGAGATAATAGTGTTGCTGAGCAGCTTGAAATTAATATATAGATAATTGAATTTGGATTGGATAGCTGCTGTAGTGGGCATGTATAATCCTCTCCTTAATGCCAACAGTGATGAAAATCATCTTTTTAAACTGTTAACATCGGAAAATCCATGATGGGTTTGGACTGAATTCGAACCCATACTTGTCTGCCATCTATGGCAACACCGCCTGCACTGTGTCCAGCGCCTTAGACCACTGGACCACCTAGGCTAGATAAAATCTAGCTTTCGGAGGCCCAGTTAAGTCTCCTCGTAGACAATCTAAGGTTGTAACACAGTACATGATGAACAGTGGGTGGGTATAAGGGGGTATAGAAGCAACGGGTATAGTAACAAGTACTTGGTATGAGATAATAGTGTTGCTGAGCAGCTTGAAATTAATATATAGATAATTGAATTTGGATTGGATAGCTGCTGTAGTGGGCATGTATAATCCTCTCCGTAATGCCAACAGTGATGAAAATCATCTTTTTAAACTGTTAACATCGGAAAATCCATGATGGGTTTGGACTGGATTCGAACCCATACTTGTCTGCCATCTATGGCAACACCGCCTGCACTGTGTCCAGCGCCTTAAACCACTGGACCACCTAGGCTAGATAAAATCTAGCTTTCGGAGGCCCAGTTAAGTCTCCTCGTAGACAATCTAAGGTTGTAACACAGTACATGATGAACAGTGGGTGGGTATAAGGGGGTATAGAAGCAACGGGTATAGTAACAAGTACTTGGTATGAGATAATAGTATCCAATCCAAATTCAATTATCTATATATTAATTTCAAGCTGCTCAGCAACACTATTATCTCATTGATCACATTGTAGGCTACTAGTTGTATTTCATTTTGGATTTTTCCAAATTTTGTTGCTACACAGAAAGGGAAAGTTAACTATTGGAAAGTTGAAGTCATCACGTTTTTCATAGCCTTCCTTGTGTGTCAATTTCGAGAAATAGATCCAAATATGAAGCGGACCTCCTAGAATCTGTAGTGTCATTTATCTCAAGTTCCTTCGGATATATGAGATGTAAATAGTCACCAAATCGAGGATTGTTTATTGAAAGGACATCATCAATATAACGAAATGTGAGATTGAAGGATAAAGCAAGTTTGCGGTCCCTTTTGTCTAGAAGTGATTGTAAGAAGTCTGCTTCATATGAATGAAGAAACAAATCGGCAAGCAATGATGCACAATTAGTGCCCATTGGGATACCTATTGTTTGCTGAAAAACACGTCCACCAAACTGTAGAAATATGTTGTGAATTAGAAAGTTGAGCATTTCTATTATTTGATCTCCTGTAAATTGTTTTTCTTGCTAGACTCTTGGATGACACTTTTACTTCCCTTATTTTGTCCTTTTTTAAATAAATACTTTAGATTGCACACCCATGATTGGTATTTTTATTATTATTTTTCATTTTAAATTTCTGAAACACAATCCAGACATTATTGTTTTTACGGATTATAAAACAGCCTGTTAGAGTAAATCTCCAAGATTCAATCGTTTGTTTTGGTTACGATTTATTTCAAGTTTACTTCCTTCTGCGGTCACTAACAAGATCATTATCAGTTTTTCTTTGCCGGACGGAGGAACAAACTCCATTGAGGAAAGGTGCAACATGGCTTTGCGTTATTCGTGTTTACAAAGGAAACCATAAAGTCTGTCATTATCTTAATTTGTACTGACATTGGCTGTTATTTCATAAATAGTTGTTAGAGCGGATGAGAGTTAGCCAAGTTGAATGCAATAGTTATATTTATGATGGACATTTTCCCTTCCTCCATTTGACATAACTTTGGAAAGGATGTTCAAAATATACAATAACCTACAAGTTTTGAATAAAATGTTCAATATTGGTGCAGAAGAACCTCCCTCTAAATTTAGGAAACAACAAAATTCTACGGAGTAACCGACATGAATCACCCACCATAGTGAGTAGGAGGGTGAAATTAAAATGGCAAAAACATTCCAAACTCCCAATACCTTAAAACGTCCAATATTCTCATTTTCTTTAAATAAATCAAATGCTGTAAGTCACAAAAAGAAGACACCAATAACTAGCTAAAATTACACAAAATACTTTAATCAACTTCATCCGTCGTTGTTCCTCAAAACAGAACGCATTGAAAATATCTCGAATCACTTTATATTAAAACATCTACTTTTCACCGACATCCCCAGCCTATGTTTTGTGTTACCCGCTATAACTCATGCCAATCATGTTTTTTTTTATTTCTGAAAATTTTAAAAGCTGTCAGCTGAATCTAAACCAAATACATGTAGTTGCTCAGTAATATCATTTTTAGGAAATTTTAGCTGTGTTTGTTTCATGTGTAAGAACCTATTTTTGATTGTATGCTTTTCCGTTCGTTACACTAATTTAGTAAGGTACAATAACTTTAAGGCTGATTCAAAATAACCTAACCACTAAAAAATATAACAAAATAAACTTAATGGCCTATAGAACTTGTGTTTTGTCTACGCATTGCCATCTTGAATTATTTCCGAAAAGACGAATCGAACACTGATACATTTCTATAGACATTGATAATTGAACAACACAATGCAACACAATTTTCTAATGAAATTGATTTATTTGTAATTGAAAGAAGGAGAAACTCATTTGCCTTTTGATTTCATTGACTGGTTAATAAGTCTTGTTTAGATAAATCAAGCAAAAGGGCCCTTGGTAAGAAATGCTTTTATAGTTATATGTATTGGAGAAATGAATCTTATTTTATTGCATCAATGATATTCTGATATGTATTTAATTGTTCCAGTTTCCTTGCTAAAAGGAATTATTACAAAGGGAGAAGTTGCATGTCGATACGTTATATTTCTTGCCTAGAAGAGTATTTAGATTAGCCCACGGATTCTCAATGAAAGGGATAGACAATCTTTTATAGCTGTGCATTAAGGAATTTTTTCTGCAAGTCACCCAAACAAGAAGGATGATTTAGGCATAATGAGCAATGACAAAATAAGCCCAAACGGTATTTCAATTGTTTCTTAGAAACAACAGCTCTAACTCCTGTAACAAATACAAATGACAACAAAGTTCCAGACAATAAATTTTGCTACGGCAGACGAGCATTTCGTCTATTCAAGACTCATCAGAGGCGCTCTACCAAAAATATTGAAAATGCCAAACATTCTATAATTATGAAGAGCATATAACAGTAAAACAAAAAATACCAAATATTACTAAGATGATTAACCTATGTCTGGGGTAGGAAGAACCTTAGGGTTTAGACAATTTTGAAATTTAAACGGATATTTTAAAGCTTTGGTGTGTTCTCCAACACAAAAGTGCTGGTGCCGGAGGGGGGCTAACCTAGGGGAATTAAAACTCCACCAGCAGTGCTAACCTTCACGTGTGTTCGAAATACAAATGACAACAAAGTTGACAATAAATTTTGCTACGCCTGACGCGCGTTTCGTCTATTCAAGACTCATCAGAGGCGCTCTACCAAAAATATTGAAAATGCCAAACATTCTATAATTATGAAGAGCATATAACAGTAAAACCAAAAATACCAAACTGGGGAACCAAATTATTACTAAGATGATCAACCTATGTCTGGGGTAGGAAGAACCTTAGGGTTTAGACAATTTTGAAATTTAAACGGATAATTTAATTGTAATTTTATCCTAGATTATAAAAACGGTTAACAAGTTTATTTATATCTTTATATACTTGACAAAGGATCATATAACAAAC